>JAYESD010000011.1:145447267-145805901 GCA_036927565.1 Tuctoria greenei
TTCCAGAACAAAGGTGTCCTACACTTCCTCCCATAAAGCGCTTCATATGGCGACATCTTCAAACTTGCTTGGTAACTATTGTTGTATGAAAATTCCGCGTATGGCAAGCTTTTGTCCCAACTTTTCCCATGCTTTAAAGCACAAGCCCTTAACATGTCCTCTCAAATTTGATTGGTTCTTTCGGTTTGTCCATCCGTTTGAGGATGATATGCTGAACTAAAATTTAACCTCGTTTCCAATGCTTCATGCAATTTTTGCCAAAATCTTGAGGTAAATTGAGAACCTCTATCCGACACGATCTTCTTCGGGACTCCTTGTGGACACACAATATGCTCCATGTATATTTTGGCCAATCGTGCAGCTGTATATTTGGTCTTCACAGGGACAAAATGAGCTGACTTGGTTAAGCGATCCACAATTACCCAAATTGAGTCATACCCGGACTGAGTACGTGGTCACCCAATTATGAAGTCCATACCAATTTCTTCCCACTTCCATTCCGGAATCTTCAATGGTTGTAATAATCCAGCTGGCCTTTGGTGTTCCGCCTTGACTCATTGGCACACATCACACAATGCTACGTATTCAGCTATGTCCTTCTTCATGCTATCCCACCAATAGCAAGTCTTCAAGTCTTTGTACATCTTTGTACAACCAGCATGAATTGAGTAAGGCGAGTCATGTGCCTCCTTTAATATTGTCTCCCGAATATGCTTTACATTAGGCACAACGATTCTCTTTCCAAGCCATAAGGTACCATGTTCGTCTTCATCAAATCTGAATTCTCTCCCTTCCTCGATCCTTTCCTTGATTTCCTTGATCTCCTCATCTACGGTTTGTGCCTCTCGAATTTCTTGCTCCAAGGTTGGGTTTAACTTCATCATCTCCATCTCATTTACAAATTCGAGGTTCAACCTTTCAAACTCCTTACATGACTCAGATGGTAACTCTCGAACTATGAGTTGGTGACTTACACCCTTTCTACTCAAAGCATCGGCCACTACATTGGCCTTTCCCGGATGATAGTTGATCCCCAAATCATAATCTTTGATGAGCTCCAACCATCTTCGTTGCCTCAAGTTCAGATCCGTTTGTGTGAAAATATACTTCAAACTCTTATGATCCGTATAAATTTCACACCTATGTCCAAGGATATAGTGCCTCCAAATCTTCAATGTGTGTACCACGGCTGCAAGTTCCAAGTCATGCGTGGGGTAATCCTGCTCATGTTTATTCAATTGTCTTGATGCATAGGTGACCACTTGACCTTCTTGCATCAATACACATCCAAGCCCTTGTCTCGATGCATTGCAATAAATATCAAAACTCTTGCTCACGTCCAGCAATACCAAAACTGGGGCTGTTGTCAACCTCTTCTTCAACTCCTCAAAACTATTCTGATAAGCTTCAGTCCACTGGAAAGCCTTTCCCTTCATTAGCAACTCCATAATAGGCTTGGCTATCTTGGAAAAGTTCTTGATAAACTGACAGTAATATCCAGCCATCCCAAGAAAACTTCTTATTTCCTTGACATTTTGCGGCGGCTCCCACTTCAACATGTCTCTCACTTTTCCGGGGTCAACCGATACTCCTCCTCCTCTTGAGATTATATGACCCAAAAATGACACCTCTCTCAACCAAAAGTGACACTTGTTGAACTTGGCATACAGTCGATGCTCCCTCAATTTCTGCAATGTAAGCCTCAAGTGTTCCTCATGTTCTTTCTCATCCTTCGAGTAGATCATAATGTCATCAATAAACACCATGACAAACTTATCCAAGTACTCCATGAAGACCTTATTCATGAGGTACATAAAGTAGGCAGGCGCATTTGTCAATCCAAAAGACATCACAGTGTACTCATAAGATCCATACCGTGTTCTAAAAGCTATCTTGGGTAGGTCCAATGGTCTAATCTTCATTTGAAAGTATCCCGACCTCAAATCAATCTTAGAGAAGACACAAGCACCCTTCATCTGATCAAACAAGTCTTCTATGCGTGGCAAGGTGTACTTGTTCTTGATTGTTACCTCGTTGAGAGCTCGGTAATCTACGCACATCCTTTGGGATCCATCCTTCTTGTCCACAAACAGCACAGGCGCTCCCCAAGGTGAAGAACTAGGGCGAATAAAACCCTTCTCTAATTGCTCTTGAATTTGCTTCTTGAGCTCCGCCAATTCCATAGGAGGCATCCTATATGGCCTCTTAGCTATAGGTGCAGTTCCAGGTATTAAATCAATAACAAACTCAATGTCTCGAGCGGGTGGCATACCTGGCAACTCGTCCGGAAAAACATCCAAAAATTCACACACCACCGGAATCTCCTCAATTGCACCACTATCCATATGATTCAGCTCCAATTGCTTCGGTGCGGTTTGAGATGCTTCAATTCTATGGTGATCCCTTCTTCGTTGGTCAACTTCACCGTCTTCGTGGCACACTCAATAACTCCATTGTGCTTCCTCAACCAGTCCATACCAAGTATAATGTCCAATCCTTGGGAATCTAAAACAATGAGGTTGGCGGAGAAGTCTACCCCCCTTATTCTAAGGCTTACTTTTGTACATACTATATTTGTCCTCATCTCTCCTCCAGGAGACTTAACCAATAGAGTAAACTTCATATGAGAGATAGGCAAACTATACTTGGCAACATACTTTGATGCAATGAATGAATGCGATGCTCCAGAATCAAATAACATAGTCGCGGGGTTGGAGTTGGCGAGAAACATACTAATAACCACGTCATCCGCTTGTTGAGCATCCTCCGTAGAGACATGGTTCACGTTGCCACAAGCAAAATTATGCTGTCCACGGCTTCCTTGTGGCGCTCCTCCATTGGGTCTTGGGTTTTGCCTCGGCGCATTGCTTCCTTGACCAAGGCCTGACTTAGGACATTGATGCGCAAAGTGTCCAGCTTCTCCACAAGTATAGCACTTCTTAACTCCACCAAAATTATTGGGACGAGCTTGGTTTTGAAAACTTGCAGCAGGAAAATTAGCACGAGGTGCATAAGGCATTGGAGGCCTAGGTGCTTGCATAACAGGGCGCCGCTGCACAAACTAAGTTGGGCGCGGTGCATAACCAGGGTGCTGAGCAGGAATAGAGGAACTGTGATAGGGCGCATTGGGTGGTGCAAGGTGAGGGCGCACATTACTTCCTTGTTGCTGTCCTTGATATGGCGCCTTCCTCTTGATTTCTTGCTCCATCTCACGGATTTTGTTTTCAACCACCATTGCTTTGTCCACGAGCTTCTGAAAATTGGCATAGTCACAATTGAGCAATTGCACTTGAATTTCAATGTTGAGGCCTCTCATGAACAAGTATTGCTTCCGACTGTCCTGACTAACATCCTCAGGCGCATACCTTGAGAGATGAGTGAACTTGTTGAGATATTCACTCACGCTTGATTTTCCTTGCCTTAAATTCTCAAATTCTTGCCTCTTCAAGATCATAACACCCTCGAGCACATAATGAGAACGAAAATTCTCCTTGAATTCGGCCCAAGTAATTCTCTCTTGGTTCTCGTGAGTATTGCAATAAGAATCCCACCAATCCGCAGCTGCTCCAACTAGTTGATGAGAAGCAAACAAGACCTTCTCCCGGTCACTGCATTGGACAATAGCTAGCTTCTTCTCCACGGACTTGAGCCAATCATCCGCATCCATAGGGTCGGCAGCTTGAGCAAAGGTCGGCGGCCTAGTCCTCATAAACTCTCCCAATCGGTTATGAGGAGGCGGGGGTGGCGGTGGAGGCATGTGGGGATGATTGTTGATATTGCCAACCTGCAGCTGTCCCATTGTTTGTATCATGGTCTGCATGAGCTGGTTTTGCATAGCCAATAGCTGCTCAATGTTGATAGCTCCCTGAGTAGATCCTTGTCCAACGTTGTTCTGAGGCACTCCATTGTTCTCCTCCTCATCATTGCCATCCCTCCGGTCACGATTCCTTACCATCTGAAGAAAAGCAATAGGTAAGAATTAGAAAACGTCCCCAACTATATGCATCAAGGGATATGAAACTAAACAGCTAGCTACACTAGCCTAGGTCGACATGGCAATGCTAAAGCATCCCAAAATCCTCTATTAAGCACACAAGCAAACAATATATATAGCAAACAACACACCAAGCAAAAACACATCGATTCCTGAGTGCTCCTATGTGCTCTAAAGTGTCCATTCTATCTAGGCTGCATCCTACGGTCAACCTGTGGCTCTGATACCAATCTGTGACGCCCGGTTCCGGAAAATGAACCAAGCTAACGCATATGTGTGCCCAGGATGTTCATCACACATACACGAGTGCAATCACAAAAGAGTATACAGAAAATTACCACAGAACAAGATTAATTAACCAAATTTTATTACGCAGGCCAGATTATCCTCGAATACAAGCTCTAATGAATATTTATGACAAGTTCAACTAATGCAGCGGAAATAAACTAATTAAGCAAACTAAACAGCTAGGCAGCATAAGCAATAGGGTATAGCGCAGCTCCAATAACACCACAGGCAAAGCTGACGGTAGACACGGCCTAGAACTCCGCATTATCGCCATTAAACTCCCAATCTTGACCTGCAAGGGGGGGGGGGGGGTTGCAAGAGTGAGTACATGTCGTACTCAGCAAGTGTGGAAAGTATGACATGTGGCTGATTCAAATGACGACAATAATAATGGAAAAGTGCTAAAAGGTACATAAAAACGTTTGAAAAGCAATATATTATATGTATGTGAAGTAAACCTATCATAAGCATAAGTAATACTATAATACCAATCTGAATTCACTACCATCATTAATAATTCCAGATTTCACCATTGCCAATAACCATATTCAATACCAGAAATAAATCCATAACCAGCCACAACCATTACCAAATCATAACCATCTCAAATACCATCCCAATACTAAGTTTCCTCTAATCATGGAAGTTGTCCAGGTGCTCATAACTGGGAGCATGGCTATCATGATAGTTTTATTTAGACTCTGCAGAGTTTGTACCTCTTTACCCACGTGTTTGTGACTTCATCACCCGTCGGCGACTAAAGAACCTCCCTTATGCCAATTACACTTCCCTTGGTGTATGGCCAAGAGATCACAAAATAGCCTTTACAAAGGGATTACTAGCCTATTTAGACCCCACTGAGGTTTCACCAGTGGCGATGTCTCCCGCAGAGCACATCTTCAACCAAGGGCCCCATCTTGAGCCATTCGGATCCCAGGGTAGTCCCACCAATTATCAACAAACCCAATCCGACTACCCCTTCCTCGAGCATCCACAATGGTCCAAACAGCACTAGCAAAACCCTAATTACTCAGCTACGCTGCACCCATACTTGGCCTCGTGGTGGCACTGTAGTCCTGGCTTATTCTCGCATGAACCGGTCCTTAGATCTAAAGCAAGCAAACCACCATAACATCCAACCCATCCACATACCAGGCTTTCTTAGATCGCCCATTACCATACCATATTAACCAGTTCATGTTAACCATAATCTCATCCATGCATAATTAAGTTGAGTGGTATAGTTGTTTTCCATCCCAGTTGATTAAGCAAAGCAAAAAGTAAAAAGCCCATCCCGACTCTCTACCATAATTTCTAGGTGACAAGGGTGGTCAAACAAAGCTAGTAAACTTCCTACCATAGGATTCCCATCAAATTGACACAAGCATGCAATTTTGCAAACAAAACATTTATTTTAAAATAGGATAAATATGCTTCAAGGACACTTGTCTTGCTCTTGCTGTTGATTAGGGTCAAAGCCTTCAAACTCTTGGTGCTGTAGATCCTCCGCGGCACTCTCTAGCGCAAATCCGTCTAATCCGCACAATAAACATACAAGACAAGAAACACAATCAAAAAGTGCACAAATATTACTCAATATGACATGACATGCATGATTGATGCAAATGCAAGGTGGAACTTGTTAATAGATTGCTTTTAATGATCACTAACTAGTTCTAATAGCTTTTAACAAGTTTATATAGGTTTGGATTCGATTAGATCAAATTTGAGAATTAATTCAACCCAATTTAACCAGGAAGATCGGACTAGTCCGCTAGGGACCGGACAAGTCCGCACTTCACGAGATCAGCAGATTAGGGTTTCCTAGATCGACGTGAATTTGGATTAGGGGTCAAATTCACGTAAGGAAAAGAGAATAGAAGGTATACCAGGTGTTTAGAACTCCAATGAATCAAGAAACTTGGAGGTAGCACTTGGATCTTGGTGATCTAGGGTTGGTGATGAACTTTGAGATGAATTGGTGGTGAAGGACGAAACTTGGTGGAGATCTTGATCCTCTTTCGCTTCCTCCTCTTATTCTTCTTGCTTGGGATCTTCTCCTCCCTCCTTGATGGTGGCTCCCCACAAACTAGGGTTTGGGTGGGTGGAAAAGTGGCAAATAGATGTGAATCCAAGGGGTGGGGCTGTTTATATAGAGGTGGAGGCTAGGGTTAGATGGATTTCGAGTTTTGGGATGAGTAGAGGCCAGTTTAGTGTCCCACACGGGCTCTAAAAGAGTTAGGCACGACGCCCCTAGGCCCACTTAACGTGAAACCCAAGAAACAAGTCGTAAAATAAAAGATCACTCAGAGTCACAAAATATCGGACAAGTCCGGACAGGACTGGACTAGTCCGAAGTCGTCTAGAGAGAAAATCGGACAAGTCTGGCCAAACATCGGACAAGTCCAACTTTGAATAGAGAGGAAAACGGACAAGTCCGCTGGAACACCAGACTAGTCCGGAAAAGTCCAGGGACTTAGCAAATTTTTAAGGATTCTTGGAATACCGGACTAGTACGCACAAAATCGGACAAGTCCGAAAGTTTCCAGTGCCAAAAATCGGACTCATCCGCAGCAAAAACGGACAAGTCCATTTTTAGTCAGAGAGAAATCGGACTAGTCCTCAGCAAAATTGGACTAGTCCGCACTTTCCTACGTTTTAAGTGCGGTTTTGTTCCAAATCAATTTTTAAACTCGTTCCTCTTGTTGTGGGCTAATGTTTAAACATGTATATGAGTGTATGCAAGGCATGATGCATCAGAAATAGGGTGTTACAGGTTATGGTTTTGTACTGGTTATGGATTAATTTCTGGTATTGAATATGGTTATTGGCAAATGGTGAAATCTGGTATATGGATGATGGTAATGAATTATGGACTGGTACTATGATATTACTTATGGTTTATGATGGGTTTACTTCTCAAAGATAATACATATTGCTTTTCAAATGTTTTAATGTACTTTTCAGCACTCAACCATTATTACATTCATCATTTGATTCAGCCACATGTCATACTTTCCACACTTGTTGAGTATGATATGTACTCACTCTTGCAATCCCCCCTCCCACAACAATTGCAGGTCAGATTTGGGAGTTCAATGATGATAATATGGAGTTCTAGGCCGTGTCTACCGTCAGCTTTGCATGTGGTGTTTTGGAGCTGCGTTATACCTTTTGCTTAGTTTGCTTTGCTGCATAGTTGCTTATTAGTTTATTTCCGCTGCATTAGTTTGAACTTGTCATTAATTTTCATTAGAGCTTGTATTCGAGGATATTATGAATTGTGTAATAAAAGTTGATAATTAATCTTGTTCTGTGGTAATTGTCTGTATATCATTTGTGATGCACTTGTGTATGTGTGTTAAACATCCTGGGCACACTCCCATACTACACTTGGTTCATTTTCGGAACCGGGTGCCACACCTTCTCAACCCCTTAAAACTGAAGCTACTATTACTTGTTCATGTGCAAAAATTAACACTAGCTTGAAAGACAAGTCAACCTCCACCAAGGACACGCATCCTTCCCAGAGTGACATATTTGACAAGGAGAAGATCAAATATGCACATAGTGCATACTTGACCACAAGACCTCCTAATGTCAAATATGGCATTGGTTATTCTTATGGTGAAAAGCAATATGCTAGAAGCCATAAAAATAACAAGGAGAGCATTGCCTTTGTGAAGGGGAACTCCTCTCAAGCTAGAAATCCTAAAATCAACACATATGAGCACCGGACTAGTCTGGTATCCGCACGGACAAGTCCGGTCCTCCGGACAAGTCCAGTTTCCCGGACTAGTTCTATTTATAAATAACAACAACTATTATTCAGAACTTTCGATGCATCATATGTTCTAATGAGAAGTAATTTTGGTGAAGTTTATGCTCATTATGTTGGGCAACGTCATGGGAACACCAATTCTCATGTGTGGGTGCCCAAATCTCATGTAACTAACCTCAAAGGACCCAAGCAAGCTTGGGTGCCTAAGACCAAGGCATGATTTGTTTTGCAGGAATATTCCTCCGGTGGATCAAAATGGGTGCTAGACAGTGGATGCACAAACCATATGACCGTAGAAAGAAGTATGTTCGTTGAGTATGAAGAAATTGAGGATCCAAGTGAGGGCATCTACTTTGGAGACAATAGTCAAGGAAGTGTGCTCGATACCGGTAAAATTGCCATATCATCTCAACATACTCTTTCTCACATTTTACATGTTGATTCCTTAGATTATAACCTGGTGTCCATATCTCAACTATGTGACAAAGGTTATAATTGCTTGTTCACTAATGAGGGTGTGACCATCTCTAGAAGGTGTGATGGTTCCATTGCATTCAAGAGTGTGTTAAAGGGAAAGCTTTGCCTTGTTGACTTAAACAAAGATAAAGCCCAACTTGACACATGCTTGATTGCAAAGACCAACATGGGTTGGTTGTGGCATAGACGGCTAGCGCATGTTGGTATGAGGAATCTTCAAAAACTCCTTAACAGCGATCACATCCGAGGTTTGAAGGATGTTGTTTTTGAGAAATACAGGCCTTGTAGCGCGTGCCAAGCCGGGAAGCAAGTTGGAGCACCTCATCCCGCGAAGAATGTCATGACTACAACAAGACCGCTCGAGCTACTTCACATGGACCTTTTTGGTCCAATTGCTTACATAAGCATCGACAGTAATAAATATGGCTTAGTAATTGTTGATGACTTTTCGTGCTTCACTTGGGTTTTCTTTTTGCATGATAAGAGAAAAACTCAAGGAACCCTCAAGAAGTTTCTAAAGCGTGCCCAAAATGAGTTCTCATTGAAGATCAAGAACATACAAAGCGACAACGGCACAGAATTCAAAAACACTCAAGTTGAGGAGTACGTAGACGAAGAAGGCATAAAGCATGAGTTTTCAGCACCTTATTCCCCTCAACAAAACGGAGTTGCCGAAAGGAAGAACTGAACCCTCATAGAGATGGCGAGAACAATGCTCGATGAATACAAGACCTCGAATCGGTTTCGTTCGGAAGCGGTTAACACCGCTTGCCACGCCATAAACCGACTCTATCTTCATCGACTACTCAAGAAGACATCATATGAGCTACTTACGGGTTGAAGTAGCACGTGACGTAGTGTTTGATGAAACTAACGGCTCTTAAGGAGAGCAAGTTGATCAATGTGTGCTAGATAGAGAAGAAGCTCCATGTCAAGCATTGAGAAGAATGGCGTTGGGCGATGTTCGACCACAAGCGCCACCTCCAAATGCAAATGAAGAATATGAACCACAAGTGGAGGTAAACGATCAAGGGGGAGCTTCCACACAAGGTCAATATCAAGAAGACGAAGATGGTCAACAAGTCAATGAGGGCAACCATCTAGGGGGAGAAGAAGATGACCATGAAGATTCAACACCTCAAGTACCACAGCCAAGAGTACACCAATGCGTCCAAAGAGATCACCCAATTGACAACATAATCGGTGATATCCAAAAGGGAGTAACTACTAGATCACAAATTGCTAATTTTTGTGAACATTACTCTTTTGTATCCTTTTTGGAACCATGCAGGATTGAGGATGCATTGAAGGACCCGGATTGGGTGGTGGCGATGCAAGAAGAACTCAACAACTTCAAATGGAATGAAGTGTGGGAACTCGTCAAAAGACCCAAGTTCAACGTCGTCGGCACAAAATGGGTCTTCCGCAACAAACAAGATGAACACGGGGTGGTGACAAGGAACAAGGCACGACTTTTGGCCAAAGGGTATTCACAAGTCAAAGGTTTGGATTTCGATGAAACCTTTGCTCCCGTAGCTAGGCTTGAATCTATTAGAATATTACTTGCATATGATACTCAACATGATTTCAAGCTCTATCAAATGGATGTGAAAAGCACCTTCCTCAACAGACCAATCAAAGAGGAGGTGTACGTGGAGCAACCCCCCGGATTTGAAGATAAAGAGTTCCCCGACCACGTCTTTAAACTGCGTAAGGCTCTCTACGGCCTCAAACAAGCTCCTAGAGCTTGGTATGAGTGTCTTAGAGATTTCTTAATTGAAAATGGTTTTAAAATTGGTAAAGCAGATTATACATTATTTACAAAGCACTTCAACAATAATCTTTTTATCTGTCAAATCTATGTTGATGACATTACCTTTGGTTTAACTAACAAATCCTTTTGTGAAAAATTTAGTAAGATTATGGAAGATAGGTTTGAGATGTCTATGATGGGAGAGTTAAAGTACTTATTGGGATTCCAAGTGAGACAACAAAAGGAAGGGACATTCATAAGCCAAACCAAGTACACTCAAGGCATACTCAAGAAGTTTGGGATGGACAAGGCAAAGCATATCAAGACTCCCATGGCAACTAATGGACACTTGGATCTCAATGAAGATGGACCAAGCGTGGATCAAAAGGTATATCGCTCCATGATTGAATCCTTACTTTACTTATGTGCATCTAGGCCTGATATTATGTTGAGTGTATGTTTGTGTGCGAGATTTCAAGCCAATCCTAAGGAGTGTCATTTGACAGCCGTTAAAAGGATCTTGAGATATTTAGTTCATACACCCAACCTAGGCCTTTGGTATCCCAAAGGTTCAAAACTCAATCTCATTGGATACTCTGATGCAGATTATGTCG
The DNA here is from genome assembly GCA_036927565.1 of Tuctoria greenei. Classification (NCBI taxonomy): domain Eukaryota; kingdom Viridiplantae; phylum Streptophyta; class Magnoliopsida; order Poales; family Poaceae; genus Tuctoria; species Tuctoria greenei. The sequence continues at coordinate 145,458,175 of JAYESD010000011.1, forward strand.
AATGCAAAGTAGATAGAAAGAATACCTCCGGTACATGCCAATTCCTAGGTAGATCCCTAGTTTATTGGTCCTCCAAGAAACAAAATTTCATTGCCTTATCCACGAACGAAGCGGAGTATGTTGCAGCCGGGAGTTGTTGTGCACAACTCCTTTGGATGCGACAAACTCTAAGGGATTACGGTTACAATATGAGCCGTATTCCACTCCTTTGTGATAATGAGAGTGCTATTAAGATTGCCCATAACTCAGTTGAGCACTCTAGGACCAAACATATAGACATCTGGCACCACTTTTTGAGAGACCGCTCGATGAAAGGAGACATAGCTATTTCTCATGTCAACACTGAAAAACAACTAGCCGATATATTTACCAAGCCACTTGATGAAAAACGTTTTTGCGAGCTCCAAAATGAACTCAATATCCTTGATGCTCGTAATTGTGACACCCGGTTCTGAATATGAACCAAGCGTAACGCATATGTGTGCCCAGGAAGTTCATCACACATATACGGTTGCATCACAAACGATATACAGAATTTAGCCACGTCTTAACTAATAAATAAGTACTTTATTACAATAATCCAATAGTTCACGAATAATAAAACTCTAAATAATTGCAACGGAAAATAAACTAAACAGCACGACTCCAATCCGTAGGCAATTGACGGCGGTACGCAACCTAGTACTCCACGTGATCCTCAGGGTACTCCCAATTGTCTCCAGTAGCTGTTGGGGGGGATTGCAAGGGTGAGTACATGTCGTACTCATCAAGTGTGGAAAGTATGACATGTGGCTTATTCAAACGACGAATGTAATAAATGGCTAAGTGCTGAAAAGTACAGTAAAACATTTGAAAAGCATTATACTATGTCTATGTGAAACAATCCCATCATAACCATCATATTAACATAATATAAACCATATCCAATTATTGCCAACATTACCATTATCCATGTCCAATTACCATAACTCAAATTCATATCCATGACCATAATCCATAAACCATAACCATTACCAACCCATAACCATAAATCAATCATAACCATTAACCAACCATAACCATACCAAATCCCAATTTCCAACTCTAATCATGTAGGTCATCCAGGCGCTCATAACTGGGAGCACGGCTATCATGATAGTTTTTTTAACACTCTGCAGAGGTTGTACCACTTTACCCACATGTTTGTGATTTTATCACCTTTCGATGACTAAGAAACCTCCATTGTGCCATCTCACACTTCCGTAGGTGTGTGGCCAAGAGATCACAAAATAGCCTTTCAAAAGGGACTACTAGTATATACGGGCCCACTAAGGTTTCACCGGCAGGCTTGAATCTCTATTCTCCCACCCACGGGCCCCCTCGTGTGCCATGCAGATCCCAGGGAAGTCCTCCTCGACTCCCATTCCCCGCGCCATCCAATGGTCCATACCATACTAGCAGCGCTCCTAATTATTCAGCTACGCCGCACCCATACTTGGCCTTGTGGTGGCACTGTTGACCTGGCATATTCTCGCATGAACCGGTCCTTAGATCTAAGGCAAGCAAACCACCATAACATCCAACCCATCCACAAAACCATGCTTGCTTAGATCACCCATCGTATTGACCAGTTCACATTAACTGGAATATCATTGATGCATAATTAAATGTGTAGTGTTGTTTGCCATCCCAATTAATTAAGCGAAGCAAAAAGGTAAAAACCCTTCCCGACTCTCTACCATAAATTCCAGGTGACAAGGGTGGTCAAACAAAACTAGTAAACTTCCTACCATAGGATTCCCATCAATTTGACACAAGCATGCAAGTTCGCAAACAAAACATTTAATTTAAAATAGGATCAATATGCTTCAAGGACACTTGCCTTGCTCCGGCGAATAGGGTTGCTCAAGCGCTTCGACGTCTTGATTTTGGAAATCCTCGTACACGACCTCTTGAGCACTTCCCTCTACTCGTGATCACACATACAAGGAAATACGCACAATTCAATATGATGCACACATAATAATCAACATGCAATGACATGCATGCATGCATAATTCAACAATTAATTAACGACGGTTGTTTATTAATTAGATGCGACTAGTTCATACGTGTTCATATGAGTTTACGGGGGTTTTAGGGTGGATTAATGCTGCTGAAAATAAAATCATGGTGCAACTAAATTCAATTTACTCCTATTAGATTCAATATGATCGCAAAAATTCGCATCGGGAACATGACCTACCGTAGATGCGATGGCTTCGATGATCGCGGGATGGGGACAATGCGTAGACGAAGTAGATGCGTTCTCTGGCGGCACGATGACGGCGACGCGATGGCGACGACGGTCTCCGGCGAACGGTGGGGCCCTCCTCTTTCTTCCTCTTCTTCCCCTTCTTTTTCCCTGGCGGCGCAACCTTCTGGACCCTTTTTTTGCTTCTGTTCCAGCGGCTTCCGGCGGTTTTTCTTCTCTGCTGGCGGCTGTTGGATCGTGGGAAAAAAAAGCCTAGGGCTTCGGTCCTTTTTATAGGGGCGTGGCTAGGGTACGGCATCGGTACCGACTCGTACCGCGGCTGGGGTTCGCGCGCGCGCGTTGTGGTGTGCGGGGCGGATCGGCGTGATGGGGCTGCGATGCGGGGCCCAGGGCGCGGCCGGATCGGGGTCGGGCGAGCGGCCTCAGGGCTGGAGCCTCGCGCGGGCGCGCGCGCGCTACGGCTCGCGCGGGAGCCGGACGCGGGGCCAAGGCGCGCGCCGGGGCGGTCAACGCCGGGACTCGGGCGGCCTGCGGTGCGGGTGGGGCCCAAGCAGGGCACGTGCGCATCGCGTCGGTCGGGCGGGGCGCTCCGCGATCGCGTGGGGGTGGGGTCCGGGGCGGCAGGCAGCGGGTTCGGTGTGGGGGCGGGGCCCGGCTGCGGGGCCCAGCGCGTTTCGGCAGCGGAAATCGGGAGGCGGCTCGGTCGGGGCGGGAGGCGTCTCGGCGCTGGTGGGTGGGGCCCGGCGGGACGGCGCGCAGGCGCAGCCATCGCGCGGGAGATGCCCGCTGGCTGGGCCGGCTCAGCCTGGCCAGCGGTGATTTCTCTCTTTTTTTTCTTTTTTTTTACTTTATTTTATTATATAATTTATTATATATATACCTTTTTATATTATTAATATTATATATATTCATTATTTATTATTTATTGTTTTTATAACATATATTATGAATATTTTTTTTCTATTTTTATATATTGTTAGATATATTATTTATATATATATATTTATATATATTATTATTATTTTTATACTTATTCCCTATTACAAGTTTTAGGCTATTATTATTTTCTATTTTCTTCTTTTGCTACATACATTTGTATATATATGTTTTATTATTTTTCTTTTTTTCTACTAGTGTTTAATGCATGACGATGTATGCAATGCATAATGCGAAAATTTAGGGTGTTACAAACCTACCCCCCTTAAAATGAATCTCGCCCTCGAGATTCGATAGCATGGAGAAAAGGTGAGAGAATTCTGTCTTCAGGTCTTCTTCACGTTCCCATGTAGCTTCGGCTTCTGTATGGTGTTTCCATTGCACTTTGCACCAACGGATCCTCTTATTTCTCGTGACCCTTTCCTTCATATCCAAAATCTTGATAGGTTGTTCGACATAGGACAAATCCTCTTGAAGTTCTAACTCGTCCATCGGCACTTGTTCTTCCGGTACCCTGAGACACTTCTTGAGTTGAGAGACGTGAAACACGTCGTGTACATCGGAGAGATACGTCGGTAGCTCAAGTCGATAAGCTACCTCTCCTCGCTTGTCCAGAATCTTAAATGGTCCGATGTAACGTGGTGCCAGTTTTCCTTTGACGTTAAACCGTCACTGACCTCTGATAGGTGACACTTTGAGGTATACAAAATCTCCAACTTCAAACGTCAGACTCCTTCGCCTATTATCAGCATAACCTTTCTGTCGAGACTGGGCAGCCTTTAAGTTTTCCCGTATTATTTGGACTTGCCTTTTCAGCTTCTTGTAACACGTCGGGACCAAATACTTGATTCTCTCCGGTTTCATTCCAAAACAAGGGAGTCCTACATTTCCTTCCGTATAATGCTTCATAGGGTGACATTTTCAAACTTGATTGGTAACTATTGTTGTACGAGAATTCAGCATACGGCAAACTTTTATCCCAACTTTTCCTATGCTTTAAAGCACATGCTCTCAACATGTCTTCCAAAATTTGGTTGGTCCTCTCGGTTTGTCCATCCGTCTGAGGATGATATGCTGAACTAAAATTCAACCTCGTTCCCAAAGCTTCATGCAATTTTTGCCAAAATCTGGAGGTAAACTGAGAACCCCTATCCGAGACTATCTTCTTCGGTACTCCGTGTCGACACACAATGTGCTCCATATACAATTCTGCTAGCTTCGCGGTGGTATATGTGGTCTTGACGGGAATGAAATGAGCTGATTTTGTCAATCGATCCACAATAACCCATATTGAATCATAGCCAGACTGAGTTCGCGGTAATCCAACTATAAAATCCATACCAATCTCTTCCCACTTCCACTCCGGAATCTTCAATGGTTGTAGCAATCCGGCTGGCCTTTGATGTTCAGCTTTAACTCGTTGGCACACATCACAAAGTGCAACATATTCGGCTATGTCCTTTTTCATGCTGGCCCACCAGTAGCATGTCTTTAAGTCCTTGTAGATCTTCGTACAGCCAGGATGAATTGAGTAAGGCGAGTCATGTGCCTCCTTCAATATTGTTTCACGAATATGCCTGACATTTGGTACCACAATCCTCTTTCCAAGCCATAAGGTACCCTGTTCGTCCTCATCAAATCTGAATTCCTTTCCTTCTTGGGTCCTTTCCTTGATTTCCTGTATTTCCTTGTCCTTTGTCTGTCCTTCCCGTATTTCCTGCTCTAATGTTGGGTTGACTTCCATCATTCCCATCTCATTTACGAATCCAAGGTTCAACCGTTCAAACTCCTTGCATAACTCGTGTGGCAGCTCTCGAACTGTGAGTTGATGACTTACTCCTTTTCGGCTCAAAGCATCGGCCACTACGTTGGCCTTCCCTGGGTGATAGTTGATTCCCACGTCATAATCCTTGATGAGCTCCAGCCATCGGCGTTGCCTCAGATTCAGATCCGTTTGCGTAATATGTACTTGAGACTCTTGTGATCCATATAAATCTCACATCGGTGACCAAAAACATAGTGTCTCCATATCTTCAAGGCGTGTACCACGGCTGCGAGTTCAAGGTCGTGCATAGGATAATTCAACTCATGTTTCTTTAGTTGCCTCGATGCATAAGCTACCACTTGGCCTTCTTGCATGAGCACACATCCTAATCCTTGTCTTGATGCATCACAATATATATCAAAACTCTTGCTCACGTCCGGTAATACTAACACCGGGGCGGTTGTCAACCTTTTCTTTAACTCCTCAAAGCTATCCTGACAAGCTTGAGTCCATCGGAATGTCTTCCCTTTCATGAGTAATTCAGTCATAGGCTTGGCTATCTTGGAAAAGTCCTTGATAAACCGACGGTAATATCCAACCATTCCAAGGAAACTCCAAATTTCCTTGACATTCTGTGGTGGTTCCCACTTAAGCACATCTCTCACCTTCCCTGGGTCAACTGATACTCCTCCTCCAGAGATAATATGGCCTAAGAAAGAAACTTCCCGTAACCAAAATTGACATTTACTGAACTTGGCATACAATTGATGCTCCCTCAATTTCTGCAGCGTAAGCCTCAAGTGTTCCTCATGTTCCTTCTCATCCTTCGAGTAGATCATAATATCATCGATGAACACTACAACAAACTTATCCAGATATTCCATGAAGACCTTATTCATGAGATACATAAAGTACGCAGGCGCATTTGTCAATCCAAATGACATGACGGTGTACTCATAAGATCCATATCGTGTCCGAAATGCTGTCTTGGGTATATCCGATGGTCTAATCTTCATTTGGAAGTATCCTGACCGCAAGTCGATCTTGGAGAAGATACAGGAACCGTTCATTTGGTCAAACAAATCCTCTATACGGGGCAGTGAGTACTTGTTCTTAATTGTCACTTCGTTGAGAGCCCTGTAGTCCACACACATCCTCTGGGTTCCATCCTTCTTATCTACGAAGAGCACTGGGGCTCCCCACGGGGACGAGCTTGGGCGTATAAAACCCTTCTCTAGCTGCTCTTGAATTTGCTTCTTGAGCTCTGCTAATTCCTTAGGAGGCATCCTATACGGCCTCTTAGCTATAGGTGCAGTTCCGGGTATCAACTCAATGGCGAATTCTATGTCACGATCAGGTGGCATACCTGGCAACTCATCTGGAAACACGTCCGGGTACTCGCGAACGATTGGAATGCTTTCCAATGTCACTTCTTCCACGTGATTCAGCATCGCTTTCCCTCTTGCGGGTTGGGCTGCTTCAACTTCAATGCGTGTACCATGTTCACTTGTCAACTGCACAATCCTCTCGGCGCATTGAATGACTCCATTACACTTGCTCAGCCAGTCCATTCCAAGTATTATGTCTATTCCTTGGGAGTCCAATACTATGAGGTTCGCGAGAAAGTCTACCCCCCTTATTTTAATGCTTACTTTCGGACATACTATATTTGTCCTCATCTCTCCGCCAGGAGAACTTACTAGCATAGTTTGCTTCATATGAGATATAGGCAAATTGTACTTGGCAACATACTTTGACGAGATGAATGAATGAGATGCTCCTGAATCAAATAAAACAGTCGCGGGGTTGGAGTTGGCAAGAAACATACCAATCATGACGTCATCAGCTTGCTGGGCTTCCTCAGTAGAGACATGATTGACATTGCCACGAGCAAAATTCTGCTGTCCACGGTTGCCTTGTGGTGCTCCTCCATTTGGTCGCGGGTGATTTGGCCTTGGTGTATTGTTCATAGGTCCATAGTTTCTCTTGGGGCATTGACTTGCAAAGTGTCCTGGTTCTCCACACGCATAGCATGTCTTACCACCCATAGCATTAGGGAAGTTTGGGCGCAACTGGTTTTGAGCATTCGCCGCCATGTTAGGACGCGGCGCAGGTGGCACAGGATTGCGAGGCGCTTGCATGGCGGGGCGTTGCTGCGGTGGCTGATTTGGGCGGGGCGGATAAGCAGCACGGTATGCAGGAGCAGATGGGTTGTAGTGTGGTGCAGTAGGTGGTGCATAGCGGGGGCGAACATTGCTTCCTTGCTGCGGTCCATGATGTGACATCTTCCTCTTGTTGTCCTGCTCCATCTCACGAATCTTGTTCTCAACCACAATAGCCTTGTCAACCAGCTTTTGGAAGTTTGGATAATCAGTATTGAGTAACTGGACTTGAATTTCGTTGTTGAGACCTCTCATAAACAAATACTGCTTCCTACTATCAGTTTTGATGTCTTCTGGAGCATATCTTGATAATTGAGTGAATTTGTTGAGATACTCACTCACGCTCATCCTTCCTTGCCTGAGATTTTCAAAGTCTTGTCTTCTCAGTATCATAACTCCTTCAGGTACATAGTGGGAACGGAAACTCTGCTTAAACTCAGCCCAAGTGATTGTCTCCTGATTATCATGAGCGTTGCAAAGAGCTTCCCACCAGTCAGCGGCTGCTCCAACTAGCTGATGTGATGCAAAGAGAACCTTCTCCCTATCAGTGCACTGGACAATAGCAAGTTTCTTCTCAATGGACTTCAGCCAATCATCAGCTTCCATTGGGTCTGTGGCTTGTGCAAAGGTAGGCGGTCTGGTCCTCATGAACTCTCCCAAACGGTTGTGATGTGGCGGGGGTGGCAGTGGAGGCAGGTGGGGCTGATTGTTGTTGCCAGCTTGCAGCTGTCCCATGGTCTGTATCATGGTCTGCATGAGCTGGTTCTGCATAGTTAACAGTTGTTCAATATTGATGGCTCCATGAGCATGTCCCTGGTTGTTCTGAGGTACTTCATTGCGCTCCTCCTCCTCGTTGGCATCCCTCTGGTTATGAGTTCTCACCATCTGTTGGCGAAAGAAAGTGGGGACAGAAGGATTTAGAATTTTGAAAGAAACGTCCCAACTATATGCATCAAGGGATGTGACACTAAATAATCCTTTATTAATATATACCTATATTATGAGGATGTGGACAATTGCCGAAGCATTCCACAACTCTCTACTAAGCAAACAAGCACTCAAACAAGCACCAAACAGAATTGACAAAAATCCTAAGAGAAGTAACACAACTCAAGGTCACACAAGTATATCTACATCGCTCTTATTTAACTAATGGGGGTGTGCCTATCCTTGAGTCGTGGCATAGGTCGAGGACTACTCGTCGTCGAGCGGGAACTCATCCGGGTCCTCGTCGTCGTCGTCGTCGTCGTCGGGGTCCTCGGGGTCCTCTGGGTCCTGGGGTGGTGAGGCAGCAGGCGGCGGTGGTGCGGTAGACGCCACACTGGAAGGATCCTCGTCAGAGGACTCCTCAGAAGACGACTCACGCTGACCGTTGCGACGGTCTGGAGAGTCTGGGGTCCACGTCGGGGTGTCGGACGCGTAGTCGTCCGGGTCCTCGTCGGTGATCTGACGATACCTCCTGATTATCGCCTCGTGGCGCTAGGCGAGGTCACGTCCATCCTGAATCTCCTGCTGCGCCCTCTGAAGTCGGGCACTGAGCTGGGTCACGTCATCAACAGTCTGACGAGACTGCGGGAGGTTCAGTGGTCCCTCCACGTGCCTAGAGACAAAGCGCGCAGTGCCACTGGGACGCTGCGGGACGAAGGCGTGCACTGTGTCCTCCAGACGGAAATGGCGGGCATGGCTCCAAAAAGTGGCTGCTTCCCAGCTAGCATCCTGCTCCGCAGATCGGCGGGAGCTCCTCCAAGCGGGGCTGCTGTGGGTCTTCACCAACTCGTCACCGTAGTAGATATAGATCTTGCAGCTCCACTCCTTCCTGCCGGGGCGCTGCACTCAAGTGGTGTGGTAGGAGAGCGAGAGGCTGTGGTGGCGGTAGCCAGCCTCACGGAGTAGGGCACGGAGACGGTGACGCAGTTGTCCTGCAGCTCTGCCGTCAGAATGGATCACCACGGGGTGACGGGGGTCGACGGCCGGAGAGCGACTAGCCAACCTACGCGGGGGCACAAGTCCACTGGTCGACTTACGGGGGGTTGTCTTGGTGTGGGCCATCTACAGAAAACAAGAATACATTAGAGGAAAAAAGAAATAACCAAATACAAATCTGAAAATTTCAGCAGCTAAAACGGCGGAAAAAGAGCGGTGCAGCGGTTCCAAAAGAATGAAAAATAAAGAGAGAAAAAAATACAGCAACCAACACAATAATTTTACCCACACGTAACAGCAGCAAAACACACTTTTTCCTCGAAAATTTACGCAGCAAAACAGCAGCACTTAATATTGCTCACTTCTGGAAATTTTTATCAAAAACGCAATAGCGATCAATACTTTTTGCGGCTGAAAATAAAGGAACAAAACAGCAGCAAAAATTTTCGAAAATAGCAGATTAGAAGAGTGTTCCTAAGTGCTCTAGAGTGTCCATTCTACCTAGGCTTGCGTCCTACGGTCAACGCGGCTTTGATACCAATTTGTGACACCTGGTTCTGAATATGAACCAAGCGTAACACATATGTGTGCCCAGGAAGTTCATCACACATATACGGTTGCATCACAAACGATATACAGAATTTAGTCACGTCTTAACTAATAAATAAGTACTTTATTACAATAATCCAATAGTTCACGAATAATAAAACTCTAAATAATTGCAGCGGAAAATAAACTAAACAGCACGACTCCAATCCACAGGCAATTGACGGCGGTACGCAACCTAGTACTCCACGTGATCCTCAGGGTACTCCCAATTGTCTCCAGTAGCTGTTGGGGGGGATTGCAAGGGTGAGTACATGTCGTACTCAGCAAGTGTGGAAAGTATGACATGTGGCTTATTCAAACGACGAATGTAATAAATGGCTAAGTGCTGAAAAGTACAGTAAAACATTTGAAAAGCATTATACTATGTCTATGTGAAACAATCCCATCATAACCATCATATTAACATAATATAAACCATATCCAATTATTGCCAACATTACCATTATCCATGTCCAATTACCATAACTCAAATTCATATCCATGACCATAATCCATAAACCATAACCATTACCAACCCATAACCATAAATCAATCATAACCATTAACCAACCATAACCATCCCAAATCCCAATTTCCAACTCTAATCATGTAGGTCATCCAGGCGCTCATAACCGGGAGCACGGCTATCATGATAGTTTTTTAACACTCTGCAGAGGTTGTACCACTTTACCCACATGTTTGTGATTTTATCACCTTTCGATGACTAAGAAACCTCCATTGTGCCATCTCACACTTCTGTAGGTGTGTGGCCAAGAGATAACAAAATAGCCTTTCAAAAGGGATTACTAGTATATACGGGCCCACTAAGGTTTCACCGGCAGGCTTGAATCTCTATTCTCCCACCCACGGGCCCCCTCGTGTGCCATGCGGATCCCAGGGCAGTCCTCCTCGACTCCCATTCCCCGCACCATCCAATGGTCCATGCCATACTAGCAGCGCTCCTAATTATTCAGCTACGCCGCACCCATACTTGGCCTTGTGGTGGCACTGTTGACCTGACATATTCTCGCATGAACCGGTCCTTAGATCTAAGGCAAGCAAACCACCATAACATCCAACCCATCCACAAAACCATGCTTGCTTAGATCACCCATCGTATTGACCAGTTCATATTAACCGGAATATCATTGATGCATAATTAAATGTGTAGTGTTGTTTGCCATCCCAATTAATTAAGCGAAGCAAAAAGGTAAAAACCCTTCCCGACTCTCTACCATAAATTCCAGGTGACAAGGGTGGTCAAACAAAACTAGTAAACTTCCTACCATAGGATTCCCATCAATTTGACACAAGCATGCAAGTTCGCAAACAAAACATTTAATTTAAAATAGGATCAATATGCTTCAAGGATACTTGCCTTGCTCCGGCGAATAGGGTTGCTCAAGCGCTTCGACGTCTTGATTTTGGAAATCCTCGTACACAACCTCTTGAGCACTTCCCTCTACTCGTGATCGCACATACAAGGAAATACGCACAATTCAATATGATGCACACATAATAATCAACATGCAATGACATGCATGCATGCATAATTCAACAATTAATTAACGACGGTTGTTTATTAATTAGATGCGACTAGTTCAAACGTGTTCATATGAGTTTACGGGGGCTTTAGGGTGGATTAATGCTGCTAAAAATAAAATCATGGTGCAACTAAATTCAATTTACGCCTATTAGATTCAATATGATTGCAAAAATTCGCATCGGGAACATGGCCTACCGTAGATGCGATGGCTTCGATGATCGCGGGATGGGGACAATGCGTAGACGAAGTAGATGCATTCTCCGGCGGCACGACGACGGCGACGCGATGGCGACGACGGTCTCCAGTGAACGGTGGGGCCCTCCTCTTTTTCTTCCTCTTCTTCCCCTTCTTTTTCCCTGGCGGCGCAGCCTTCTGGACCCTTTTTTTGCTTCTGTTCCGGCGGCTTCCGGCGGTTTTTCTTCTCTGCTGGCGGCTGTTGGATCGTGGGAAAAAAAGCCTAGGGCTTCGGTCCTTTTTATAGGGGCGTGGCTAGGGTACGGCATCGGTACCGACTCGTACCGCGGCTGGGGTTCGCACGCACGCGTTGTATTGTGCGGGGCGGATCGGCGCGATGGGGCTGCGGTGCGGGGCCCAGGGCGCGGCCGGATCGGGGTCGGGCGAGCGACCTCGGGGCTGGAGCCTCGCGCGGGCGCGCGCGCGCTACGGCTCGCGCGGGAGCCAGACGCGGGGCCAAGGCGCGCGCCGGGGCGGTCAACGCCGGGACTCGGGCGGCCTGCGGTGCGGGCGGGGCCCAGGCAGGGCGCGTGCGCGTCGCGTCGGTCGGGCGGGGCGCTCCGCGATCGCATGGGGGTGGGGTCCGGGGCGGCAGGCGGCGGGTTCGGCGTGGGGGCGGGGCCCGGCTGCGGGGCCCAGCGTGTTTCGGCGGCGGAAATCGGGAGGCGGCTCGGTCGGGGCGGGAGGCGCCTCGGCGCTGGTGGGTGGGGCCCGGCGGGACGGCGCGCGGGCGCAGCCATCGCGCGGGAGATGCCTGCTGGCTGGGGCGGCTCGGCCTGGCCAGCGGTGATTTCTCTCTTTTTTTTCTTTTTTTACTTTCTTTTATTATATAATTTATTATATATATACCTTTTTATATTATTAATATTATATATTCATTATTTATTATTTATTATTTTTATAACATATATTATTAATATTTTTTCTATTTTTATATATTGTTATATATATTATTTATATATATTTTTATTATTATTTTTATACTTATTCCCTATTACAAGTTTTAGGCTATTATTATTTTCTATTTTCTTATTTTGCTACATACATTTGTATATATATGTTTTATTATTTTTCTTTTTTTCTACTAGTGTTTAATGCATGACCATGTATGCAATGCATAATGCGAAAATTTAGGGTGTTACAGTAATGTGGCTTGAAAACTTGCATACCTATATGGATTCTTCAAAATATGTTGATTGTGTTGTGAAAATCATCTCTCTAAATTTTCTCCGAAAACTATTTCAACTACTTGATCTTGATGAATTATGGTCATTGCTTGATTGTTGTATGCTTACTGATCATAATCATCTAGATTACTTGATTGTTTTGGCCCCTATTTTCTTTATAAGAACATTCGAATATATACGAATGGGCTAAACTAATCTGTTCTGGTGACCATGAACTAGTCTCTGGTTATCCGGACTAGTCCGCACACTGCAGACTAGTCCGCAAAGTGTCTGGCAGTCCGGACTAGTCCGATTTTTCGACTCCATAACCCTAGCCGCTGCCAAAACCTAATCTTCTTCATCCTCACAACTTGCCCCACGCTCTCTCTCCTCACTCGAGTGCTCCCAAGGCAATTTCCTCTGTTGTCCATCAAATCCCTCCAAATTTGGGTGGAAAATGATCTCCATTGCATAGGTATTGAAGACCACGGACTTGTCCGCAACTTCAACCCCTCCATCTCCAAGAATCGAGGAATTTCGGTAAAATTTACTCCCAAACCCTAGAAATCTTGATTTCCTTCATTGTTGATCAAATAGCTTAGTTCCCTTCACCTAATACATGCTTCCTTGATGTACAACATTGATGTTAAGCTATTTTTGCATTGAGCAACACCATTTGTCGTCTAGTTAGGGTTTGAGGTGATGAACATCGGACTAGTCCGTTCCATGTACGGACAAGTCCGATCCCCCAGACTAGTCCGTACCTGTATACCGGATAAGTCCGATTTTTCCTAAACTCAACCCTATTTCTTATTCCTCAATACACCTCCTTGTCATCAATTCTTATCCCTACATTGTGCAATGCTCTCTCAGTACAATGTTGAACGAGAACATTTCTGACTTTGAAGATGAGATGGAACAAGACTTGTTGCCGCGCGCTTCAGAGTCTCGCGCTCAAAAGAGGCAAGAGTGTTCCTCTGAGCCTGCACCTTCCCCACCTCAGGTGCGGCGCAAGGTGCTTGCCAAAAAGCCTGCGTCCAAGGCAAAGGACGCAGCTGGCTCCAGCTCGGCGGCTCTTTGTCAAGTGAAGATCAAAGGAAAAGGAATTGCTTCGGGCCTAGTCGGCCCTCTCAAGATGCATGCTCCGAGGCAGGGAAACAGGGATCTCTCCGAGGAGAAGTTCAACGGCAAGGGAAGCGACACTGCTTCCAAACTCAGATTTGTGGATTGCTACAGTAGACCCAAGAAGGCTGCAGATAACAGATTCTGGAGCAACTTTCATGCATATTTTTACAGCTCAGTGTACCTGAGCATGAAGACTCTTGTGCTCCGCAGCCAGTGGATCGACTGGGATCACTTTGAGAGGAAGAGTTGTGGAGCTTTTGATCAGGTTGTGGAGGTTGTAGCCAGGCATGGACTGAAGGATCTGTTTGCCTTTGGATATCACTAGAATGATGAAGTTATTGCTCAGTTCTATGCCACTTGTTTCTTTGCGAGTGATGAGGAGGAAAGGGTGACTTGGATGACTCATGGATCCAAGTACACTATCACTTATGATGATTTTGCAAGACTCCTTCACCTTGAAGACACTAGCAACTATGAGTTGACTATCCACAACATCAATGTCTTAGGAAAGGACAAGATGGACTTCCTCTATGATACTACTATGAAGTTCAACCCTCCATCAATCAAGAACATGAAGCCCTTCTTCATGATTCTTAACAGGGTGCTGAGAAAGACAATATCACCAAAAGATGGGGATGCTGGAAGTGTCCAAGGTTACCTGAGGACCTTGATGAAGGTGATAAGCAAGAATAGGAAGTTTGACATCTTTGAATATATCTGGAATGATATGGTCAACATCTCCTGCACGCCGAATAGATCTTGTGGCTATGCCCATTACTTGATGTTTATGATTGAGAAGGTCACAGGGATTGAGTTTGTAAAGGATGTGAAGCACACTCCCTTGAGGCCCCAAAAGCCTAACCAAGCCAATGTCCAAGCTGCTACATCTCCTGCATCCAGTGAAGAAGCTCCAAGGAGAGCTAGAGGAGATGCAAGGACCGCTCCCACCACTAGGGACCCTCCCCAAAAAGGTTCTCCTAGTGGAATCTTGAAGTACTTGGCAGCAATCTTTGCCTCATGTAAGAAGGCCGAAGTGAACACTCACAAGCTGAACAAGGCGAGGAAGGCAGATATGAGATATGTCATAGAAAATGTCAAGCATATTTGCCAGAAACTGGAGATCGAGCCCATTGGATCCCCTGTGATCTCTGAAGATTCAGCCTCTGATTTCTCCGAGCTTCCTCCACTCTCTCCCTCCGAGCTTGCCTACTTTGGCATTGGGGGCACCTCGAGTGGATCTGTTCCTCCTCCTCCTCCTCCTCCTCAGCCCAAGAATGAAGATGATGAGAGGACCGACAGCGAGGATTGAAGATCTTAGATCTCTCCTCTCCTTCTTTTTGGAGTCTTGATGCGAAAGGGTGAGAGATTGAGGGGGGCTCACTAGGTCTTAGCTGTAGGTTGAGAGATGAGAGCTTCATTTATGCATCTTTTTGTCTCTTGGGTCGTAAGACTTCATATTATGCTCTTTTGATACTTTTGGTCTTGTGATGCAATGCTTTGAACTATTTATGCTCATATTTATGAAATCTGTGATTTTGCTCTGAAATTGACATATATGCTTGTTGTTGATATATTTGATGTCAATTATTTCACTATCATCATGATTACTGCTCACCCTCACTTAGTTTTGCATCCCACCATAAAGAGTGCACATATGCCTTATGTTGTCATTGCTAAATGTGTTTCAAGGTCATATGTGCACACTTTATGAAAATTCTGTATTTTTGTCATATTTTGTGAAATCTCAATTGGTTGTCATCAATCACCAAAAAGGGGGAGATTGAAAGTGCATCTAGGCATCCCTTGTGGGTTTTGGTTGATTTATGACAAGCAAATGATATCCTAACCAAATTGTTGAGATGAGCGCAGGTTTTAATGAAATCATGATGAAAGCGCAAAAAGAAAAGAGAGTGAGGAATCAAGCTGGATAGAGCTCAAGAGATGAAAATAAGAATATTTGTGTGTGTGGAGTGTGTTGGAGAAACACACCCTAAGAGCTCAATCACAATAAAACTCACTCCTGCACTAATTCTTACAGGTCCGGACTAGTCCGATATACCCTGAACTAGTCTGATAATCCTTCTGTTCAAAATCGGACTAGTCTTCTCAAGTGCGGACTAGTCCTCGGCACTTCACAGTTTTGCACAAAAATCAGACAAGTCCCATATCACCACGGACTAGTCCGATATCTTTCTGATCTAAATCGGACAAGTCTGATATTTGCACGGACTAGTCTGAAAAATCTTCTGACTAAAATCGGACAAGTCCTCCAAGTGCGTACTTGTCCCCAATTCACTAAGGGTTTAACCACAGTCGGATTTGTCCGATAAAAATCGTACTAGTTTGGACTTTTCCAGAGCCAAATTCGAACTAGTCCACCTTAAGCCGGACAAGTCTGATAATCCTGAGAACTTAGGGTTTCCTACATGCCGCACATCGGACTAGTCCGGACACCACCATGTACTAGTCCGAACTCTCGAAACCCTAACGGTAACTTTTGGAAACACCATATAAATAGATGTGCATGACCCTACTTTCACCCCTCTCGACACCCTGCGCCGTCACACCCTCCAAGAGCTTAGAAAACACATCTCTCCACGCAATCTTACGCAAGAAAGATCAAATTCTTGAGGATTCGTCTTGGATCAAAGGAGAGACGCAATTCACACATTTGAGCTCTTGGGTTTGATCTCTAACACACTCCTGTTGTTTCATTGTTGATCTTAAGAGTGTCTTCTTGGTGGTTTTTGACTTGTAATCTTGGGGAGCCCTCAACTTGTGAGAAAGCCCCTTGAACTTGGTGATTTACCCCTTGCGATAGTGGAAGAGAATTGGCCTTCGTGGCGATTCGACGAGGTTAGGGTTGGTGAAGACCCGATCCTTTTGTGGACTCCTCAACGTGGATGTAGGTTGCCTCTATGGGAACCGAACCACGCGATAAACTCTTGTGTCAAACTTGCTCTTAATTTCATTGTAGGGTTTTGTCAATCTTGCATAACCTACTCTAAAACCTTGAAACAAGAATTGGTTTGCATTATACTTAGCTTCATTGACTCAATACTTGCAAGTTACATACTATATTCCACTGTGTATTGTGCATGTATTGAAATCATTGATCGAACTTGATCAATCTAGTCCGCACGCACCGGACTAGTCCGCACTCTATCGGACTAGTCTGATATCTCGGGATTTGATCAGTCTGTTAAGTATTGCAGGTTCCGACTAAATTTTAAGAAGGCCTAGTCACCCCCCTCTAGGCCACATTCACTTATGAAGAAAATTGATGGAGAACGCAGTGGTGAAGTATGCGGCAATGCCTATGCCTTAGACTCTCACATCACTTGTGAAGTATGTGGCAACACGGGCCATTTGGGCAATGACTGCCCAAAAACCCGTGAGGATGCCCTATACGTAGCCAACAATGGAAACAACAATGGCTATCGTCCAGGAGGTCAAGGGTGGGGCCAACCACGCCCATTCTTTCAAGGAGGGTACAACAACAATGGCAACAATTGAAATCAGCCCAACTTGTGAGAACTTGCCATTAGCCAGCTGAAGATTAATGATGATCTATCGAAGAAGTTGTCGGCTAATGACAAGACCCTAGAGAACATCAATGCCCAGATTGAAGGACTATCCTCAGCCTTCAAGAATCAATTGAGTTTCAACAAGATGTTGGAGACTCAATTGGCTCAACTGGTTGCAGTTGTTCCTCCAATGGAGAAAGTGAGTGCGATGGCTACGAGAGGTGTCAAGAGAACTTGTGACCCACCGTATCCCACACAAGAGTAGAGGATAACTACAAAGGAGAAGGAGCATGTCCCAGTTGGCATAAGTGAACCACTTAGTGAGAGAATGGCCAAACACTTTGAGGACACCAATTTATTGCCATTCCCTCACAGGCAAAGGAAGCCAACAGTGGATGAGCAATTCAACCACTTTGTTGAGATCATCCAAAAAATCAACATTAATGTGCCCTTGATTGATGCGATGCAAGTACCCACTTATGATTGCTATCTCAAGGACATATTGAATAACAAGTGGCCATTGCCCACCACTGAGGTTGTCAAGCTTACGGAAGACTGCAGCGCAACCATCCTCAATAGGCTTCCAGAAAAGAAGAAGGACCCCAGATGTCCTACAATATCATGCTCAATTGGGGCACACCACTTTAACAAGGCCATTTGTGACCTTGGAGCAAGTGTGAGTGTGATGCCCAAGGTAGTTTTCGACCGGCTGAACTTCACGGAACTCACTCCAACACAAATGCAGCTCCAATTGGCTGATTCCTCAGTCCGTTATCTGGTGGGTATTGCCGAAGATGTCCCGGTGAAAATCTGAAACTGATTCATACCCGTGGATTTTGTGGTGCTCAACATGGAGGTCGAGAAGGATACGCTGCTCATTCTTGAGTGCTCGTTCCTATGCACCGCGAAGGCTCGCATAGATGTGGGAGCTGGAGAAATCCACTTCCATATCAATGGCAAGGAGGAAGAGTTTAACTTTCACCCAAAAATGGAACAATGCTCAATGATCCGCAATGAGTGAATGTTAAACACATCAAGAGGTCGAAATCAAACCTCCAAAGGTGGACCCACTCATTGCATTCATGACAAATTTGATCTATGCGGAAAACCTGTCTCATCGTCTATGCCGACACCCCAAGAAGACGGAGAAGTCTGGGCCGCCCCAAAGGCCCAAGTTCACCAAGCCGCCAAAGAAGGTATGGCGGAAGAAGCAAGACAAGCCGTCACAGCCCATCCCTCCGGGCCCGAATGTCAAGAAATGAAGAAAGAGGAATGTCCATCTCATCAGATGGTGGTGAGACCTAGCCAATAGGTTAAATTGGTAGTTATACTTTTCTTTGTTTTTCTTTTCTCTTTAATTGGATTTCCCCATTTAGTTCGATTTTCCCCACTACATATTTGATTTTCTTGGCAAGTTGAGAATCTTATATTCTCAACTATCATTTTTATTTCTTTATTTTTCAAAAAGAAAATTGTTTAGGTTTTGAAAAAGGAGTTTTTATTTGGAAAACAATTTTCTGAGATGCAAAAGTGGTGCTTCACACATAGCCGTTGGGGAGCCACCCGCCAAAAGGGAGAATAGGGGGGCCCACCTGTTAGGTCGGTTGACCACCTGTTCGGCAGACTAGGGGAAAGAGCCATTTTGGCTCTCTCTCCTCCAACGGCTACATTTGGTTCCCTAGTGACCATTGGGGATTGCACACTACAAATGGTGGGCGTGAGGAGCTCTTCTCCTCACACTTCACCTCATTTCATACATCCCCAAAGTCACTCTTGCTCACATTATTTTCTTGCTCTTCATTGAAGCACTCTTGCTCAAAATCCAACTCAAAAAAATTTGCTTTTGTTTGCATTTGCAATTTGCTCTCAAGTTCTTCAAGGGAAAATTTGTCAGGTTTTTTTTCACTAACATCACCACTTCCTAGTTTTTGCCTTGTTGTGTTCTTGCTTGTTGTGGCCATAAAAGTAATGAAAAGGTTGTTTGGAAAGAGGAAGGAGGCTGCAAGCTCAAGCCATGGTGGAGGCTCAAGTGCACACCCCTCTTCCGTTGCTACACCAAGTTCATGGAGGAGGATAAGTGTAGGAGAGAACACTCCCATGGGTGAGAGAAGCAACCCATACCAACTTCTTCATGACACGGACCTCGACATCCAAAGTGAAGTTGAAGATCAAGCACACAAGATCCTCAAAGATCGTGAGTTTTCTCATACGAAAGCTTATGATCCGGATTTGATCTCCAAAATAGGAATGGATTCCGAATTCTTTTCCCTTTGGCGTGCATTAGGATGGGAAAAATTTGCTCACATAGAGGAGAAAGGTTCACACCTTCTCTCCATACAATTCCTTTGCACACTCAAGATAGGATTTGATGGTATTACTTTTAGATTATTTCAAAAAGGATACAACATCCTATGGAAAGAATTAAGTGAAATCCTAGGCTTCCATAAACATTGTTTGCTAGATTTAGACACTTTGCCTAAGTTTAACAAACAAAGTTTTTGGCAAGATTTAACTGGTGAGGTCAGATGTAGTGCGCCTAGGAATAGCCACTTGCACAACCCTACTTTACGCTTCATGCATAGATGGGTGGCTATGACTATGTTCCCTAGAGGAGATGAAAGGATAGTGCGTGATGATGAGCTAAAAATTTTATTTACAATGATTAAAAAGATAAAATTTGCTCTAGTTATTGCCATGATGACACAATGGTTAGATTACATCCCAAGGGTAGGGCCAATTGAATGTACTTCATTGATCACCCGTATTGCTACTAGGGTAGGAGCACTAGAATATTATTCATTTGAGTATATTGGAAATGAAAGGATTTTATTGATGAAGATTATTTAGTGCAAGGACATACCCTTAAGCATGATCAAGATGGCTCTTTGATATTTTATTATCCTGGCTTTGTCAATGAAGTTCGGTTATCTAACCCGGATTATCATTTGTACAAATGGGGAGGCTAACCATTGACCTACTTCCCATCGAGGAAGCTGGAAGAAGTAATGCCTCTAGCAGGGTAACTTGAAGCCGCACAAGGAGAGCGGCCATGCCCCCGACAACCTCCACAGTCCATGAGTACTGTCGGTGGTTTTGATCCGGCGGATCTCCAGACACTACTAAAGTGTTTGCGGAATTTGAAGTTCGGTGTGGGCGCGTGGAGATTCAAGAAGGTGAAATGTAAAATGACAAAGGAGACACGAAGATTTACGTGGTTCGGGCCGCCTGAGCATAATACCCTACTCCACGGGGTGTGTTGGTGTTGTGTTGGATGTATGAGCTCAATGTGAGTTGAGAGTGTAGAGTGAGCGCGCTGAGTGAGCGTGCTAAGTGAGTGTGTCCTATGTATCGTCGGCCTGTCCTTTTATAGTACAAGGGCAGGCCGTTACAAGTTTGCCTGGCCCGACATGTGGCCCCGGCGGTTACTAATATTGATACACAATTGATGTGCTTAATTATCCTTAATGACCGAGTTACAGGCTTTGACAGCACCGTTACTGGTAATTAAGGTCGTCCCATCGTGTGTCATTAATATAGTATTAATGGCATTTAATCGGGTCTTGAAGTTCTTGATTCCCCTTTGAAGATCCAAAGCCGTTGTGGAGTCTACCGGAGGTTTGAGGCTGAAGATTCGACAGTTGGACACGTGGTAGCTTTGGAGCTTGCTGTGAGGAACAGATAGGTCCGGTGCTACCAGACACGTGTCAGTTCCGGAGCTTCCCCCAGTCTGGTGTTAGGTCCAGGGGTGCCGTTATGGTACATAGCCCGAAGCTTCCCCCCTTGTGGGCGGTAGCTCCGGTTTAATGGTACACGTGGCGACCCTGGGACTAACCATGTTGGAGAAGTGGGTCCGGTTATGTCTGACATGTGGGCCTTTGAAGGTCTTCAAATCAAGTAGATGACATTTCCTTGAGATCTTTGCAATCTCAAGGGGTACACGGTACCCAGGGTACCGACAGTGGCCCCCTGGGCCCACCTCTGGGGAAGACCCCTTGGGCGAAGTCATTCCGCCAGAGGTGGGTCCATCCTTCGGCTTCTGAGCCGAGTCTTCAAAGGTCTTCTGATGTGTCGTTGGTGATAGTTTTGGAGTTGAATCCTCGCCGCGTGGCATATCCCGGGTGCGGCAAATGAGATATTTGGCGTGCGGATCTCACAAAATAGAAGGTCGCCGGTTCCCGATACGAAAATTGTATCGGTTCCGTGCGCCTTATCAGGCTGCCGCCTTCGGGCTTCCCGCCTTCCATGATGACAACCGTTCACCTAGGTAAGAACCTCGACTTGATCGTCGGGGTGGTCCCAGGCCCTCTTGTCATCGGCAGGGTGAATTTTTTTAGTAGTATCTTCGACTTCCCAGCAGTTTCCATCCAAGCGTTGCGAGGGCTTACTTAAGAAGGAAAGAGCACACCATCTGGGGTTCTTTACGCCTCTCATCTAATCTTGCGCTCAAACTCCCAACTTGTGCTTGCTTTTCCTCTCTTGCCTCGCTGTGCCGCGATGGAGTTGGGTCTCCACGAGAGCCGTTTGAAGATCGAGGGTGACCTGAAGAAGGTCCGGGCCCTCATGGGGTGGTCCCCGGACTTCTTCAACCGCCTGGTCCGCGCCGGGGGAGAGCTCCCGTTCGAGAGGAGCACGCCGGCGAGATGTTGTACTTCTCTTCGTACGCCATGGTGGGGTTGATTCCACCTTTTTCCTCCTTTTTCTTGATGCTGCTAGACTTCTATGGTCTGCAGCTGTACCACCTTGGCCCCCACTCCATTCTTCTAGTGTCTGTCTTCGTCCACTTCTGCAAAATGTGGGTGGGCATCCCCCCCTGCATTGAGCTTTTCCGGACCTTCTTCACCGTCCATACCACCGGTAGGAGTAATGAGTACCTTGGCTTCTACTACTTCGTGAAGCACAAGAAGTGCCCATTCAAGTACCTCCGGTCGTTTCCCTCTGGAAAGTGGGACGATTGGAAGAAGGACTGGATAGTCATCTGGGTGGAGGAGCACGAGAAGATGGAGCTGCCCGAAGGCCTCCCCAACATCGACACTGCAGTCTGGAGTGAAGCTCTGGTGCTGTCGGATGCCTTCAACCCTGCTCTGACCAGGATCCGCCAGTGTGTGGAGGGAGGATTAACTCCTCAGGCGGTATTTTGCAATTTCCTGGTCAACAGGTGGGCACCGCTGAAGAGGAGAGAAAAACTCGCTTGGGCCCTCAACAGTGTGATGGACGACGACCGGGTCGAGACCGGGCTGAAGTCCAACATGGCGGGGGCAACCTTGGAGTTTCATCTCAAGAAGTTCCAGCATGGTATCGACGTCGCGGGTGATGACTTGACCCCGCCACCAGCCTTCCTCCCTCTGAACGTGGAAGTAGAGTTCAGCAGGGAGCTCCGGTGGATGATGCCGGTGCTTGACGACCTTGGTGTCGTCGAGAGAAGATAGACCTCCAGAGTGGTGATCCCTGGGGCTTCTGAAGGTGGCTCCGATCCTGCCCCGAAGCCAAGGACCGATGTCGTCGGCAAGGGCATGGAGCCGGTGGACGAACCCTCGAGCCGGAAGAGGAAGCTGAAGCATGCCGACGGAAGGTCCGTCAGGCCTGCATCCTCTGCATCAGCTCCTTCTCCCCGGAGGGGGAGGTCTTCTACAACTGCGGCGACTGTACCTGCAGCAGCGTCTTCCCGGGGTGCTAGCTCCAGGCATGCGACTCCAGCGCCAGGACCAGTTGAGGCCTCTGGGTCCGTAGGTCCTTCCCGGTCGAGGGGGACCTCGACTAAGGAAATGCTCGCGACTGCAATGAGTTCCGAGGGGCCTTCCGGAGCTACCACGCCGGCGGTGGCTATGGCTAGCCCAGAACACCCGGGAAAGAGGTTCCGTGCAAGCTGGTGCGGAAGCCTTCTGAGGTAATTTTTAATCTTTACCTCAGACAGTTGTTTTGTTGTAGTAACTGTTTTTTAAGTTTCTTCATCCATCATTTGCAGTGTCCCCAAGAAGAGGAATGAGGCTCCACCCTTAGCCACAGCAGCTGAAGCTGTGAGGGCGGAGGCTTCTGCTCCTGTCCTGGTGCGGCCCCAAGTGGCGGCTGAAGCTGCGGCAGCTTCGGCGCCAGCTGTCGTGGTCATGGACCTCGACTCATCCCCCGAGACTCCCATGATAGTGCCGGACCATGGGAGAGAAGGTGCGCCAGCGGCACCTACACCGGAGGTTGAAGCCCCGGGTCTTGATGTTGAGATGTTGGAAGCTCCGGGTGTTGAGCCGGAGGAAGCAGTGATTCTGGCCCTAGAGCCCAAAATTGTCGAAGCCCCGGCGGTTGAGCCGGAGGTTATTGAAGTCCTGGAGGTTGGGCCGGCTACCTCTGAAGCTCCGGCCTCAGAGCCGGTTGCCACTGAAGCTTTGGCTGCAGAGCCGGTTGCGGTTGAAGACCTTCCAGTGCCTGAGCCGGTTGAGGTTGAAGCTCCGGCCTCAGGGCCGGTTGTTGCGGAGGCATCGGCACTCGATCCTATGGTGGTCAAGGTTCCAACATCCGAGCCACCAGCGGAGGAGGAGCCCAGGCCGGAGTCTGAAGTGGCCCCTGCCCCGGAAGTGATGACGGCGGAGGTGCCTGCTGTTGGGCCAGGGTGCCCAGATGAAGTCGTTGGCCCCCTGCCTGAGGGGGCAAATGAAGACCTGGCGGCAGGGCCTTTGAAACCACTTCTGAAGGTCGTAACTTCTTCTGTGGGACCCTCCTCGGTGGCAACTGAGGCTATCCCGTAGGACGGCCCTAGTGCCGTGGAGGCTCAGGGGACCACTCTTGTGGAGTGGGACCCAATTTTTGTAAGCAAGAATCCGCTGGAACCAGCGAAGGAGACCCCAGCAGGTCCGGACCCTATTCCCCTATCGTTGTCCATTGACAACGCTTGCTCCAGTCTGCGTCAAGTTCAGCTGGCATTCTACAACGACAGCAAGGCTCTTGAAGAGGAGCGCCAAACCCTTAGGCGGTGGCGTAATCGGCTCTACTTCGAGAACAAGCTGGCGCAGTCGAGGCTGGCAGACGACAAGGAGTGAATCAAGCAGGAGAAGGTCCGCCTGGAATACTGGGGTAAATTGTTGGATGATAGGGAGAGCTTGACTCGTGCCCTCGACACTCAATCCCGGGCCATTTATGAGCAGACCAAGGCAGCTAATAGTGCGGCTGATGATCACCAAGAAAGGCTTGAAGCCATTAACACTACTCTCATCAAGCGCCGGGAGGCACTTGAGGAGAGGGAGAAAAGGCTCAAGGATGAAGAGAAAAAACTCCTAGAGCTGCGGGATGACGTCTTAAAGAGGGAGGAGGAGCTCGCCAAAAAGGTGGCTCTGGCTGACAAGGGCCTCGAGGAACGTGCCAAGAAATTGGAGGAGTGTTGCGCTGAGAAGGACGAGAAGGCCTGGGTGCGAGGGCAGGAACTCTACCAGCAAGAGTGTGCCATCGCTGCCAATGAGAAGAAAGTGAGGGGCAGGGAGAAAGACCTGGTTGACCGCCGAAACAAGATCTACCTCCGAGAGGAGGAGCTCGGAAAACTCGAGAAGCAGGTTGCTGAAAAGATTCAGCAAAATGCCAAGAGGTTGAGCGCCTTGCTCGCGAGAATTCTGAACTGGCGGCGGCCAAAAGATCCTTGGAGGAACTGAAGGGCTTGAGGGCTGCGGACTCCCTACAGGTTTGGGAGTTCCTGAGCAAAGCCAACGACGCGCTGACACCGATGGGCTTCAGTCCCGTGCGTCCGGATGATCCAGAGCCAGAGCCGGACCTAGCGTTGCAAGCGTTGAGTTCGGCGGGCAGTAAACTCTCCAAAGTGGGTGACGTCATCTCGGACCAGTTGGAGGTTGAGGGGCGGTCCCTGGCGAAGAACGTCACAGAGTATGTACTGACGTGCTACACCAGCCGGGATCCCCAATTTCCTCTGGATCCGGTGCTTGAAGGTCCCGTCGAAGGAGAAGGTGAAGCCACCCGAGCCAACGTGTTGGAGGTTGCTCAGAAGGTCGCCCAGTTCTTCCATAGGGTCTAGGACCATCTCTGTAGCTCCCACTTGTATTCTCTCTTTTTCTTCCCCAATTTTGTAATCCCTTGTCTCCATATGAATGAAATCCAAATTTTGTTAATGAATTTCATTTTTTGTCTTCAACACTTTTGTCTTCACTTGGCCCCCTGGTAGATGTACACAATTTGATTGTGAACATGCACCAAGAGGATATTGTGTTTTGTTGAAGACTCGTTTGCTTCGAACTTGTAGAATGTAGGTCTGAAGTCTTAGATAGTGAAGGCCCCCTGAGGTTGTCGGAACTCAGTAGCTCCGGCAATAGTTCCTATCAACGCGTAGAGCATCGATAGTTAGCCCTCCGGGGTGTCGGAGCTTAGTAGCTCCGGCAGTGACCTTTGCCAATGCATAGTTTGTTGGCAGCAGACTCCGTTTGTGGAGTCTTCTCACCATCTTTTATTCTGCGTCGACGGCTGGCCCCCCTAGCTTTACCAGAGCTTGGTTGCTCCGGTGATGCTCGTTTTCAATGTTTAACAATGATTTCAAGCCTCCTAGGGGGAGTCGGAGCTTCGTCAACTCCGGCTTTTCTCCATCAACGTGGATTCTTTATTTTTCCTGCACACTGAAGCCAAGAAAAATAGTAAAATTCGCTCCTTGCCTATAACTTCGTCGCGGCTTACGATTCCCAAGAAAATTTTAGGTCAAACACAATTCTGAATACAACCGAATGCATTGCCTTCTTTCTTTCAGATCCAATTGTACTTGGACCCGCCTTACTTCGGCCTGCAGGGGTGTAGGTAGAGTGTCGTACTTAGGGTGCTTGACCAGGCTAAGTCGATAGCACACTCCGGCCCTAGATTGGCTTGGCGGCATTCAGACGAGTGGGCCATGAACAATATTTGAATCCAAAAGAATCGACAATACAGCCCAAATTGTACATGAACTGGTCAAACTAAAATTTCTTAAGAATTGCACAACTTTGATGTAGACAAGAAAGAGAAAAATAAAAAATGTTGAGCCTGTACAAAATAAATGCACGTGGAGTCTGTTTTACATGAAGATGTCTTTCATTATAGGTCCGGGGTACAGGGGAAACAAGTACACTCTTAGGGTACGGAACCAAGCTAAGCGTGTTTCATTTCTTGTTTGACCAGGGTAGCTAGCCACACTTTCAGTTCTGAGACTGTGACAAGTGTTGCATGAACTTTGCGGACCTTCTGGGAAAGGTTTGGCTGTTCTCCCTGAGGAACTACCCGACTCTGTACAATGACTCTATAACATACACCTCAAGTTACTACAAACTCACCTCCGTGATATTAAGTGTAGAACTTACAGAGGTGCTCAATATTCCATGGATTTGGGAGAGGTGTCCCATCCTCGGTAGCTAAGCGAACGCTTCCGGGACAGGATACTTTAATCACTCGGAAGGATCCCTCCCAGCTGGGGGAGAGTTTGTTTAACCCTTCTCTGGATTGTATTCTCCATAGCACCAGATCGCCTTCCTCGAGCTGTCGGTTGTGTACATGCCGCTGGTGATAACGCCGTAGGGCTTGGTGATATCGGGCATTCCGAACAGCTGCTTGGCACCTTCCCTCCTCAAGGAGGTCTAGGTCTTCACGCCTGAGCTGGTCCTGCGTGGCTTCGTCGAAGGTCCGGACCCGGAGTGACCCCAAGGTGATTTCCGGAGGAAGGATTGCTTCAGCTCCGTACACCAGGAAGAAGGGTGTCTCTCCAGTTGACCGGCTTGCAGTTGTCCTGTTTGCCCATAGAGTGGGTGGAAGCTCTTCAATCTAGTTAACTCCATGTTTTTTCAAGCGCTCATAGGTGCGCGTTTTGAGTCCTTTTAGGATTTCAGCATTTGCTCTCTCGGCCTGGCCATTGCATGCCGGGTGAGCTATGGAGGCGTAGCAAACTTGAATGCCGAGGTCTTCGCAATATCCTTGAAATGCAGAGCTTGTGAATTAGGTCCCGTTATCAGTAATGATTTTGCTTGGGACTCCAAATTTGCATACAATGGACTGCAAAAAGTTGATAGCAGATTGCTTGTTTATTGTCATAACTGGAATTGCTTCCGGCCACTTTGTGAACTTGTCAATGGCGACATACAGGAACTTGTAACCTCTGACGGCTCTTGGGAAAGGTCCCAAGATGTCCATCCCCCACACAGCGAAGGGCCATGTAGGAGGTATCATTTGTAGAGGCTGAGCCGGTGTGTGAATTTGTTTTGCATGAAATTGGCATGCTTTGCATTTCTTCACCAGCTCAGTTGCATCCTGGAGTGTTGTAGGCCAGTAGAAGCCATGCCGGAAGGCTTTACCGACCAACGTGCGGGAAGACGCGTGGTTCCCACACTCGCCTCCATGGATTTCTACGAGGAGCTCACAACCTTCTTCCCTTGTGATGCACCGCATTAGGACGTCGTTGACACCGCACCGGTAGAGATCCCCTTCTACCAGCGTGTATCTTTTAGCCAATCTGACTATCCGGTCAGCGGATACATCATCGTCAGGAAGGATGTTGTCTTTCAAGTAGCACCGGATCTCCGAGATCCATGCATCAGAGCTAACTTGAGCATTATAGTCTTGCGTGCTGGGTTGCTCGGAGCTTCCAGCAGCACCTACGACCCTTGATGGCTGCCATGGTAACAGGGCCATCGGGACCGTCAGCTTCGGGATGCTGATCTCGCCCCCTTCGCTCCGTTCGACAGGCTGAGCTGTGGGTTTTGACAACCTCCGGACAAAAGTTCCATCAGGAGCCGGAGCTCCGGTTGATGCTTTCATTGAGAGTTCGTCGGCTTCAGCGTTGTGGGCACGCTGGACATGGTGGAGGTCTAGGGCTTCGAAGTCCTTCTGAAGCCTCTAGACTTCAAGGAGGTAAGCAACTAATTGGGGATTGTTGCAGGAGCATTCACCCTTCACTTGTTTAATGATGAGCTGTGAATCTCCCTTGACCAGCAGTTGCTTGACACCGTATGACAGTGCCACCCTTAGTTCGTAGATGAGTGCTTTGTACTCCGCCATGTTGTTGGTCGCCTTGAAGTCAAGGTGTACCATGTATTTTACCTTCTCCCCGGTTGGTGCGAGGAGAAGGATTCCAGCTCCGGCCCCCTGCTTTTGCATGGAGCCGTTGAAGTAGAGGGTCCAGTGAGGTTCGGTGAAGACCGGAGCCTTGTGTTCCGGCTTCTGCTCACTGGGGCCCCCAGGGTTTGATGGAGAGGGAGTCCATTCCGCCACGAAATCCGCCAATGCTTGACTCTTGATTGCTTGCCTTGAAATGAATTCGAGATCGAATTCGGCCAATTCTGCTGCCCATTTTGCAATATTCCCAGTTGAATTGGGATTATGCAAAATTGCCCTAAGTGGGTAAGAAGTCACCACTGAAATCTTGTGAGCTTGGAAGTAATGGCGAAGCTTCCTGGAGGCGATGAGAACTGCATAGAGAAGCTTATGCACCTCTAGGTATCGAGTCTTGGCGTCACGAAGTACTTCACTGATGAAGTACACTGGGCGCTGGATGGTTCGGACCCTCCTGGAGGGGCCCGGAGCTTCCTCTTCATTGACCTGGATCCTCCTGGAGGGATCCGGACCTTCTTCGGGGACCTTCGGGTCCTGGCTGGAGGGACCCGGAGCTTCTTCAAAAGTGACTTGGACCCTCACGGAGGGGTCTGGGCCTTCTGAAGTAACTTCTTGTGGACTCAAGCCTGGGAACTGGGACCTAGACTCGCTTTCAGGAACCTCCGGACCCTCCCGGAGGGGTCTGGATTCCTGGGCATGGGATAGTTATGGTCTCTCCGCAACTAGGACCATACTGACGACTTCGTCAGTTGCTGAAATGTAAAGTAGCAAAGGCTCACCAGGGTTCGGAGCTACCAGAGTTGGTAGGGTGGTGAGGAACTGTTTTAGCTCTTAGAACGCCTTTTCTGCTTCTTCAGATCATTGGAATGGTCCGGACTTCCTCAATAACTTGAAGAAGGGAAGTGCCCGTTCCGCTAGTCTTGAAATGAACCGGCTGAGGGCTGCTAGACATCCAGTCAGCTTTTGGACATCCTTGATGCGGGCTGGTGGCCGCATGTCTTCAATGGCTTTGATCTTCGCCAGATTAGCTTCTATGCCCCGGTGACTTACCAGGAAACCAAGAAGTTTTCCGGAGCTAACCCCGAAGACACACTTGTCCGGGTTTAGCTTTGTGCGGGTGGCCCGCAGCTTGTCAAAGACCGCCTGTAAGGTGTCAAGGAGTGATTCCTTGTTCTTGACCTTGACCACGATGTCATCGACATACACTTCCACTATGTCTCTAATGAGTTCTTCAAAAGTTTTGTACATAGCTCGTACAAAGGTTGAAGCAGCATTCTTGAGACCAAATGGCATGGCTGTATAATAGTACAATCCATCTACTGTGATGAAAGAGGTATGCTCTTCATCTTCCCTAGACATTCTGATTTAATGATACCCAGAATATGCGTCTAGGAAACACAGTAATTCACACCCGGAGGTGGAATCCACTATCTGATCTATTCTAGGTAGTGGGAATGGATCTTTCGGACATGCCTTATTTAGTGTTGTGTAGTCGATACACATCCGAAGCTTCCCACCGGCCTTCGGCACAACGACTGGGTTTGCCAGCCATTTTGGATGGAAGACTTCTCGGATGAATCCAGCTTCGAGCAACTTCTTCACTTCTTATCGAATGAAGTTATGTCGCTCCATGGATTGCTTCCGAGGCTTCTGATGCACGGGTCGGGCGTCAGGGTAGATCTTCAGATTGTGCTTAATCACTTCCCTGGGGATCCCAGGCATTTGTGACGGTTGTCAGGCAAACACATCGACATTAGCCCAGAGGAAAGCGATGAGCGCGAGTTCCTATTTGTCATTCAGCCCCCCTGATATACGGGTGGTATGAGCGGCATCGAAACCGATTTGGACGACTTTGACAGGAATGTCGGTGTCGCCGCTTGGCTGTACACGAGGTGCAGAAGTCGAGCCTCGCTGACGAATGCTCGGGGGTTTTGGAGCTTGCTCCTGTCTGGAGTCCTCCTCTTGCGCTGTAGTAAGCGCATGAAGTTCTTCCAGAGCAGTCACTCCAGTAGTGCGATCTCCGCGGATCCGGAGAACGCCTACTGGTGTTGGCATCTTTAACACCAAGTAGCCATAATGAGAAGTTGCCATGAATTTTTACAAGGCAGGCCTGCCCAAGATGGCGTTGAAAGGTAAGTTGATTTGTGCAATGTCAAAGACCAACTTCTCAGTGCGATACTTCTCCCGGGTCCCGAAGGTAACGGGGAGAGTGATAGCACCGAGTGGGGTAATGGCACCCGGACCTACTCCGGAGAAAGGTCGGGAGGGATGGAGATCCGAAGGTCGGAGCTGAAGCTTGGTGAAAGCTTTGAAGCTTATGAGGTTCAGCCCCGAACCTTCGTCCACCATAACATGGTGGAGCTGAATGTTATTGATGGTAGGAGATACCATCAAAGGTAATTGGCCTACTCCAACCATGCTTCAAGGGCAGTCCGAAGCATCAAAAGTGATGGTCGTGTCCATCCACTTCCGATGAGGCTCCGCCCTGGCTGTAGGAGCTACAGCGGCCATGTCCCGACGCATTGTCTTGAGGACGCGACGGGAGGTGATGTCCCATGATCCACCAAAAATGGTGTTCATGGTCTCCCGATGCTCGTTTTCAGAGACATCAGAATCATCGTCGACGGAGGTGTAGACGGCCTTTAGGACCTTTTTGGGATCCTGGAAACCTAACTCCTCTTCAGTCGGAGCTTCATCAACTTTTTGTTTTCCTTCCCTCTATCGGAAAGGAACTTCTTCTCAGCGCTTGTTGTAGCGCTCGGCAAGGTTTTGGACCTCTCGGCAGTCTTCCAAACTGTGGTTGTCCATCTTATGAATTGGACACCACACCTTGGGTTTGCCACCGTCTTTGGAGGACGATCGAGGTCGCTTCTCGGGGCGTGGCCCCCGGCCACCCGGAGCTGCAGCATTAGATGCGCCGGCCGACGGCTTCTCCTTGCCGTTGGTCTTTTTCTTCTTCTTGCCACTCCCGGAGGTAGTGGCTTCTCCTTTGGAGGATTTCTTGTGATCCTCCGGAGCTGGTTTGGAGTGCATTTCACGGCCCTTCGCAGCTCTGGCACATTTGTCAGCCAAGCTGAAGAGTTCCATGACACTGGTGATCTCCTTGATCGCCAGTTTCTCCAACATCTTCTTATCCCGTACACCCTATCTAAATGCCACAATGACAGAAGCGCTAGAGATAGAAGGGATAGTGTTTTGTACCTGAGAGAATCTCTGGATGAATGATCGCAGGGATTCTCCCCCTTTTTGCACGACTGCAAAAAGGTCCAGTTCAGTGCCTGGTCGGGTGTATGAACTCCCGAAGTTGGCAGTGAACTGCCGGCACAACTCCTCCCAACTATTGATGGAGTTGGGTGGAAGGCTCATAAACCAGGACCGGGCGGTCCCAGTTAAAGCCACTAGAAAATAATTTGCCATTACGGCCTCATTTCCTCCAGCTGCCAGGATAGCAGTGGAGTAAATCTGAAGAATTTCAACGGGATTAACGGTCCCGTCAAACTTCTCCGGCGGGTGAGGCCGGAATTTCTGTGGCCACCTGACCATACGCAGATGCATGGCCAGGGCCGAACAGCCTCCTCCTACTCCTTCAGGAGCAGGAATGTCCTGAGCTTCTCGTCTTTCACGAGCACGCTCAATATGGACTCGGCCGTCTTGTTGACGGTATCGGCGATCAAGCTCCGCCCGGAGGTCATGAGTTGAAAGCCTTGATACCGTGTGAGTGCGTCGCGCCCCAGAGGGCAACAACGTCACTTGTTGTGACACAGCACGTCTCCTGTTGTTGGAAACGTGCGGACCAAGTCTACCAGACAAGGTCCATCGCTGCAACGGGGCCCGTCCTGAAGGAGGAGGACCCTGGTTACTGATGCGGTCGGCTGCTGCTGCAACCAAGTGTTCCACATCGGCCCTCCACTGCTCCATTGCATCCCGGGATGCGTCCGGAGGTGGTGGGCGTTGAAGTAGAGCACATGCTGCATGGAGCGCGTGTTCAGGGTTGTCATGATTTGCCAACGCAGTGATTGATGCTAGTGCACCATCGCGCTGTCCATCTTGATTTGCTGGTGGAGGCGGCGGTGGTGGAAGTGTGACTCCTGCTGGGACTGAGGTTCCTGTTGGTGACTGCATATTGGAGGGATTGCCTCCAGCAGCTTGAACAGCGGGATGACCATTGGATGATCCAGCAGCTGAGTTCACCATTCTTGAAATCTCAGGCACCCCTACCTAGCGCGCCAACTATCGGTGGTTTTGATCCGGCAGATCTCCCGACACTACTAAAGTGTTTGCGGAGTTTGAAGTTCGGTGTGGGCGCGTGGAGATTCAAGAAGGTGAAATGTAAAATGACAAAGGAGACACGAAGATTTACGTGGTTCGGGCCACCTGAGCGTAATACCCTACTCCACGGGGTGTGTTGGTGTTGTATTGGATGTATGAGCTCAACGTGAGTTGAGAGTGTAGAGTGAGCGCGCTGAGTGAGCGTGCTAAGTGACTGTGTCCTATGTATCGTCGGCCTGTCCTTTACAAGGGCAGGCCGTTACAAGTTTGCCTGGCCCGACATGTGGCCCCGGCGGTTACTAATATTGATACACAATTGATGCGCTTAATTATCCTTAATGACCGAGTTATGGGCTTTGACAGCACCGTTACTGGTAATTAAGGTTGTCCGATCGTGTGTCATTAATATAGTATTAATGACATTTAATCGGGTCTTGAAGTTCTTGATTCCCCTTTGAAGATCCGGAGCCGTTGTGGAGTCTATCAGAGGTTTGAGGCTGAAGATCTGACAGTTGGACACGTGGTAGCTCCGGAGCATGCTGTGAGGAACAGATAGGTCCGGTGCTACTAGACACGTGTCAGTTCCGGAGCTTCCCTCGATCTGGGGTTAGGTCCGGGGGTGCCGTTATGGTACATAGACTGGAGCTTCCCCCTTGTGGGTAGTAGCTCCGATTTAATGGTACACGTGGCGACCCTGGGACTAACCATGTTGGAGAAGCGGGTCCGGTTATGTCTGGCATGTGGGCCTTCGAAGGTCTTCAAATCAAGTAGATGACATTTCCTTGAGATCTTTGCAATCTCAAGGGGTACACGGTACCCAGGGTACCGACAAGTACGAAGAGGAAGAGAATCCAATGGGTGATGCACCCGGATGGACTCAACCTCCATCATAAGAGACCGAAGGTCCGTCTTGGCATGGGTGGCCAGGTGCTTCATGGGAGAGACCCCTATCCACTTCAAGCTCTAGCAGCTTGCCTCCAACATCTACGAGAAGATGTCATTCCACTTCGGCTTGAAGTCATTGTGACTATAGCCAAGGAATGATGGACCTCTCTAGACCTATGGAGGAGCTTGAAGTAAGGACGGGTGACCTAACAACACTCTCAAAGGGCGTGTCCAAGGTACCCAAGACTGGAAACAACACATGGACGCTCAATTCACCAACTTCAACTCCATGCTACAATAACAACAAGCCGATCTCGCGACATACTTCTGTCATCAAGGGTTCAACCCTCATCACGGAGGTGAGTGAAAAACAAGCTTGGTGGAGGACCCTCACTTGAGGCAAATTATATCAACCCCTTGCATATTTATTTTCCACTTACCCATCATCCACCTTGCATTTTTTAAAATAATAAAAATAAATAGGATAATTTTGTTTTTAAATAAATAAATGATGTGCAGTAAGAATGATTTGGAATTCACATAGATGAAATGATAAATAGTTTCTCTGTTTTAATTTTCCTAAGTTCCTAGTTTACAACTTACTACTCTCCAACATATTGCTCTCATTGGCTAAAATTGCTTTTGCCTTGATGTGGAAATTGTGGGTAGCAAAAGCTTAATCAATTCTAAGTTGTTGTGAGATATGATATAGTGATAGGGCTGCTATCCCTAGTTTGATAGTGAAACTTAGATTTCTGGAGAAATTCTAAAAAGATTTAAGTTATCCTCATTTGATTGGAAATACCCACCAAAGCCATATGATACATTATATTGATAGACCTTATGCATATGCTATTTGCATTCACATTGAGCTTTGTCAAACTAGTATAGACCTATGTGAGATTTCATTCATTACTTTTTGAATTCAAGACTTCACATGCACATGCTATACTTCTACACTAGAAGTAAGCAAATTTCCATCAGACCACCATTCTACAATAAAGAGAGAAACTTCATATCATTCATGCTTAGTACACTCTCCAAAATTCATTGCATAAAAAGGGAGTAGAAGACATGGCTACAAGAAAAAGAAAAAGAAAATGCATGCTTACATCATAAGCATGAGAAAAAAAGTAGCCATGTTTCATCCCTGCAAAATAAGATAGTCCACTCAAAAAAGGAGTCATCTCAAGATCCACATCCACCCCGTTCCATCACACATGCACAAGTCTTGAATCAATTTGTTTTGAATTGATTTCTCCTAAGGCTTGCTCTTTTGACTTAGCAATATTATGTGTTGCAAATATGTCTGTTATATTCCCTACCAAGCTCCACATACAAGCCTTATATTGAGGTAGGATGAATTTAGGCAAAATGTCTTGGTGGGGATATATTTCCACCACACACAAAGGAGAGACTTGAGAGAATCAAATTGAGATACTTAAAATCTAAATTGAACTCTCCGGAATTTGAGTGGAACTTGATTTATAGGATATGTGTGCTCCATTTGTTGTTCTATCTTTCAACCATCCATGAATAGGAGATGGCATAAGCCCCCTAATAACTTAAGATGGGCGAAGTACCAAGCCAATTTTTTAAATACTAGGTACAGTATTTTGTTGTGCACATGGTACTTTTGAAAAAATAGAGCATAGTAGCAACTCCTGATCATCAACCTAAAGTCTTGACTTTGCTCGGGACGAGCAAAGGATAAGCTTGGGGGAGTTTGTTAACGGCTGTTATATACCAATTTCACCCGTCAATATAACTCAATTATGTGAAGGAAATGTCATTTCTTGCACACATCACCTTTCTATTTAACCTATTTCCACTTGTCTTTGGAGAAAGTAGTGCATGTAGGGATTCAATGCAGAAATGAAGTGAAACAAGGGGATGGATCCTATAAAATATCATTCCAGCCAATCAGGCGATGCCACGTGGCACCACATGGATCAAATGGCCCATAAACAGAAATATCCGAGTCCATCCAATGGTGTAGCACCAATATCAGTCAATGGGACCCACATGTCAGTCACTTGGAGGAAGCACACCACAAAAGGGGCCAAGACCAGGTCGGCTGACCACCCTAGTCGTCCAACTAGGTTGTGGCGCCTTTCTCGGTCAAACTTCACATGGTGGCTCCTCTCGGCTTGAAGATGTCATGGGTGACTGATTCACGCGCTTTTGGTGGCGGGAACCAACCCTTCTCCAAGCTATAAATAGGACCCATCACCCCTCACTTCAACACACACCACTTGAGTATTCATCCTTTGTATCCACCACTCTCCATAGGTTTAGAGGAGTATAGGCTGTAGAGAGGAGAGTCTCTAGTCCATAGTCCAAGTAGGAGAGAAGTAGAAGGAGTCTCTTCCCAATCTTCTTATTGGGAAAGGTATTTCTCCCATATTCCTATTTGTATTTGTGACTTTATTCATAATAAAGAAGATATCTTTAGTATACTATTGTTCATATACTTGGATGAACCGTTTTTTGTTTGATTGTGGATTCCATGTGATGAGGACATCACAACAGCAGAGACGCGCATTGAACTGCAAGGACCAATCACAAGAGCACGGGCACGGTTATTAAATCAGCAGGTGAATTCGTTCTTAACTTCTTTTGCATGTGAGTTTGAGAATAGATTGCTATGTGATGATTTAATTGTTATTAGGAATAATGGAGAAGATCAACAAGTGAAGGAAGGAGGCCTTGGGAGCGTGGACAACCACCTGGGACGTCCACAAGTAGATGGAAATAGTTTACAACTCGGACTCGAGTTCAACTCGGAGTCCAGGAGCAGTCCACCTTAAAACAGACGCCCAGGAGGCATACGGACTCTGTTTTCGACGTTCTACATATGCACGGAAAGAGGAGAAGATAAACTTTCCAATGGTTCTGGTCCCACCTCAAAATTCCTCCGGAGTCATTGGGAATCGTCGAAACAATTCGAGTCCAGATTTCTGTCCGGTGCTGCGCCACCGAATCGGGCCTTTGGGCCTTGTATCCCATAAGAGTCCATTAGGGACGCGTCTAATCGTGTTTTGGTTGAACCCTAGCCTATAAATACTGCAGCCACCGGTCATATTCGGTGGGTTTTGCTTAGATCAATAAAATCGCCGTTCTACGGTTTGTGAGACCCCAATTTCGCGATTTCCGATCGTGTCTTCTACGTTCTTGCTCGTGTTCTCGATTGCACTTGCAGGGATTAGCCTTCTTGGCGAGGTCAAGCGTGTGCAGCACGGTTGATAACCAACGGAGCCGTGGTGTAGTGATTGCAGGGGTACTCGAACCGCTCGAGTGCCGCGGATCATCAACGTCGAGTTCTCCACCCCAATCGACATACCTTTCGGAAGATCGGGCCTAAACCTACTCATCACCATGTATGTGGTAGGAATAGTATTTATGATTGTGTTATACCATGCTCATTACATTATCATAAACACTATAAACCTCCACTATAGTCTAATTATCTTATCCATGACTATGTTAATATGAATCACTTATGCTATGAATTAACATTGGTTCAACGATGATTTAGTTCATTGCCTTAGGATGGCTTGTGCCTAGGGTCTTAAGGTAATTACTTAATATGCTAGCATGGTGCTAGTATAGAGAGTAGCGTTGAATGTCTCGTACACCCACGGATTGAAGAGGTAGGCAGTAGGTGGTGACAGTCTTATCTCCTTTGTAATCCTCCATGTTCGGCTATGCCACATGCTCTTGGAGGGAGTCGCCTAGTGTTGCTAGGGGTAAACCTGTGCACGGTGTGTTAATCCACTTAGAACGAGAATTCATAATTAACATTATCATTAGTAACTAACTTAGGCTATTTTATGTACATTAAAAGCATAGTAGGAGTATCTACCTAACTCTTAGCCTAGTCCCTCTATTACCTCATTTATCCCCTTAGGATAGGATGCTCTTGTGTGTGTCACACTACCTCCACTTATCATTAAACCCATCCTTGCTAGAACCCTACCTAGGCCAACCTAACTTTTCCACTTGATGATTGTTTTACTTCTATCTGGCCTTCCTTTTGGAAAATATAAATGACACCCTTCAGGAATACTCTTAAAAGGGGAAATGCTACATCAATAGTTTTCATGCGCTTGCGGACGTTCACTTGAGAATTGAAACCTACCAACA
Organism: Tuctoria greenei; assembly: GCA_036927565.1. Lineage (NCBI taxonomy): Eukaryota > Viridiplantae > Streptophyta > Magnoliopsida > Poales > Poaceae > Tuctoria > Tuctoria greenei. The sequence goes on from JAYESD010000011.1 coordinate 145,495,729, forward strand.
AACATTTTTGGCACCACTGCTATGGATGAATTGTTAGTAGTGCGTAGAAAATATCAACAAGGTACCATTGTCTCGGGGCTTGCTTTAAGCCATAAATGAATTTCTTCAAACGATATGCCATGTGTTCTTTTCCTTCTACGACAAAACCTTTCGGTTGAGTCATATAAATGTCTTCATTTAAATCCCCATTTAAGAATGCCATTTTAACATCCATTTGATGCAGCTCTAAATCGTAATGAGTTGTCAATGCCATTACGACTCTAAAGAATCTTTAGTTGACACAGGAGAAAAAGTTCTGTTGTAATCGATACCTTCTCTTTGTATAAACACTTTTGCAACCAGTCTCGCTTTGAACCGTTCAATATTCCCTTTGGAGTCATATTTGGTTTTATAAACCCATTTGCATCCGACTCTTTTGGCTACATCGAGAATTTCTACTAAGTCCCAAACATCATTTGTTCTCATATACTTTAATTTGTCTTCCATGGCCATATGCCATTTGGACGAATTTTCACTTACCATTGCTTCTTTATAAGAGAAAGGATATTCCACCATTCCAATATCATTTATGTCATCAGTCATGTATCTGACATAGTTGTCTTGGATGGCATTTCTTCGCTCACGTTGTGATCTGCGCAATGGAGGCGATGGTGGTTGTGGAAGATCATTCTCAGGTTCCGGATTCTCGTTTGGTTCCCCATTTTCATTTATTGCGACATTTTAGTTATTTTCGGGATGAACGAGAGGAGGATCCGGTGTCACAACAACATTTTTAAATGTGAAAATGAACTCTTGGATATTTGTGCACAAAACATAAACCCGTTTCTCCTCAAGATCAATTTTCCTTACTTTTGTGACTTTTTTTCGAAAGATACCACTTTCCTTGTCTCCACAAACTTCGTCACGTGCTTTGGGCAAAACGATATCCCTTTACCCGTTGAGGATACCCAATAAGCAAACAACTGACTATTTTTAGGTCTAATTTCTTAAGTTGTGGATTGAATACATTAGCTTCTACTCGACAACCCCACACACGTAAATAAACCAGGCTCGATTTCCTTCTCGTCCACGTCTCGTAAGGTGTGTTCGATACTAACTTTGTAAGAGCAAGATTTAATATGTGTGCAGTTGTCTCTAAAGCCTACATCCATAGGCTTACCGGTTAACTTGCGTGATTAAGCATGCTTCGCACCATATCCATTAGTGTGTGATTGCGTCGCTCGGCCACGCCATTCTGCTGAGGTTCAACAAGCATTGAGTATTGAGCAATGATTCCATTCTCAGCTAGGCACCTCGCAAAAGGTCCTGGAATTTGCCCATAAGGAGCATGCCTTCCATAATATTCTCCCCCGCAATCAGACCATACTACTTTGATCTTTTCATTAAGTTGATTCTCAACTTTGTCTTTAAAAACTTTAAATTTGTCCAAAGCTTCGATCGATCACGTATGGAATAAATATATCCATAGCAGGAAAATCATCCGTAAATGTTATGAACGAATCAAAACCATTTACGGATTTAACATTAAATAGCCGCATATGTCCGTATGAATAAGTTCTAAGAGCTTTGAAGCTCTTATTGCTCCTTTCTTAATCGTTTTTATGTATTTTCCTTTAGTGCAATCGATGCATTGATCGGCGTCTGAAAAGTCTAATGGAAGGAGGGTGTCATTTTTAATTAGTCATTCAATTCTCCCCATCGAAATGTGGCAAAGGCGACGGTGCGACAATCTCGATGAAGTACAAACGCCTTTCCATTTCTTTTCAGCGCCACATTTCACATTCACATCATCCAGATCACAGACGTCATCCACATGCATAATAGAATCATGAAGAGATAACATGTATAATTTTCCTCATCTGAAGGTGAGTCCAACATTTTTATTACAATGCATCAAAGTACATTGTCCATTACCAAATAAACACACATAATTGTTATTGTCTAAACAAGAAACTGAAATAAGATCCCTACTTAACGAGGAAACATAAAGAACATTATTCAATTGAAGCGGATGTCCTGAGTGCAGCTTTAATGTGAGAGAACCCAAAGCTTAAATGTCTGCCTCTTTTCCATTTACGACTTTAAGGATTCTTTCCCTTTGCACCAACCTTTGGGTTGCATGGAATCCCTGCATGGAATTCGCAACATGAACAGTTGCACCCTGAATCAATCGACCATGTAGTTCTAGAATTATCAACATAAAGTGATTCATCTATAAACGTAATTTCATCATTACCTCTTTTCATAAGCCATTTCATAAATTCAGCACAATCCTTTCTGAAATGTCCAACTTTAGCACAATGGAGGCATGCACCTCCACGTGCAGCGGAAGCATTAGGGACAGCAGAAGAGCTAGGCGCAGCGGAAGAACTAGCACCTTTTCTTTCTGAGGAGACTAATTCTTAAATTGCATCTTTTGAGGCTTTAAAGGACTAGAACCATTCTATTCTTTTTTCCCCTTAGAGGAATTAACATTATGAGCTTGATCATGAGTCTGTTTCATTGTTCTTTCCTCTTCCTGGACAACTCTAGGAGTCATCTCAGCAAGAGTCCACTTCTCCTTCATCGAGTTGTAATTGATCTTAAATTGATCAAACTAACTAAAAGAGATTCCATTATCATTATGATGAGAAGGTTCTCACTTAATTCATAGTTTAGAGACTTAAGCTTTGAAGATGCATTCGCATGGCATGCAATTAATTTGATGATCTGAAACGTCAAAACGACTAGAACAGTTCTACTAGCAGTCAAAATAGACAGTGCTAGTATTATACAAGCAAGAACTGAAACGAATGTGAAAAAATCGATCATCAAATAAATCGAACAAGCCATAGATCGAGTGATCTACTTACATATCATCCTGCTCTGAAGTAGAGGACGAAACTGGCGAACTTGATGAAGATGTTGAAGACGAAGGAAGTGCTGCGAGCGGTCGTGCGAGAGCACTTCTTAGAAAACTGATCGCCGGCACCCGTGCAGGTCTTCATATCACTAGCGACTGTTCAGAGACACCGCTCTCTCTAAATCCGCTGCACGGCAAACGGAGGGACGACAAGGCAAAAAATGATTGTGCAGAATAGTTTGCAAGGGAGGCGAGTTTCTGTCTGTTATGTATTTTCTCCAGTATATAGGATGTCTCCTTATATTCTTGAGTCTGCCAACCGCCTTCGATTCGATCTGCCTAAATTCCAGGAAACCGCCCCCTGGAAGTCCTCATCGTGCAACTAATGGGAGCAGTTATGGGCATTTGTGCACATTAAACGTGCGCCTGTAGTTATGCCCCAAATTACTCCACACGTTGACGTAGCAGTCTAGGTGTGATGAAATATTCCATTTATATGAGTGGTTGAAAAATTTAACTGCTTAGTAGAACACAACTCGTCACGAGGCGAACACGCAACTTCGCAAGTCACAAGTCACGCGATAAACACGTGTAAAATCATGAAACGTGTGCGCGTGCGTGCGTGTGTCTTTGTGTCCATAGCAGCAGCCTTCATCCTTCATTATTCTCATGTTGAGAACCAGTACAAGGGCCACTATATATATTAGGGAACACCCATCTAGGTAGGCAATGTGGTACTAAAGTCCCCAGCCACCTCTTCACACCACTTTGGCTTTCCACCAAGGGAGTTGGCCCAAATAAACCTGCCCATAAATGAGCTGCACCAAAGGGCCAAATCCCAACAATCCCCACCAAAAGCCAAAGTCTGCAAGTAACAATTCTGCGCTTTAATATACCAGCTTTGCAGTGCAGACCCGTTACAGGTTGAGCTGCACCTAGCATTCCATGATTCACATACTCACAACTTTGCAATGGACATAGTCTTGAATTGCTAGTTTTGTGTGAGCAAGTTTCACATGAAAGCATCATTGATACTAGGCCGCCTAAAGCCATGCCTATGGTTGGAGCATTATGGTCTTCTCCCGTGTTTGTTCATGAGTATCTTTGAGATTACTCACATCTCATAGATTGCGGCCTCACAGTCAAACTCACATAGGTGTGTTCTTACAAGTATACCCTGCAGGATGGTACCTTGCCTATTTAGGCCTCAGAACACATTAAGACATTAAAGTCAACCTTCCATGCAGTATTCAGAGTACGCATCTGCTAGCGGAAACGAGTAATAAATAAGTACTCTCCAGTTATCCATACAACTTGGTTTTTCCCAAGATCTACTTCACGGGATCTCCGATCACATAGTTTGGGTTACCATTGTATGATAACATCACGTGGGTTTCAGACCAATTTCCCTTGATGCTTCTTCAATTACAGCACGTGATAATCCCTTAGTAAAAGGGTCTGCAAGATTTCTTTTAGTATTAATATACTCAATGATGATCTCTCTCGTATTTCTCAAATGTCTCACGGATTTGATTTGCCGTTTCACATGTCTTGAGGATTTCAAATTTTCTTTTGCATTGCCTACAGTTGTGATCACACTTTTATTATCACAATGCAAAAGAATGGCAGCCACAGGTTTAACGACCAATGGCAAGTCCATCAAAAGCTGTTCAGCCACTCTACCTCGGTAGTGGCCGTCTCAAGTGCTACAAGTTTTGCCTCCATAGTAGACTTTGTCAATATAGTCTGCTTATGAGACCTCCATGAAACTGCAGCACCAACAATAGTGAAAACGTATCACTAGTGGCTTTGATCTCATCAGCATCTGATATCCAATTTGAGTCACTATACCCTTCTAGTACAGCTGGGTACCCCGTATAGTGAAGTCCATATGTTGATGTACCTCTCAAGTATCTCATTACACGTTCTAGTGCACACTGATGATCTCTTCTAGGATTAGAAGTAAATCTGCTCAATTTGCTTACTGCAAATGAGATGTCAGGTCTGGTTGCACCAGCAAGACACATGAGAGTACCCATAATTTGGGAATATCTCAACTGATTAATCTCTTGTTCTCTATTCTTGCGAAGCTTTAGACTGGGATCATATGGCTGGAGAAGCTTTAGAATCTGAGTACCCAAATCAACTAAGAATATTCTCCACATAATGAGATTGTTTTAAAGTAATCTCACGCCTTTAATCAGTTTGACGTTTAGAATAACATCAGCCACTCCTAAATCCTTCATATCAAAATTTCGGGACAAGGATAATTTTACATCATTTATCACATTGATACTAGTCCCACAAATTAATATGTCATCAACATATAAGCTCAGTATTACTCCTTTACCCCCACCAAACCGATAGTACACACATGTGTCAACATCATTTACCACAAAGCCTGTTGAGGTCATAGTTCTATCGAACTTCTCATGCCACTGCTTTGGTGCCTGCTTGAGGCCATACAAGGATTTTTTTTAACTTACACACTTTGTTATCTTGCCCAGGCACCACAAAACCATCAGGCTACTTCATATAGATCTCCTCATCGAGCTTGCCATTTAGGAAAGTTGTCTTCACATCCATTTGATGGATAAGGAGATCATGATACGCAACAAGTGCAACAAGCACATGAATTGTGGTTAGCCTAGCAATAAGTGAATAAGTATTGAAAAAATCCTCGCCTTCCTTTTGGGTAAATCCCTTGGCTACAAGTCTAGCCTTATATTATCGGTTGTACCATCTGGTTTAAGCTTCTTTTTAAATACCCACTTACACCCAACAGGTTTACACCCAACAGGACAGTCACATATTTCCCAAGTCTCATTAGTCGAAATAGACTCCATTTCATTATGTATTGCCTCTTTCCAGCGCTCTGCATCTGGCAATGCATATGCCTCTGAAAGTGTTTTGGGTGTATCATCAACAAGGTAGACAATAAAATCACCACCAAAGGATTTTTCAATCCTTTGTCTCTTGCTCCTTCGAGTAGCAATATCTTTACTGTCACCCTCAATGGGTTTTCAGTGTAAGAACAAGGTATGGATATTACAGAAGGATCAGGAGTAAAACTAGTAGATGCCTCGCTACGACCTGCAACTCTATCCTTCGTTGGAAAAATATCCTCGAAAAATGTGGCATCACGAGATTCAATCACGGTATTAATGTGCATGTCAGGAATCTCAGATTTAATCACTAAAAATCTATAGGTTGCACTATGTTGTGTATATCCTAGAAAGACACAGTCTACGGTTTTTTGTCCCAATTTTCGTTTCTTACATGCAGGCATATTAACTTTGGCTAAACAGCCCCATGCACATAAGAAACCGAGAGCAGACTTTCTTCCTTTCCATCCTTCATAAGGGGTTATTTCACCCTTGGATGATGGAACTCGATTCAGCACAAAACATGCGATCAAAATGGCTTCCCCCCACCATGAGTTGGATAAACCCAAACTGTCCAACATGGCGTTAACCAAGTCCATTAGTGTTCGGTTTTTCCACTCAACCACCCCATTAGATTGGGGTGAATAGGGAGCCGTTGTCTCATGGATAATTCCATGCTCTGCACAATATTCGCCGAAATCATTAGAAAGATACTCTCCTCATCTATCGGACCTAACATAGTTGATTTTTCTTTCTAGTTGGTTTTCTACCTCCGCCTTATAGATTTTAAAACGGTCTAGTGCCTCATCTTTTGATTTAATAAGATAGAGATAACAGTATCTAGTAGCATCATCAATAAAAGATATAAAATATTTCTTCCCTGCTCTAGTCAAATTCCATTCATTTAACATAAATCTGAGTGAATAAGATCTAGAGGTGACAAGCTCTTCTCTTCCACACTTTTAAAAGGTTTACATGGTTGTTTAGCTTGCACACATGCATGACACTCAGATCTTCTTTCAACACGAATTTTTGGAATCAAATTAAGTTTGTACAATTTAATAATGTGGCAAAGCCGAGAGTGCCAAACAGTAGCCTCTCGTCCATTGCATTCATAACTAGAACAAGCAACTGAATTCACAAGATTATTACAATCCTCAGCAACTGAAAGACGGAACAGGCCTCCGCAATCATAGCCTTTTCTGATAAATAAACCAAACTCCAAAACAATAAATTTGTTCGACTAAAACACTAGCTTATAGCCATCATGACACAATAGAGAACCACTAATTAGGTTCCTATTTATTCCAGAAACGTGTTGCACATTCTTCAAAGAGAGTGTCTTTCCGGAGGACAAGTTCAGATCGACTCTTCCAATTCCATGTACAGCAGTTCTAGACCCATTGCCTATCAAGACGGAGCAATTGTCGGTAGCCTTATAAGAAGAAAATAAATTGTAGTCAGAACAAACATGCACATTAGCTCCCGTGTCTAACCACCAATCAGTGGAATGACATGCTAGAAAAACTTCTGGAACATACCCTGATCCATACGTTCCTCCAGCCTCGCTAATGGTGACATTCACAGAGTTCTGACCACCACCTTTCTTGCCTTTTCTATTGCGGCATTTCCTGGCTATGTGGCCAAGCTCACCACACAAAAAGCAAGTTAGGTCTTCTTTCTTCTTTTTCTTAAAGCTAGTTTTGTTTGGCCTTTCCTTTCCCATTCTTGTTGTTCTTATTGCCACCACCAGATTTACCTTCAACCAAATTAGCATTAGATGGAGTCCCTTCCTGTAGAATAGAACGAGGCACATCCTTTGATCTTGCTTTCTCATCAACATCAAGAGTTGAGATCAGACTTTCAACAGTAATAACCTCTTTCTTGTGTTTATGGTTCGTGGCAAAACTTTGCCAAGATGGAGGTAGTTTGGAAATAATTCCACCAACCACGAACTTGTCAGGCAAGACCGTATCAAAATGCGCAAGTTCCCCCACCAGAAGCTGGATCTCATGCGCAAATTCCATGATAGATCGATCATCGACCATCTTATATTCGTGGTACTGGTCATTAACATAGAGTTCACGTCCAGCATCTGATTCCGCATATTTGCGGTCTAGGGCCTCCCACAATTCTTTAGCCGAAATGTGGTTCATGTAAATGTCACATAGCTGATCTGACAGGAGTGACAATAGGCAGCCAAGACAAGTGGAATTGCCCAGATCATCATTAGGTGTTGCTCCTCAGTGAGAGGAAGAATAGGGGAAATCACCCACCAGCTCTTCAAGCCAGAACTCGACCAGTGTCTGCAAACTCTTAAAATTGTCACCCTCGGCAAATCGCTCGGGTTTCAGCACATCAGTAAGTCCAGCCATGTTAATTCTATCAGGTTTCTGGATACACATAACATATAATTAATTTGACGACCCAAAACGTCAAAACGACTAGAACAGTTTTACTAGCAGACAAAATAAACAGTGTTGGTATTATACAAGCAAGAACTAAAACAAATGCGAATAAATCACTCATCAAATAAATCGAATAAGCCATAGATCGAGTGATCTACTTACAGATCATCCTGATGTGAAGTAGAGGACAAAACTGACAAACTTGATGAAGATGTTGAAGATGAAGGAAGTGTTGTGAGCAGCTGTGCAACAGCACTTCCCAGAAACCTGATCGCGCGGCACCTGTGCAGGTCTTCAGATCATCGGCAACGGTTCAGAGACACCGCTCTCTCTCAATCCGCTGCACGGCAAACGGGGGGATGGCAAGGCAAAAAACGGTTGTGCGGAATAGTTTGCAAGGGAGGCGAGTTTATATCTGTTTTGTATTTTATCCAGTATATAGGATGTCTCCTTATATACTTGAGCCTGTCAACCACATCAGATTCGATCTGCCTAAATTACAGGAAACTACCCCCTGGAATTCCTCATTGTGCATTTAATGGGAGCAGTTATAGGCATTTATGCACATTAAACGTGTGCCTGCAGTTATAACTCAAATTACTCCACACGTTGACGTGACAGTCTAGGTGTGATGAAATATTTCCTTTATATGAGTGGCTGAAAATTTAACTACTTAGTAGAACACAACTCATCACGACGTGAATGCGCAACATCGCAAGTCACAAGTCACGTGATAAACACGCGTAAAATCACAAAACGTGTGTGCGTGCTTGTGTCTTTGTGTCCATAGCCGCAGCCTTCATTCCTCATTATTCTCATGTTGAGAACCAGTACAAGGGTCACTATATATATGAGGGAACACCCATCTAGGTGGGTAATGTGATGCTAAAGTCTTCAACCACCTCTTCACACCACCTTAGCTTTCCACCAGGGGAGTTGGCCCAAATAAATCAGCCCATAAATGAGCTGCACCAAAGGGCCAAATCCCAACACTAACATGTTCCAGCATTAGTCCATTATCCTCGTTCACGAACGGGCAATGTTGGAAGACGCCGAGAGTATACAACCTCAGCGTCGTCTGTCCCATTATCTTCTTGCGGAAGGCACATGGTCATGCCTGCGGCCACCACAACATCCTTTCAAGCTTGGGCGCGTCCACAATGCGGACCACGTACTGCCAAACATCCCCATACTGCCAACCAGTACAACCAACTGTGGTCAGACTCAGGAGGTTTTTGCATTTGATGTCCAGGAACCCAAAGCGTCGGGGATAGCCGAGTGACAGGCTGAGTAATGTTGGGCACCGTGCCAATAGATCACTGACATCCTCCATGGTCATGAACATGTGGCTCAGGGTGAGCTCCATCACTTGCGGTAGCGTCCACTCCAGCATGTTGGTTGCTGGAACGTTGCTTTGAGGCCAGCGACAATTGGAGAGGCTCAGTGATCGAAGTGAGCTGCAGTTGAAGATGTAGTGTGACAGCCCTGTAGAGTATGGAAGCGGCATCTCAAGGAAAAGCTCATCGATGACCCTTCTTTGGGACAATATGTAGAGCCAACTGGACATCACACCATCCGATGGGAGTGTCCGCTGGACGATGAACCGACGGATGGAGTGCTGGGGATCTTCGAGCAAGGATGTGATTATGTCAGAGCACGTCGGTGTGAGGTTGTTTCTGTCACATGGGCGGTACTGCACAACCCAGACTTCAGAGTCATTGATGCAGTCGAGCTTGTAATCTGGAGACTTGAACACAGACCACCAATTGCTGGGTACCACAGTCATTCGCACGGCCTCGGTGATACCCAGCAGGGTGAATATGTAACCCAGTATGCTCTCTGGAAGAGAACTGATCCTGTCTACTGTTTCTTCAGTATTGTCTGAGGATAGATTCGGCATTTTTGAACTCTTCTTTGCAGCACCACGCTTATCAGAAAATGGGGTGGTTATGGCCTTCCTTTTCTTTGTGTCAGTGTTCTTTGGTGCCATAGACAATCCTTCTCAAAGGGAGAATTGAACCATTGAGATTACAATGTGAAATGTGTATGGTATGACATAAACATTTTATCAAGATTGTAATGACACAAAAAACTATAGACTTCCTTCCTCACCATTAACCCATATTTAAGAATATTCCATAAACCTAATATGGTATCTTGTTTTCACAACTCAAAGTACGTTTTCACTACTTATGTGCTTCATCAAAATAAAGCAACTTAGATTGCACTTGATGTATAATTATCAATCAATAAACGTGTCCTGTTGTTGCCTGGTGGTTCATTATATTATTAGTACTTTTATGAAGAAAATAAAACAGGTTGAAAATCAATCCACACTACAATGAACAGTAATGAAAACACACGTAAGGTGGCATGATTGCCATTTCCAAGCCAACCTAAGTCAGACAACAGATAATGCTCTCTCCACATCTAGTGTGCATCTACACATTTAATCCTTGCAACTATCAAAAATCTCTACAATAGAATATCAGGGTTTAACCAAGCATGAGGTTGACTCCAATGGTCATATGCATTTTGGGCACCCATTTTCTTGTTTTAGATACCACTAGGAACAAATAAAAGACTTAAAACCTTCATCTCCAGCACTTTACTTGAAACGGGTACTTCTCGATTCTCAATTTGGGTGAGAGTAAGAGAACATCCCGATATTTTGGTAGCCTTTTACAGAAAACATCAAATGAGTTTCATGTTTGGGTAGCCTGTTGGAGATGTTATTTAGCATTCATAACCTATTTTGGGTTTGGATCTCCATATGTGCTTTACATTGGAGTCAGTCAGACCTGCTCTACAAGCATCTCCATATTTAATCCTTGCAACTGTTAGAAACATCTACAATCAGAATATCAGGGTTTAACCAAGCATGAGCAGTCAAATATGATCCACAAGCATTTCCATATAATATGCAGTCTCATTCCAGAAAAATAGTGCAGGGTTAACATTTCATCCATTTCTTTGATAAAAAGTTAAACATTTAATCGCTTCCTAATCCCAATCACCCCTTTCGAACATCTAGAAGGACCTCCTAAAGAATACACCTCACAGTTAGCAAATCCTCATTAAATCACACCTAACCCAAAAAAATGGAGCAACAATCACAACTCTGATCTGTACCCAACTCTTCGGCACACTGACCCCAAGCGAAATATACAAATTAGGAAAGAAAACAGATGTTGAAGCACAACAAAACAGTTGGAGGCGCCGCTAGAACTAGAACCCAAATGGATCCCAAACTCACCAACCATCATATAATCCAGTGGTATAAATGGGTTTGGGTGAAGTCTCGTACCTAGAGATGGTGGGTGGTGCCGGACTGATGCGGACGAGACGGGTGGTGGTGGATCGATGTCTTGTGGAGGCGGATCGATGGGGCGGTGGTGACGGATCAATCGTCTGGTGGTCAAAATCGCCGGATAAGGCTAGGCGTTGAGTTTGTGGCTCAGGATCAGGAATCTGTAGTCAGAACGAGGTTGCTCGGATGACTTGTGACTGATATGGTGGGCTGATGGGCTGCATTCTACCCGTGGCTATTCCATACTTACTGCTCCCGCACCCACACGGTCATCGGGTCGGACCTGGGTCAGGCAAAATCCCACCCGTGTCTTCTCCTTTCAGTTTATAGCTGCCGTTATCTATCAAGTTATTTGAATTTTTGATAATCCATTCTGACCGTGGCCGGATCATGTTACCATTATTGTGTTAAAAGGCAGTTAAAAAGAAGGTATCCATTGAGATTTCCAGTTTAGCACTGCAACGTGTTGCGCTCACGCTTGGCCATGTGATTTCTTAATCAAAGTTTGATCGCCCAGACTTTCTATTTGATCAGGCAAAGAAAGTTGTCAGCTTGACCATGATACGTACATGGAATTAGATTATACAATATAGATTAACTTCCTTCTGTTTATACAATTGGGCCCATCATGAGATTAACAACATAGTAGGACTTTTTTAGATAATGGGTGAGTCCTGACCTCCCCCTCCAACGTGGTTGTGGCGAGCTCATTACAACCGAATACAAATGCCGAAACTCACAATTCTATTATCTGTAACAAGGTGATGATATCTAACGGTGAAATCTGTTTCCACAATAAATCAAACTCAATACCTAGGAAGTGCTACTTACAATACTTAACCACTAAGCTAAAACCTCTTTCACACAACATAATGACTTATATATTGGATCGTAACAACAGAGGAATCAGAACATAGTATGGTCTATCAAACCTGTGACATGTGTTTGTCCTATGAAGCGCATTTTCATCAAGTTGAAAAGACTAACAAGGGAACTTCAATCTTGGAGTGCAAAACAAGTAGGACATGTGAAATCTCAGCTTGTCGTGGCACGTGAAGTGCTACATCATCTTGAGGTGGCACAGGATCAACGATCCTTGAGCATAGGGGAGGACCAGCTCAAGAGGAAATTACAACGACATTGCCTCACTCTTGCTTCCCTGGAGAGAACAGTGGCGAGACTCAGGTCCAGAATCCACTATCTAAAGGACGGCGATGCAAATACCTCCTTCTTTCATAGGCAGGCTGGTTTTCGCAAAAGGAAAAACTTTATCCCAAAATTGATAGATGGTGACCGGATTGCTACATCGCAAGAAGAGAAGCAACGTATCATGTTTCAATTTTATGAGAATCTCATTAGAACTGCAACCCAACAGTCAATTACTTTTGAGCTGTCCTACTTCCACAGAGCGGGCTTGGATTTAGCTCATCTGTATGCTCCAATTACCGAAGAAGAAGTGTGGAAAAATATTAAGAAACTGCTAGCAGATAGAGCACCAGGACTAGACGGTTACACCGAGCAGTTTTATAAAGCCTGCTGGTCCATAATAAAATCTGATTACATGACTGCTATTGTTTCCTTACAACATGGAGATGCGAGGAGATTGGAGCTCCTGAATTCAGCCTATATTACTCTCATTCCTAAGAAAGATGAAGCAGTACTTGCCAAGTATTTTAGACCAATCAGTCTAATACATAGCTTTGCAAAACTGATTACCAAGATTTTAGCAAATCGATTGGTGCCCCAGTTTGACTCTATGATCTCTACAAATCAAAGTGCTTTTATCCATGGAAGATGCATCCACGATAATTTCTTATTGGTGCAACAGACAGTCAAGCGACTGCATCGTCGGAAAGTGCCTAGCCTTTTCCTAAAATTGGATATATCAAAGGCTTTTGATACAGTATCATGGCCTTTCCTGCTAGAAGTGCTCTCCCACCTCGGTTTTGGTATCTCCTGGCGTAACATCATCTCCTGTCTACTTTCCACAGCATCTACACGTATCCTAGTAAATGGCGAACCAGGGGAAACTATTTATCACAAGCGAGGATTGCGTCAAGGGGACCCTCTATCCCCCATGTTGTTCATCATAGTCATGGATGTGCTAAGCAGTCTATTTGATAAAGTTGCTGATATTGGACTACTGAAGCCCCTAGAACGACACGTGGGGCAGCGGATGTCACTCTATGCTGATGATGTTGCTTTGTTTATTCGTCCAGATGAAGGGGAGCTGCAACTTACTAAATCATTACTCAATACCTTTGGAGAAGTATTTGGGTTGCAGACAAACTTGCATAAGAGCAGCGTCATTCCAATAAGATGTGGTGAAGGACTTCTATCGACTGTAACTGATACTTTGCATTGTGTTGCAGCCCAGTTCCCGTGCAGCTATTTAGGACTTCCGCTTTCACATAAAAAACTAATAAAAAGTGATTTGAATCCATGGGTTGAGAAGGTAGCGGATAAACTACCGCGATGGAAGGCATCTCTAATGAACCGGGCTGGTCGAGCTACTCTAGTCCGTTATGTCATTTCAGCCATGTCAATACACCTGTTGATTGCTATTAGAGTTCCAAAATAGTTCATCAAGGCCATCGACAAAATACTAAGAGGCTTCTTATGGCAAGGAAGGGAACAGGCCAATGGTGGATGTTGTCTAGTGCAGTGGGCCAAGGTAACCAGACCCATCGATCTTGGAGGATTAGGTATTCCTAACCTAGAAATCATGGCTTGGGCCTTACAATTAAGACGGCACTGGTACAAAAAATCGGAATGAATCATCCTTGGATGGAACTTGAACTCCCATCACACCCAAACACACTCGCGCTACTGAATGTTGCCATGACCACTCATGTCGGGAACGGAAATAACACTCTATTCTGGACAGACCGTTGGCTGAATGGAGCGACTATAGCTGAGGTGTCGCCACTTGTGTCCCAACACGTGCCAACAAGGATAAAAAACACAGAACTGTGGCTCAAGCTTTGCATGAGAATGCTTGGGTGCGCGATATAGTTGGGGGCTTAAGTTTGGAGGGATTAGGAGAATATTTTCAGTTGTGGTCAAGTATCCAAAATGTGACATTATCAGCAGAAGACGATCAACATCTATGGAGATTTGAGGCATCAGGACATTATTCTTCCAAATCTGCTTATCGAGCTTATTTTGCTGGTGCCGTCATCTTTGAACCTTGGCGCCATCTATGGAAATCTTGGGCCCTGGCAAAATGTAAGTTTTTCTTGTGGTTGGTGCTCCATAACAAATGTTGGACAGCTGATCGCCTCTCTAGACGCGGACTGCCACATCCCGAGAAATGTCTCCTATGTGATCAAGAGGAGGAAACCATCCAACATATCCTTTTAACGTGTGTTTTTGCGAGGCAGATTTGGTTCAGATTACTATTGATGATCCACATGTCACATGCTTTACCTATGACAAACGAGAGGTCATTTGGTGACTGGTGGTGCTGCACTATTAGTAAAGTTCCAAAGGAACACAAGAAAGGAATAAACTCATTAATCATCTTGGGTGTTTGGCTCATCTGGAAACAGTGAAACGCATGTGTTTTCGATAATGTGTCTCCCTCCATTACTGAGGTCATGAGAACCTTCTCAGATGAATACAGGTTATGGTGCTTTGCTAGAGCCAAAAAACTCCAAGCCCTTAATTTGCAGCAGGTATTAGGAAGCTAATCCATGTTTAGGTCAGAAAAACTTATTGTAATATTTTTGTTCGGTGTATTGAGCCTCTCATATCTGGACCCTATATGGGATGGCTTGCTGTAATAGGGTCCGCTTTTTCTTCTTTTAATACAAAGATGCGCATCTCTCTTGGGTATTCGAAAAAAAAAATCGTACGGCCATATACAATTGTATCCGTCATCTTTCGCATCTCGCCACTGCTCGTTGACATCTTTCGCATCTCGTTGCCAGCGTGATGACTCAGGTCACCATAAACTCAATGCAGTGGCAGACCTACAGTTTTTGTCAAGGGGTATGCCACAAAAAATGTAAACATTTATCAATTTCATACATAATTATAACATCCATAACATAATTTGATATATAGATAGTAAATAATATGATAAGTGTTAATTCAACAAATTACAGGTTTTATAAGGAAATAAGATGAAACTGGCTCCATTGTCAAGCAAATTGGCGCCTTAGTTCCTGTGTAACTAAATTGCAACTACAACCCTTAGGCTGACTCCAACGCGGGCATGCAAATATGACCACCCATATTAATGTTCTGAGTAGTGTCCATGCCAGACTACGGTACCCAGATCGGGATGTCTCCAACGCGCACGACGCAAACCTTTTTACACATAGCTGTATGCGTAGCATGGTTGGAGAATGTTTTTACGGATTCACTGCCTATTCCTGATATGGGTTTCCGTATGGGCCGTCCTTTGGAGCGTTGGAGTCAGTCTTATAAGGAAATAAGATGATACTAGCTCAGTGCAAGAGCAATGAGAAAGCACGACTCATCAGCGTATCAAGCATGAAACATCCCCTCCCGTCCCTGGGACACAAGTATAGACTTGTTAAGTGCTGCTTCTGACGCCACGATCAGTGGCATCCTAGTCTCGGCTTTCACCCGTATAGCACCACTCTTAGTGAACCAAGAGCTCATAAGAAACCCCAAAAATTCTGCACAGAAGTGCCACTCTTGGTAGATTCATGTCGGGTGAAGTAGTGAAGACTCTAGGACCCACAGGAGCATTTGCCTGTCATGAACGAGACCTGCAGACTGGCCGGCTACGATGGCGGAACAACACACGTGATCACTGTGGAACAGAGTTGCACACAGGGTTTTGGTGAGAGCAGCAACCTTCTACCTCGACCCGTTTTGATGCATATATATCTTCAAAGGAAACAACTGACCCGATACAACGTGGGGCTTCCGCCCGATGTGCGCAGCATGCTTGGCGCATGCCGCACGACGCGCTCGCCAGCGATCGTGAGTCCTGGCCGAGCTCCACTCGCATACAACTGACAGCCTAGTCACACGCCAACTCACAACACACACACTGACAGAAATAAACACGACACTAACACACCCATGCAAGGATTAACACAACACTTCTCCTAATTCTTGTCATGTTTGTAGCTCACCTCTTGAAGTCCGATTTTAGAACACAGTTCTTGGAACCTGACTTTTCCCAGAGGCTTTGTGAGGATGTCACTCAGTTGGTCTTCACTTCGAACATAATCAACAATGATCTGTCCTTCTTCAATGCAGTCTCTGACCTTGTGGTATTTCACTTTGATGTGTTTATTGTGCCCATGCAGAACTGGATTCTTGGCTAAGGCTATTGCCGATTTGTTGTCCACATTCAGCTTTGGCACACAAAGTTCAGACCCCTGAATCTCAGCTAGTACTCAAGCTAGCCATATCCATTGACAAGTAGCATTAGCCGCAGCAACATACTCAGCCCCACTGCTTGATTGTGCTACCATTTTCTGCTTCATGGATTGCCAAGTAACTGGACCATCTCTAAGAAAAAACATCACACCAGATGTGCTTCTCCGGGAGCAACATCCCCTGCAAAATCATTGTTGCTGTAACCTGTCAGCTGAATTTTCTCTTCTCTTCTTCCATACCAGATTCCCCAGTCTTTGGTTCCCTTCACGTAGCGAAGTATCTACTTAACAGCAGCCATATGATCTTCCTTTGGTTCTCCCAGAAACCTACTGACATAACCGACAGAAAAACTAAGATATGGATGGGTATTCACCAAGTAATCCCACGAGGCTGCGATACAGAGTGCAGTCCACCAAGTCTGCTTGACTGTCTTTGCTCAACTTGGTTTTGGTTGCCATTGGGACTTGACAGTGATTGCAATTTTGCATTCCACTCTTCTGCAGAATGTTAGTGGCATAGGCACTTTGACTGACTAACACCATCTCTGGTCCTTGCCGAACCTCAATACCAAGATAATCTTGAAGAAGGCCAAGGTCACTCATATTGAAAGTGTTGGCCATCTCCCTCTTGAATTTCTTGATATCATTGCTGCTGCTTCCTGTTATCACCAAGTTTTCTACATAAACCCCAACAATCACTTGATTCCTTCCACCCTTCCTGGTGTAAATGGCATGTTCAGTTTGGCTCCTACTGAACCCAAAACAGACTCGCTCAACCTGGAAACTAGGACCTAACTAACCAGTTAAGATTGGTTCCCCTTGACTAACTCGCTTGATCAACGGCAAACACCAAAACAGACTCTAAAGTGAAACTGACTCAGTCTGTCGACACTGAAAGACACTTTATTCAGAGAATGAAAGACTGGAGAAGCATGCACCAGACTTACTAACATATCTATGCTTTTTCACTTTGTATGGTCTGGGTGTTATTGACTGATACCCACAACATTACCTACCAAGTGGCAGTAGTATATTTTTTGCAGAAAAAAAGGCAATCATATAGAACACTTTGTAGCACTTTCTCGATAGTACTAACTTTAATTATCTTCTGGTCATAAACAGGCAAAACAAAGATAGAGTTTAAGCATTATTATAGATTTATCTGTTCATAGATTAGCTCATATTTGTCCTGGAGAAGTACCAAACTGAGGGAAATATCCAAAGTGAGTTGATGCATAATCTACTAATACTGTGACCCACAAATTTAAAAAGGATTTAACAGCAACAATTCAAACTATTGTCCAACAAGAACACTTTAATTAACTATGAACGGCCAATCTGGTGGCGCATCAGCTCGGTCAGCATTAGGCCATGAACGGGTCGACGAGCTTGTAGTTGGAAGCGGACGTTTCAAACATAATTGTTCACTTGCTGTTGTCGCCGAACTTAACCTCAGCGCCGCTAGAGCCTCTTCTCTCCGGGGGTAGAAGCTCGCCAGTCATCCTCTTGTTATAGATGACCATGGACTTGAGTGACATGGCTGCCCCGAGGAGGAAGTTGGTGAACGCCAGCTTCTGACGAACCAGGTTGTTCACCCTGAGGACGATTCTCTTGACACTGTTCTCAAGGCATAGGATGGGGCTTCCGACCAGTTCCTCGAAGCTGACTGGCTTACTCTTGCTGCTGTCACATCTGGATCCGTCCATCATCTGAGAAAGGAAATTGTTTCATTTGATGTTGATAGAATTTACATGCCAAGAACTATAAGAAAAGCAGAAACAATTTGTATGCAGGAGTTAATTAGGAGGCGAGATGATCAACTAACCTTCAAGTGAAGTGTTTCTAATTGAGGCAAATGGTGCAGTGTTATGATGGTATGTTTCAAGTCTGCCAAGTTATCTACGTTGGTGAACAGAGCGATGGTCCTAACATGCTCCAGCATTAGTCCATTATCCTCGTCCACGAACGGGCAATGTTGGAAGACGCCGAGAGTATGCAACCTCGGTGTCGTCTGTCCCATCATCTTCTCGCGGAAGGCGCGTGGTGGTGCCTGCAGCCACCACAATATCCTTTCAAGCTTGGGCGCATCCACAATGCGGACCGCGTACTGCCAAACATCCCCATACTGCCAACCAGTACAACCAACTGTGGTCAGACTCAGGAGGTTTCTGCATTTGATGTCCAGGAACCCAAAGCGTCGGGGATAGCCGAGTGACAGGCTAAGCAATGCTGGGCACCGTGCCAACAGATCACTGACATCCTCCATGGTCATGAACATGTGGCTCAGGGTGAGCTCCGTCACTTGCGGTAGCGTCCACTCCGGCATGTTGGCTGCTGGAATGTTGCTTTGAGGCCAGCGACAATTGGAGAGGCTCAGTGATTGAAGTGAGCTGCAGTTGAAGATGTAGTGTGACAGCCCTGTAGAGTATGGAAGCGGCATCTCAAGGACAAGCTCCTCGACGACCCTTCTTTGGGACAATATGTAGAGCCATCTGGACATCACACCATCCGATGGGAGTGTCCGCTGGATGATGAACCGACGGATGGAGTGTTGGGGATCTTCTAGCAAGGATGTGATTACATCAGAGCACGTTGGTGTGTGGTTGTTTCTGTCACACGGGCGGCGCTGCACAACCCAGACTTCAGAGTCATTGATGCAGTCGAGCTTGTAATCCGGAGACTTGAACACACGCCGCCAAGTGCTGGATACCACAGTCGTCCGCACGGCCTCGGTGATAGCCAGCAGGGTGAATATGTAACCCAGTATGCTCTCTGGAAGAGAACTGATCCTGTCTACTGTTTCTTCAGTATTGTCTGAGGATAGATTCGGCATTTTTGAACTCTTCTTTGCAGCACCACGCTTATCAGAAGATGGGGTGGTTATGGCCTTCCTTTTCTTTGTGTCAGTGTTCTTTGGTGCCATGGACAATCCTGCTCAAAGGGAGAATCGAACCATTGAGATTGCAAAGTGAAATGTGTATGGTATGACATAAACATTTTATCAAGATTGTAATGACACAAAAAACTATAGACTTCCTTCCTCACCATTAACCCATATTTAAGAATATTCCATAAACCTAATATGGTATCTTGTTTTCACAACTCAAAGTACGTTTTCACTACTTATGTGCTTCATCAAAATAAGGCAACTTAGATTGCACTTAATGTATAATTATCAATCAATGAACGTGTTCTGTTGTTGCCTGGTGGTTCATTATATTGTTAGTACTTTTATGAAGAAAATAAAACAGGTTGAAAATCAATCCACACTACAACGAACCGTAATGAAAACGCACGTAAGGTGGCATAATTGCCATTTCCAAGCCAACCTAAGTCGACAACAGATAATGCTCTCTCCACATCTAGTGTGCATCTACACATTTAATCCTTGCAACTATCAAAAATCTGTACAATAGAATATCAGGGTTTAACCAAGCATGAGGTTGACTCCAATGGTCATATGCATTTTGGGCACCCATTTTCTGGTTTTAGATACCACTAGGAACAAATAAAAGACTTAAAAACCTTCATCTCCAGCACTTTACTTGAAATGGGTACTTCTCGATTCTCTATTTGGGTAAGAGTAAGAGAACATCCTGATATTTTGGTAGCCTTTTACAGAAAACATCAAATGAGTTTCATGTTTGGGTAGCCTGTTGGAGATGTTATTTAGCATTCATAACCTATTTCGGGTTTGGATCTCCATATGTGCTGTACATTGGAGTCAGCCAGACCTGCTCCACAAGCATCTCTATACTTAATCCTTGCAACTATTAGAAACATCTACAATCAGAATATCCGGGTTTAACCAAGCATGAGCAGTCAGATCTGATCCACAAGCATTTCCATATAATATGCAGTCACATTCCAGAAAAATAGTGCAGGGTTAACATTCCATCCATTTCTTTGATAAAAAGTTAAACATTTAATCGCTTCCTAATTCCAATCACCCCTTTCGAGCATCTAGAAGGACCTCCTAAAGAATACACCTCAAAGTTAGCAAATCCTCATTAAATCACACATAACCCAAAAAAATGGAGCAACAATCACAACTCTGATCTGTACCCAACTCTTCGGCACACTGACCCCAAGCGAAATATACAAATTAGGAAAGAAAACAGATGTTGAAGCACAACAAAAGAGTTGGAGGCACCGCTAGAACTAGAACCCAAATGGATCCCAAACTCGCCAACCATCATATAATCCAGTGGTATAAATGGGTTTGGGTGAAGTCTCGTACCTAGAGATGGTGGGTGGCGCCGGACTGATGCGGACGAGACGGGTGGTGGTGGATCGATGTCTTGTGGAGGAGGATCGATGGGGCGGTGGTGACGGATCAATCGTCTGGTGGTTGAAATCGCCGGATAAGGCTAGGCGTCGAGTTTGTGGCTCAGGATCGGGAATCCATAGTCAGAATGAGGTTGCTCGGATGACTTGTGACTGATATGGTGGGCTGATGGGCTGCATTCTACCCGTGGCTATTCCATACTTACTGCTCCCGCACCCACACGGTCATCGGGTCGGACCTGGGTCAGGCAAAATCCCACCCGTGTCTGCTCCTTTCAGTTTATAGCTGTTGTTATCTATCAAGTTATTTGAATTTTTGATAATCCATTCTGACCGTGGCCGGATCATGTTACCATTATTGTGTTAAAAGGCATTTAAAAAGAAGGTATCCATTGAGATTTCCAGTTTAGCACTGCAACGTGTTATGCTCACAGTTGGCCATGTGATTTCTTAATCGAAGTTTGATCGCCCAGACTTTCTATTTGATCGGGCAAAGAAAGTTGTCAGCTTAACCATGATATGTACATGTAATTAGATTATACAATCATCATAAACACTATAAACCCCCACTATAGTCTAGTTAGCTATGATATGATCATGTTAGTATGAATAACTTATGTTATGTCTCAACATTGGTTCCACAATGATTTAGTTCATTGCCTTAGGATGGCTTGTGCCACAGCTCTTAAGGTATTTACTTAATATGCTAGCATGGTGCTAGGATAGTTAGGTAGTGTTGGATGTCTCATAGACCCATAGATTGAAGAGGTGGGCAGTAGGTGGTGATAGCCCTATCTGTCCTTTGTAATCATCCACGTTTGGCTATGCCATAGGCTCTTAGCGGGAGTCGTCCTAGTATTGCTAGGGGTAAACCCATGCCCGATGTGTTGAATAGCTTAGCATAAGGATTCACCATTGACATGCTCATTAGTATCTAACCTAGGCTATGTATATGTATATTAGAAGGATTGTAGGAGCAACTTCCCAACTCTTATTCTAATCTCCATTAGGACTCATCTACCCTTTAAAATAGATTGCTTAGGTGTGTGTCATACTACTCATATATTATCAACTTACCCCTGTCTTGATAATTGATTAGTATCCCATAGTTTGATCATAAGAGTAGTGTTTACTTTACTCCATTGCCTTCCTTTGGGATAAATATGATAGTGTCGGTACCCTGGATACCAGGTACCCCTGATACCGCACTTAAACCATGGAGTTCCTATGTCCTAGTTGATGACATCCGAAGGCAACACACGTCTAACAACACTGGGCCCGCATCCCTCGTTTGGGTAGCTCCAGTGCTGCCATGTGTCCTGCAAGATCAGACCAACCTCCCTTCACAAGGAAGCTCCAGTCCCACCACGTGTATATCAACCCCGGATATAACCCCCAGTAGAGGGAAGCTCCGGTGTCGCCACGCGTTGAGTGGCTCCGGACCTACCTCTCCACAGAGGGAAGCTCCGAAGCTGCCACGTGTTGTACCTCCGGACTTAAGCCTGCATCAGGAAGACTACAAGATCTCCAAAGGCACGAACATTCAAGAGGCCATTAAACAGTCGTTACAAGACCTGATTACGTGTCATAAATGTTGTATTAATGACACACAATCAGAGGACTATTAGTACCGATAACACCGCCATTAAGGCGCGTTATCACTCTATTAATCACATATTATACATGTAGATCATGTATAGGTGGTTAACTACAGTCGGGGCCACCTGTTGGGCCAGGCAAGCTCTATAACATCTAGTCATTGGCATATAAAGGGGTTGCGTTGCACGGTAGAAAAGGAAGAAGCTCATACGCACACGAGCATACTCAGACACTCGCCGCAGACACATACACTCAATCAAAAACCACCCCGTGGAGTAGGGTATTATGCTCAGGCGGCCCAAACCACGTAAAAATCCTCTGTGTCACCATCTTGTTCTTGATCTTACATGCACCCCGACCGAATACGAACCTCCACGGGTTACGCTTTAGTAGTACCGAGGGAAGTGTATTTGTCTACAATTCAACATTTGGCGCGCCAGGAAGGGGGTGTCTGAGATTTCGAGATGGTGAACTCTGATGCAGATTCGTCCAACAACTTGGTTGAGCATCCTGTTGGGGGGAATCCCTCCAACGTGCAGTAGCCAGCCAACACCATTGTTGCAGCGGGTGTCATTCCACCACAACCACCACCTGCTCTGGCAAACAATGTTGAACAATAGGATGGTGTCTTAGCGTCGGTCACTACATCAACGAACAACCCTGAGAACCCGCTGAATGCATCGCGAACTCTTCTTCAGCGTCCACCAGCTCCCGGAGCACCCCAAGGTGTGATGGAACAGTGGTTCGCTGATGTGGAGCATTTGGTTGCAGCTGCAACCGATGCCATCAACAGTCAAGGTCTGCCCCTGATGGGAAGACACCTTCAAGGAATAGCACCTTGTCTAGTAGACTTGGTCCTCAGGCGTCACAACACAGGAGACATGCACCCTCCCAGCAAGTGATGTTGTCGGTGGTTTGAACCGGCAAATCTCCCTACACTACTAAAGTGATAGGGGAGTTTGATGTTCGGTGTGGGCGCGCGGAGATTCAAGAAGGTGAGTAGGAATTGACACAGGAGACACAAGAGTTTACGTGGTTCGGGCCGCCTGAGCGTAGTACCCTACTCCACGGGTGTGTTGGTGTTGTATTAGCTGTATGAGCTTGTGTTGCACGTCAATGGTGTATGCCTCTGTGTGTGTAGCGTTGCTGAACCCCCTGAACGTGTCGTCAGCCTGTCCTTTTATAGTACAATGGCAGGCCGTTACAGGTTAGCCTGGCCCGACATGTGGCCCCGGCGGTTACTAGTATTGATACACGTTTAATTGCTCTTAATGACCCTGTAACGGTCTTTGACAGCACCGTTACTGGTGTTAAGATCGTCCGTTTAAGTGTCATTAATATGGTATTAATGGCACTTAATCGGGTCTTGAAGTCCTTGATTCCCCTTAGAAGACCGGAGCCGTTGCGGGGTCTTCCGGAGGTTAGAGGCTGAAGATCCAACGACTGGACACGTGGCAGCTCCGGAGCTTGCTGTGGGAAACAGGTAGCTCCGGGGCTACCTGACACATGTCAGGTCCGGAGCTTCTCTCGATCTGGGGTTAAGTCCGGAGGTGCCATTTCGGTACATGGCCCGGAGCTTCCCCCTTGTGGGCGGTCGCTCCGGTTTGGTAGTACACGTGGCGACCCTGGGATTAACCATGTTGGAGAAGCGGGTCCGGTTATATCTGACATGTGGGCCTCCGAGGCTCTTCAAACCAAGTAGATGACTTTCCTTTGAGATCTTTGTAACCTCAAGGGCTGTACGGTTTCTAGGGTACCGACAGTGGCCCCCTGGACCTACCTCTGGGGAAGACCACTGGGGTGAAGTCATTCCGCCGGAGGTGGGTCCATCCTCGCGACTCTTGAACAGAGTCTTCAAGGGTCTTTGAAGGTGCCGTTGGCGAGGATTTGGAGTTAAATCCTGGCCACATGGCGTGTCCTGCGTGCGGCAGATGAGATCTTTGGCGTGTGGATCTCACACAATTGAAGGTCGCCGGTTCCCGATACGAAAACCATATCGGTTCCGCGCGCCTTGTCAGGCCGCCGACTTCGGGTTTCCCGCCTCTTGATGACAACCGTTCGCCTGGGTAAGAACCTCGACTTGATCGTCGGAGTGGTCTCGGGCCCCCTTGTCATCAGCAGGGTGGAGTTCTTGAATGGTATCTTCGACTTCCTTGCGATTTCCATCCAAGCGTTGCGAGGGCTTACTTAAGAAGGAAAGCGCGCACCATCGGGAGCTCTTCACGCCTCCCATCTGATCTTGCGCTCAAACTCCCAACTTGTGCTTCGCTCTTCTTCTCTTGCCTAGCCGTGCCGCGATGGAGTTGGGTCTCCGCGAGAGTCGCTTGAAGACCGACGGCGATTTGAAGAAGGTCCGGGCCCTCATGGGGTGGTCCTCGGACTTCTTCAACCGCTCGGTCCGTGCCGGTGGAGAGCTCCCATTCGAGAAGGAGCACGCTGGCGAAATGGTGTACTTCTCCTCGTACGCCATGGTGGGGTTGATCCCACCTTTTTCTTCCTTTTCTTGATGCTGCTAGACTTTTATGGTATGCAGTTGTATCATCTCGGCCCCACTCCATTCTCCTTGTGTCCATTTTCGTCCACTTTTGTGAGATGTGGGTGGGCATCCCCCCTGCATTGAACTCTTCCGGACCTTCTTCACCATCCACACCACCGGCCGGAGCAATGAGTACCTTGGCTTCTACTACTTCGTGAAGCGAAAGAAGTGCCCATTCAAGTACCTCCGGTCCTTTCCCTCTGGGAAGTGGGATGACTGGAAGAAAGACTAGATAGTCGTCAGGGTGGAGGAGCACGAGAGGTTGAAGCTGCCCGATGGTCTTCCCAACATCGACACGACGATCTGGAGTGAAGCTCCGGTGCTGGCGGAAGCTTTCAACCCTGCTTTGACCAGGATCCGCCAATGCGTGGAGGGAGGATTGACTCCTCAGGCGGTATTTTGCAATTTCTTGGTCAACAGGTGGGCACCGCTGAAGAGGATGGAGAAACTCGCATGGGCCCTCAACAGCGTGATGGACGATGACTGGGTTGAGACCGGGTTGAAGTCCAACATAGTGGGGAAAACCTTGGAGTTCCACCTCAAGAAGTTCCAGCACGGCATCGACGTCGATGGTGATGACTTGAATCCCCCGTCAGCCTTTCTCCCTCTGAACGTGGAAGTGGAGTTCAACAGGGAGCTCCGGCGAAAGATGCCCGTGCTTGACGACCTTGGTGTCGTCGAGAGAAGATCAACCACCCGGGTGGCGATCCCCAGAATGCCCGAAGATGACTCTGTCCCTGCCCCAAAGCCGAGGTTCGAGGTCGTCGGCAAGGGCAAGGAGCTGGCAGATGAACCCGAGAGTCAGAAGAGGAAGCTGCAGTATGCCGACGGAAGGTCCGTCAGACCCGCTACTTCCGCCTCGGCTCCTTCTCCCCGGAGGGGAAGGTCTTCTACAACCGCGGCGACTGTTCCCGTAGTGGGGTCCTCCCGGAACGCGATAGTTCCCGCAGTGGGGTCCTCCTGGAGCGCGTCTGTTCCCGCAGTGGG
This sequence comes from Tuctoria greenei, assembly GCA_036927565.1. Classification (NCBI taxonomy): domain Eukaryota; kingdom Viridiplantae; phylum Streptophyta; class Magnoliopsida; order Poales; family Poaceae; genus Tuctoria; species Tuctoria greenei. The sequence goes on from JAYESD010000011.1 coordinate 145,521,946, forward strand.
GTCCTCCCGGGGTGTTAGCTTCGGGCGCACGACTCCAGCACCTGGGCTGGTGGAGGCCTCCAGGTCCGGGGGTTCTTCCCGATCGAGGGGAGCCTCGACTCGGGAAACGCCCGTGGCCGCGACAAGTTCCGGGTGGCCTTCCGGAGCTTCCACGCCGGCTATGACCAGCCCAGAACGCCTGAGAAAAAGGTTCCGCGCAAGCTGGTGCGGAAGCCTCCCAAGGTAATTTTTAATCTCTACCTTGGATAGTTGTTTTAATTTAGCAACTATTTTTTAATTTTCTTCGTTCATCATCTGCAGCGTCCCCAAGAAGGGGAGTGAGGCTCCACCCTCAGCCATAGTGGCTGAAGCCGTGTGGGTGGGGGCTTCTGCTCCTGTCCCGGTGCCGCCCCAAGTGGTGGCTCAAGCTGCGACAGCTCCGGCGCCGGCTGTCGTGGTCATGGACCTCGACTCATCCCCAGAAGTTCCCGTGGTAGCGCCGGACCACGGGAGTGAAGATGCGCCAGCGGCACCTGTCCTGGAGGTTGAAGCTCCGGGTCCTGGTGCTGAGATGATGGAAGCTCCGGCTGTTGAGCTGGAGGAAGTAGTAATCCCGACCTCTGAGCCGGAAATTGTCGAAACCCCGGCGGTTGAGCCGGAGGTGAGTGAAGCCCCGGCGTATGAGCCGGAAACTGAGGTAGTTCCGGCAGTTGGGCCGGCTACCTCTGAAGCACCGGCCGCTGAGCCGGTCATTGTTGGAGCTCCAGTCACAGGGCCGGTCGATGTTGAAGATCTTCCGGCTCCTGAGCCGGTTGTTGAAGAGGTGACGGAGCTTGAGCCCCCATCGGAAGAGGTGCCCAGACCGGAGCCAGCAACGGCTCCTGCTCCGGAAGCGACGACGTCGGAGGTACCTGCGGCCGAGCCAGAGTGCCCAGGCGAAGTCGCTGGCCCCCTGCCTGAGGGGGTGGACGAAGACCTGGCGGCGGGGCCTTCTTCGATGGTGACTGAGACCATCCCGGAGGACGGCCCTAGTGCCATGGAGACTCAGGGGACCACTCTTGTGGAGTGGGACCCAATTTTTGTATCTGAAGACCCGCTGGAACCAGCGAAGGAGACCCCAGCAGGTCCGGAACTCATCCCGTTGTCACTGTCTATTGACAACGCATGTTCCAGTCTGCGTCAAGTCCAACTGGCCTTCTTCCACGACAACAAGGGTCTTGAAGAGGAGCGCCAAACCCTTAGACGGTGGCATAACCGACTCTACTTCGAGACCAAGCTAGCGCAGTCGAGGCTAGCGGATGACAAAGAGTGGATCAAGCGGGAGAAGATCCGCCTGGAGTACTGGGGCAAGTTACTGGATGACAGGGAGAGTATGACTCGTGCCCTCGATGCTCAATCCCAGGAGATCTACAATCAGGCCAATAGCGTGGCCGATGAACGCCATGAAAGGCTTGGGCCATTAACACTACACTCATCAAGCGCCGAGAGGCACTTGAGGAGAGGGAGAAACGGCTCGAAGATGAAGAGCAGAAACTCCTAGAGCTGCGGGATGACGTCCTGAGGAGGGAGGAGGAGCTCGCCGAGAAGGTGGCTCTGGCTGACAAGGGCCTCGAGGAGCGCGCCAAGAAATTGGAAGAGCGCTGCCATGATGAAGAGGAGAAGGCCTGGGTGCGAGGGCAGGAACTCTACGAACAAGAGTGTGCCCTTACTGCCAGGGAGAAGAAAGTGAGGGGAAGAGAGAAGGACCTGGTCGACCGCCGGAACAAGATCCACCTCCGGGAGGAGGAGCTCAGGAAACTCGAAAAGTGGGTTGCTGAGAATATTCAGCAGAACGCCAAAGAAGGTTAGTGCCTTGCCCGCGATAATTCTGAACTGGTGGCGGCCAGAAGATCCCTAGAAGAGATGAAGGGCTTGAGGACTGAGGACTCCCTACAGATTTGGGAGTTCTTGAGCAAGGCCAATGACGCGCTGACACCGATGGGCTTCAGCCCCGTGCGCCCGGATGATCCGGAGCCGGAGCCGGACCTGGCGTTGCAGGCATTGAGTTCGGCAGGCAGCAAACTCTCCAAGGTGGGCGATGTCATCGCGGACCAATTGGAGGTTGAGGGGCAATCCCTAGCGAAGGTCGCCGGTTCCCGATACGAAAACCGTATCGGTTCCGCGCGCCTTGTCAGGCCGCCGCCTTTGGGTTTCCCGCCTCGTGATGACAACCGTTCGCCTGGGTAATAGCCTCGACTTGATCGTCGGGGTGGTCCCGGGCCCTCTTGTCATCGGCTGGGTTGAATTCTTGAGTGGTATCTTCGACTTCCCTGCGGTTTCCATCCAAGCGTTGCGAGGGCTTACTTAAGAAGGAAAGCGCGCACTGTCGGGAGTTCTTTACGCCTCTCATCTGATCTTGCGCTCAAACTCCTAACTTGTGCTTCGCTCCTCTTCTCTTGCCTAGCTGTGCCGCGATGGAGTTGGGTCTGCGCGAGAGTCGCTTGAAGACCGACGGTGATTTGAAGAAGGTTCGGGCCCTCATGGGGTGGTCCTTGGACTTCTTCAACCGCTTGGTCCGTGCCGGTGGAGAGCTCCCCTTCGAGAAGGAGCGCGCTGGCGAAATGGTGTACTTTTCTTCGTACGCCATGGTGGGATTGATCCCGCCTTTCTCTTCCTTTTTCTTGATGCTGCTAGACTTCTATGGTCTGCAGCTATACCACCTTGGTCCTCACTCCATTCTCCTCGTGTCTATCTTCGTCCACTTCTGTGACATGTGGGTGGGCATCCCCCCTGCATCGAACTCTTCCGGACCTTCTTCACCGTCCACACCACCGGCCAGAGTAATGAGTACCTTGGCTTCTATTACTTCGTGAAGCGCAAGAAGTGCCCATTCAAGTACCTCCGGTCGTTTCCTTCTGGGAAGTGGGATGACTGGAAGAAAGATTGGATAGTCATCAGGGTGGAGGAGCACGAGAGGTTGGAGCTGCCCGACGGTCTGCCCGGCATCGACACGGCGATTTGGAGTGAAGCTCCGGTGCTGGCGGAAGCTTTCAACCCCGCCTTGACCAGGATCCGCCAATGCGTGGAGGGAGGATTGACTCCTCAGGCGGTATTTTGCAACTTCCTGGTCAACAGGTGGGCGCCGCTGAAGAGGAGGGAGAAGCTCGCTTGGGCCCTCAACAGCATGATGGACGAGGACCGGGTTGAGACTGGGTTGAAGTCCAACATGGTGGGGAAAACCATGGAGTTCAACCTCAAGAAATTCTAGCACGGCATTGACGTCGACGGTGATGACTTGACTCCACCGTCGGCCTTTCTCCCTCTGAACGTGGAAGTGGAGTTCAGCAAGGAGCTCCGGCGGAAGATGCCCGCACTTGACGACCTTGGTGTCATCGAGAGAAGATCAACCACCCGGGTGGTGATCCCCGAAATGCCCAAAGATGGCTCCGTCCCTGCCCCACAGCCGAGGGTCGAGGTCGTCGGCAAGGGCAAGGAGCTGGCGGATGAGCCGGAGAGCCGGAAGAGGAAGCTGCAACATGCCGACGGAAGGTCCGTCAGGCCCGCTACTTCTGCCTCGGTTCCTTCTCCCCGGAGGGGAAGATCTTCTACCACCGTGGCGACTGTCCCCGTGGTGGGGTCCTTCCAGAACGATACCGTTCCTGCAGTGGGATCCTCCCGGAGCGCGTCTGTTCCCGTGGTGGGATCCTCCTGGGGTGCTAGCTCCGGGCGCACAACTCCGGCACCTAGGACGGTGGGAGCCTCCAGGTCCGGGGGTTCTTCCCGATCGAGGAGAGCCTCGACCCGGGAAATGCCCGTGGCTGCGACAAGTTCCGGGGGGCCTTCCGGAGCTTCTACGCCGACCTTGGCCAGCCCGAAACGTCTAGGAAAAAGGTTCCGCGCAAGCTGGTGCTGAAGCCTTCCAAGGTGATTTTTAATCTTTACCTTGGTTAACTATTTAATTGCAGCAACTGTTTGTTAATTTTCTTCGTTCATCATCTGCAGCGTCCCCAAGAAGGGGAGTGAGGCTCCACCCTCAGCCACAGTGTCTAAGGTCGTGGGAGCTTCTACTCCTGTCCCGATGCCGCCCCAAGTGGTGGTTGTGGCTGCGACAGCTCCGGCGCCGGCTGTCGTGGTCATGGACCTCGACTCGTCCCCAGAAGTTCCCGTGGTAGCGCCGGACCACGGGAGTGAAGACACGCCAGCGGCACCTGTCCTGAAGGTTGAAGCTTCGGGTCCTGGTGCTGCAGTGATGGAAGCTCCGGATGTTGAGCCGGAGGAAGTAGTAGTCCCGGCCTCAGAGCCGGAAAGTGTCGAAGCTCCGGCGGTTGAGCCGGAGATGATTGAAGACCCGGCATGCGATCCAGAGGTCGAGGTAGTTCTGGAAGTTGAGTCGGTTACCTCCGAAGCACCGACCGTTGAGCCGGTTATTGTTGAAGCTCCTCTGGCTCTTGAGCTGGTGGTTGAAGAGGCGATGGAGCTTGAGCCTCCCTCGAAAGAGGTGTCCCGACTGGAGCCAGTAGCAGCTCCTACTCCGGAAGCGATGACGTCGGAGGTACCTGCGGCCGAGCCGGAGTGCCCAAGCGAAGTCGCTGGCCCCCTGCTCGAGGGGGCGAATGAAGACTTGGTGGCGGGGCCTTCTTCGATGGCGACTGAGGCCATCCCAGAGGACGGCCCTAGTGCCTTGGAAGCTCAGGGGTCCACTCTCATAGAGTGGGACCCAATTTTTGTATGTGAAGACCCGTTGGAACCAGCGGAGGAGACCCCAGCAGGTCCGGAGCCCATCCCGCTGTCGATGTCTATCGACAACGCCTGTTCCAGTCTGCGTCAAGTCCAACTGGCCTTCTTCCACGACAGCAAGGCTCTTGAAGAGGAGCGCCAAACCCTTAGGCGGTGGCGTAACCGGCTCTACTTCGAGACCAAGCTGGCGCAGTCGAGGCTAGCGGATGACAAGGAGTGGATCAAGCGGGAGAAGATCCGCCTAGAGTACTGGGGCAAGTTGCTGGATGACAGGGAGAGCATGACTCGGGCCCTCGACGCTCAATCTCAGGAGATTTCCAATCAGGCCAAAGAAGCCAACAGTGCGGCCGAGGAACGCCATGAAAGGCTGGAGGTCATTAACACTGCACTCATCAAGCGCCAAGAGGCACTTGAAGAGAGGGAGAAACGGCTCGAGAATGAAGAGCAGAAACTCCTTGAGCTGCGGGATGATTTCCTGAGGAGGGAAGAGGAGCTCGCCGAGAAAGTAGCTCTGGCTGACAAGGGCCTCGAGGAGCGCACCAAGAAATTGGAAGAGCGCTGCCAAGAGGAAGAGGAGAAGACCTGGGTGTGAGGGCAGGAACTCTACGAATACGAGTGTGCCCTTGTTGCCCGGGAGAAAAAAGTGAATGCTAGGAAGAAGGACCTGGTTGACCGCCGGAACAAGATCCACCTCCGGGAGGAGGAGCTCGGAAGACTTGAGAGGCGGGTTGCTGAAAAGATTCAGCAAAACGCCAAAGAAGTTGAGCGCCTCGCCTGTGAGAATTCTGAACTGACGGCGGCCAGGAGATCCCTGGAAGGGATGAAGAGCTTAAGGATTGCAGACTCCCTACAGATTTGGGAGTTCCTGGGCAGGGCCAACGACGCGCTGACGCCGATGGGTTTCAGCCCCGTGCGCCCGGATGATCCGGAGCCGGAGCCGGACCTTACGCTGCAGGCGTTGAGCGCAGCAGGTAGCAAGCTCTCCAAGGTGGGAGATGTCATCGCGGACCAACTGGAGGTTGAGGGGCAATCCCTAGCGAAGAACATCGCAGAGTATGTGCTGACGTGCTACACGAGCCGGAACTCCCAATTTCCTATGGACCCGGTGCTTGAAGGCCCCGTCGAAGGAGAAGGCGAAGCTACCTGAGTCAGCGTATCGGAGGTCGCCCAGAAGGTCGCCGAATTCTTCCATAGGGTCTAGGACCTTCTCAGTAGTTCTCACTTGTATTTTCTCTTCTTCTTCCTCAATTTTGTAATCCCTTGTCTCCAGATGTAATCTCTTGTCTCCAGATAAATGAAATCCCCAAATTTTTGCGAATTTCACTTTTTGTGTTCAACACTTTTATCTTCACTTGGCCCCCTGGTAGATGTACACAATTTGATTGTGAACATGTACCAAAAGGATATTGTGTTTTTTTGAAGACTCATTTGCTCCGAACTTGTAGAATTTAGGTCCGAAGTCTTTGATAGTGAAGGTCCCCTGAGGTTGTTGGAGCTTAGAAGCTCCGGCATTGTCCATCGCTGGAACTTGATAGCTCCGGCAATAGCCTATATCAACATTTAGATTATCGATAGTTAGTCCTCCGGGGTGTTGGAGCTGAGTAGCTCCGGCAGTGACCTTTGCCAACACTTGGTTTGTTGGCAGCAGACTCCATTTACGGGGTCTTCTCACCATCTTTTATTTAGCGTCGACGGTTGGCCCCCTTTGGGGAGTTGGAGCTTAGTTAGCTCCGGCTTTTCTCCATCAACGTAGATTTTATTTTTCCTGCACACTTAAGCCAAGAAAAATAGTAAAATTCGTTCCTTGTCTATAATTTCGTCGCGGCTTACGATTCTCAAGAAGACTTTAAGTTGAACGCGATTTTAAATACAACCAGATGCGTTGTCTTTTCTTCTAGGTTCAACTGTCCATGGACCCGCCTTACTTCGGCCTGCCGGGGTGTAGGTAGAGTGGCGTACTTAGGGTGCTTGACCAGGCTAAGTCGATAGCACACTCCAGCCCTAGATTGGCTTGGCGGCTTTCAGGCAAGTTGGCCATGAACAATATTTGAATCCAAAAGAACTGACAATACAACTCGAATCGTATATAAACCGTTCGAACTAAAATTTCTTAAGAATTTCACGTCTTTGTTATAGACAAGAAAGAATAAAATAAAAATGTTGAGCCTGTACAAAATAAATGCACGTGGAGTCTATTTCACATGAAGATGTCTTTCATTATAGGTCCGGGGTACAGGGGAAACAAGTACACTCTTAGGGTACGGAACCAGGCTAAGTGTGTTTCATTTCTCATTTGACCCAGGGTAGTTAGCCGCACTTTTAGTCCTGAGACTGTGACAAGTGCTGCATGAGCTTTGCGGACCTTTCAGGAAAGGTCCGGCTGCTCTCCCGGAAGAACTACCCGACTCTGTACAATGACTCTATAACATACACCCCAAGTTACTCAAGACTCACCTCTGTGGTATTAAGTGTAGAACTTACGGAGGTGCTCGATGTCCAAGGATTCGGGAGAGGTGTCCCATCCTCGGTAGCCAAGCGAACGCTTCCGGGATGGGATACTTTAATCACTCGGAAGGGCCCCTCCCAGCCGGGGGAGAGTTTATTTAACCCTTCTCTGGATAGTATTCTCCGTAGCACCAGATCGCCTTCCTCGAGCTGTCGGTTGTATACATGCTGCTGGTGATAACGCCATAGAGCTTGACGATATCGGGCATTCCGAATAGCTGCTTGGCACCTTCCCTCCTCAAGGAGGTCTAGGTCTTCACGCCGGAGCTGGTCCTGCGCGGCTTCGTCGAAGGTCCGGACCCGGAGTGAACCCAAGGTGATTTCCAGAGGAAGGATTGCTTCAGCTCCGTACACCAGGAAGAAGGGTGTCTCTCTAGTTGACCGGTTTTGAGATGTCCTGTTGGCCCATAAAGTGGGCGGAAGCTCTTCGATCCAGTTGGCTCCATGTTTCTTCAAGCGCTCATAGGTGCGCGTTTTGAGTCCTTTAAGGATTTCAGCATTTGCTCTCTCGGCTTGGCCATTGCTGGCTGGGTGAGCTACGGAGGCGTAGCAAACTTGTATGCAGAGGCCTTCGTAATATCCTTGGAATGCGGAGCTTGTGAATTGAGTCCCATTATCAGTGATGATTTTTTTTGGGACTCCAAATCTGCTTACGATGGATTGCAGAAAGTTGATAGCAGATTGCTTGTTGATTGTCACAACTGGAGTTGCTTCCGGCCACTTGGTGAACTTGTCGATGGCGATGTACAGGAACTTGTAACCTCCGACGGCTCTCGGGAAAGGTCCCAAGATGTCCATCCCCCACACGGCGAAGGGCCATGTAGGAGGTATCATTTGTAAGGGCTGAGCTGGTGTATGAATTTGCCTTGCATGAAATTGGCATGCTTCACATTTCTTCACCAGCTCAGTGGCATCCTGGAGCACTGTAGGCCAGTAGAAGCCATGCCGAAAGGCTTTTCCGACCAGCGTGCGGGAAGATGCGTGGTTCCTACACTCGCCTCCATCGATTTCTGCGAGAAGTTCGCAGCCTTCTTCCCTTGTGATGCACCGCATTAGGATGTCGTTGGCACCGCGCCGGTAGAGATCCCCTTCTACCAGCGTGTATCTTTTAGCCAATCTGACTACCCGGTCAGCGGATACATCATCGTCAGGAAGGTTGTTGTCTTTCAAGTAGCTTCGGATCTCTGAGATCCATGCATCGTAGCTAGCTTGAGCTTTTGAGTCTTGCGTGATAGGTTGCTCTGAGCTCCCGGCAGCACCTACGACCCTTAATGGCTGCCATGGTAACAGGGCCATCGGGACCGTCAGCTTCGGGATGCTGATCTCGCCCCCTTCGCTCAGTTCGGCAGGCTGAGCTATTGGCTTTGACAACCTCCGGACAAAGATTCCGTCAGGAGCTGGAGCTCCGATTGACGCTTTAGTCGAGAGTTCGTCAGCTTCAGCGTTATGGGCACGCTGAACATGGTGGAGATCTAGGACTTCAAAGTCCTTCTGAAGCCTCTGGACTTCAAGGAGGTAAGCAGCTAGCTGGAGATTATTGCAGGAGCATTCACCCTTCACCTGCTTGATGATGAGCTGTGAATCTCCTTTGACCAGCAGTTGCTTGACACCATATGACAGTGCCACCTTTAGTCCGTAGATGAGTGCTTCATACTCCGCCATGTTGTTGGTTGCCTTGAAGTCAAGGTGTACCATGTATTTTACCTTCTCCCCAGTTGGTGCAAGGAGAAGGATTCCAGCTCCGGCCCCCTGCTTCTGCATGGAGCTGTCGAAGTAGAGGGTCCAGTGAGGCTCGGTGAAGGTTGGAGCTTGATGCTCCGTCTTCTGCTCACTGGGGCCCCCAGGGTTTGATGGAGAGGGAGTCCATTCTGCCACAAAATCTGCCAACGCTTGACTCTTGACTGCTTGTCTTGAAATAAATTCAAGATCGAATTCAGCCAATTCCGCTGCCCACTTTGCAATGCTCCCAGTTGAATTGGGATTATGCAAGATCGCTCGTAGTGGGTAGGAGGTCACCACCGAGACTTTATGAGCTTGGAAGTAATGTCAAAGCTTCCTGGAGGCAATAGAACTGCATAGAGCAGCTTATGCACCTCTAGGTATCGAGTCTTGGCATCATGTAATACTTCACTAATGAAGTATATCGAGTGTTGAATGGTCCGGACCCTCCCGGAGGGGTCCGGAGCTTCCTCTTCATTGATTCGGACCCTCTCGGAGGGGTCCGGATTCTCTTCGGGGACCTCCGGGTTCTGGCTGGAGGAACCCGGAGCTTCTTCAGAAATGACCTGGACCCTCCCGGAGGGGTCTAGGTCTCCTGAAGCAACTTCTTGTAGGTTCGAATCGGGGAGCTGGGACCCAGACTCGCTTTCAGGAACTTCTGGACCTTCCCGAAGAGGCCTGGATTCCTGAGTATGGGGTAGTTCTGGTCTCTCCGCAACCAGAACCATACTGACGACTTCATCAGTAGCTGAAATATAAAGCAACAAAGGCTCACCAGGGTTCGGAGCTACCAGAATTGGTAGGGTGGTGAGGAACTGTTTCAGCTCCTGGAATGCCTTCTCTGCTTCTTCGGACCATTGGAATGGTCCGGACTTCCTCAATAACTTGAAGAAGGGGAGTGCCCACTCCGCCAGTCTTGATATGAACCGGCTGAGGGCTGCTAGACATCCAGTTAACTTTTGGACATCTTTGATGCGGGTTGGTGGCCGCATGTCTTCAATGGCTTTTATCTTCGCCGGATTAGCTTCTATGCCCCGGTGACTTACCAGGAAGCCAAGAAGTTTTTCGGAGCTAACCCCGAATACACACTTGTCCGGGTTTAGCTTTGTGCGGGTGGCCCGCAACTTGTCGAAGACAGCCTTCAAGGTGTCGAGGAGTGACTCCTTGTTCCTGACCTTGACCACGATGTCATCGACGTACACTTCCACTATGTCTCTAATGAGTTCTTCAAAAGTTTTGTACATAGCTCGTACAAAAGTTGAAGCTGCATTCTTGAGACCAAAGGGCATGGCTGTGTAACAGTACAATCCATCTACTGTGATGAATGAAGTATGCTCTTCATCCTCCCTAGACATCCTGATTTGATGATACCCAGAATATGTGTCTAGGAAATACAGTAATTCACACCCGGAGGTGGAATCCACTATCTGATCTATTCTAGGTAGTGGGAATGGATCTTTTGGACATGCCTTATTTAGCGTGGTGTAGTCGATGCACATCCTAAGCTTCCCGCCGGCCTTGGGCACAACGACTGGGTTTGCCAGCCATTTTGGATGGAAGACTTCTCGGATGAATCCAGCTTCTAGTAGCTTCTTCACTTCTTGTCGGATGAAGTTCTGCCACTCTACGGATTGCTTTCGAGGCTTCTGATGCACAGGCCGGGCATCGAGGTAGATCTTCAGATTGTGCTCAATCACTTCCCTGGGGATCCCAGGCATTTGTGACGGTTGCCAAGAAAACACGTCAACGTTAGCCCGGAGGAAAGTGATGAGCGCGAGTTCCTATTTGTCGTTCAATCCTCCCGATATTTGGGTGGTCTGAGCGGCATCGGAACTAATTTGGACGACTTTGACGGGAATGTCGGTGTCGCCGCTTGGCTGCACACGGGGTGCAGAGGTTGAGCCTCGTTGACGAATGCTCGGGGGTTTTGGAGCTTGCTCCTGCCTGGAGTCCTCCTCTTGCGCCGTGGTGAGTGCGTGGAGTTCTTCCAGAACAGTTACTCCGGTGGTGCGATATCTGCGGATCCGGAGAATGCCTACTGGTGTTGGCATCTTCAACACCAGATATCCATAATGAGTAGCTGCCATGAATTTGTACAGGGCAGGTCTACCCAAAATGGCGTTGAATGGTAAGTTGATCTGAGCGACGTCGAAGACCAACTTCTCGGCGCGATATTTCTCCCGGGTCCTGAAGGTAACGGGGAGAGTAATAGCTCCGAGTGGGGTAATGGCCCCCGGACCTACTCCGGAGAAAGGTCGAGAGGGCTAGAGATCCGAAGGTTGGAGCTGAAGCTTAGTGAAGGCTTCGAAGCTGATGAGGTTAAGCCCCGAACCTCCGTCTACCATGACATGGTGGAGCTGGATGTTATTGATGGTAGGAGATACCATCAAAGGTAACTGACCTGCTCCAACCATGCTCCGCGGGCAATCAGAAGCATCAAAAGTGATGGAGGTGTCCATCCACTTTCGATGAGGTTCCGGCCTGACTGTAGGGGCTACAGCGGCCATATCCCGCCACATAGTCTTGATGACGCGACGAGAGGTGATATCCCATGACCCACCGAAAATGGTGTTCATTGTCTTCCGACGCTCGTTGTCAGAGACGTCAGAATCATCATCGACGGAGGTGTAAACGGCCTTCAGGACTTTTTTGGGATCCTGAAACCCTAACTCCTCTTCAGCCGGAGCTTCGTCGACCTTTTGCTTTCCTTCCCTCTATCGGAAAGGAGATCCTTCCCGGCGCTTGTTGTAGCGCCCGGCAAGGTTTTGGACCTCCCGGCAGTCTTCCAAATTGTGGCCGCCCATTTTGTGAATGGGACACCACACTTTGGGTTTGCCACCGTCTTCAGAAGACGGTCGAGGTCGCTTCTCGGGGCGTGGCCCCCGGCCACCCGGAGTTGCAGCAGCTGCAACGTTGGATGTGCCGGCCGACGACTTTTTCTTGCCGTTGGTCTTCTTTTTCTTCTTGCCACCCCCGGAGGTAGCGGCTTCTTCTTTGGAGGATTTCTTGTGATCCTCTGAGGCTGGTTTGGAGTGCATCTCACGGCCCTCCGCAGCTCTGGCACATTTATCTGCCAGGCTGAAGAGTTCCGTGACGTTGGTGATCTCCTTGATCGCCAGCTTCTCCAACATCTTCTTGTCCCGTACGCCCTGTCTGAATGACACAATGACAGAAGCGCTTGAGATAGAAGGGATAGTGTTTCGTACCTGAGAGAACCTCTGGATGAAGGACCGCAAAGATTCTCCCCCTTTTTGCACGACCGCAAAAAGGTCTAGTTTAGTGCCTGGTCGGGTGTATGAACTCCTGAAGTTGGCAGTGAACTGACGGCACAGCTCCTCCCAACTGTTGATAGAGTTGGGTGGAAGGCTCATAAACCAGGACCTGGCGGTCCCAGTTAAGGTTACTGGAAAATAATTGGCCATCACGGCTTCGTTTCCTCCAGCTGCCAAGATTGCAGTGGAGTATATCTGAAGAAATTCGGCAGGATTGACAGTCTTGTCGAATTTTTCCGGCAGGTGAGGCCGGAACTTCTGTGGCCATCTAACCATGCGTAGGTGCATGGCTAGGGCTGAACAGCCTCCTCCTACTCCTTCCAAAGTAGAAAGGTCCTGAGCTTCCTGTCTTTCACGGGCACGCTCAATATGGACACGGCCATCCTGCTGGCGGTATCGGCGATCAAGCTCCGCCCGGAGGTCATGAGTCAAAAGCCTAGATACCGTGTGAGTGCGTCGAGCCCCGGAGGGCAATGACGTCACATGTTGAGATGCAGCACGTCTCCTGCTATTGGAGGCGTGTGGACCAAGTCTTCCAGACAAAGTTCGCCGTTGCGACAGGGCTTGTCCTGAAGGAGGAGGACCCTGGTTGTTGAGGCGTTCGGCTGCTGCTGCGACCAAATGCTCCACATCGGCCCTCCACTGCTCCGGCGCATCCCGAGATGCATCCGGAGGTGGTGGACGTTGGAGAAGAGCACGCGCTGCATGGAGCGCGTGTTCCGGGTTGTCGTGATTTGCCGATGCAGTAAGCGACGCTGGCACACCATCACGTTGCCCAGCACGATTTGCTGGAGAAGATGGTGGTGGTGGGAGTGTGACTCCTGCTGGTGCTGAGGCTCCTGCTGGTGACTGCCTGTTGGAGGGATTGCCCCCAATAGCCTGAGCAGCAGGTTGACCGTTGGATGATCCAGCACCTGAGTTCACCATTCTTGAAATCTCAGGCGCCCCTACCTGGCGCGCCAACTGTCGACGGTTAGAGCCGGCAGATCTCCCTACACTACTAAAGTGATAGGGGAGTTTGAAGTTCGGTGTGGGCGCGCGGAGACTCAAGAAGGTGAATAGGAGTTTGACACAGGAGACATAAGAATTTACGTGGTTCGGGCCGCCTGAGCGTAATACCCTACTCCAGGGGGGTGTTGGTGTTGTATTAGCAGTATGCGCTTGCCACGAGTGTATGGGGTGCGTGAGTTCGTTCGTGAACCTCCCCGCGTGTATCGTCGACTTGTCCTTTTATAGTACAAGGACAGGCCATTACAAGATAGCCTGGCCCGACATGTGGCCCCGGCGGTTACTAGTATTGATACACGCTTTATTGCTCTTAATGATTCTGTAACGAGCTTTAACAGCACTGTTACTGGTGTTAAGATCGTCCGTTTAAGTGTCATTAATATGGCATTAATGACACTTAATCGGGTCTTGAAGTCCTTGACTCTCCTTTGAAGATCCGGAGCCGTTACAAGGTCTTCCGGAGGTTAGAGGCTGAAGGTCCGACGATTGGACACGTGGCAGCTCCGAAGCTTGCTGTGGGAAACAGGAAGCTTCGGGGCTACCTGACACGTGTCAGGTTCGGAGCTTCTCTCGGTCTGGGGTTATGTCCGGAGGTGCCATTTCGGTACGTGGCCCGGAGCTTCCCCCTTGTGGGCGGTAGCTCCGGTTTGGTTGTACACGTGGCGACCCAGGGATTAACCATGTTGGAGAAGCGGGTCCGGTTATGTCTGACATGTGGGCCTCCGAGGGTCTTCAAACCAAGTAGATGACTTTCCTTTGAAATCTTTGTAACCTCAAGGGGTGTACGGTTTCTAGGGTACCGACAGCAGGCCTTCCCAAGATGGCATTGAAGGGTAAGTTGATCTGAGCGACGTCAAAGACCAACTTCTCGGTGCGATATTTCTCCCGTGTCCCGAAGGTAACGGGGAGAGTAATAGCTCCGAGTGGGGTTATGGCCCCCGGACCTACTCCGAAGAAAGGTCGAGAGGGGTGGAGATCCGAAGGTCGGAGCTGAAGCTTAGTGAAAGCTTCGAAGCTGATGAGGTTAAGCCCCGAACCTCCGTCTACCATGACATGGTGGAGCTGGATGTTATTGATGGTAGGAGATACCATCAAAGGTAACTGACCTGCTCCAACCATGCTCCGAGGGCAATCCGAAGCATCAAAAGTGATGGCGGTGTCCATCCACTTCCGATGAGGTTCTGGCCTGACTGTAGGAGCTACAGCGGCCATATCCCGTCGCATAGTCTTGATGACGCGACGAGAGGTGATATCCCATGATCCACCAAAAATGGTGTTCATGGTCTTCCGACGCTCGTTGTCAGAGACGTCAGAATCATCGTCGACTGAGGTGTAAACGGCCTTCAGGACCTTTTTGGGATCCTGAAATCCTAACTTCTCTTCAGCCGGAGCTTCGTCGACTTTTTGCTTTCCTTCCCTCTGTCGGAAAGGAGGTTCTTCCCGGTGCTTGTTGTAGCGCTCGGCAAGGTTTTGGACCTCCCGGCAGTCTTCCAAACTATGGCTGCCCGTTTTGTGAATAGGACACCACACTTTGGGTTTGCCACCATCTTCCGAAGACGGTCGAGGTCGCTTTTCGGGGCGTGGCCCACGGCCACCCGGAGTTGCAGCAGCTGCAACGTTGGATGTGCCAGCCGATGGCTTTTTCTTGCCGTTGGTCTTCTTTTTCTTCTTGCCACCCCCGGAGGTAGCGGCTTCTTCTTTGGAGGATTTCTTGTGATCCTCCGAGGTTGGTTTGGAGTGCATCTCACGGCCCTCCGCAGCTCTGGCACATTTGTCAGCCAAGCTGAAGAGTTCCGTGACGCTGGTGATCTCCTTGATCGCCAGTTTCTCCAACATCTTCTTGTCCCGTACGCCCTGTCTGAATGCCACAATGACAGAGGCGCTAGAGATAGAAGGGATAGTGTTTCGTACCTGAGAGAACCTCTAGATGAATGATCGCAAGTATTCTCCCCCTTTTTGCACGACCGAAAAAAGGTCTAGTTCAGTGCCTGGTTGGGTGTATGAACTCCCGAAGTTGGCAGTGAACTGCCGGCACAGCTCCTCCCAACTATTGATAGAGTTGGGTGGAAGGCTCATAAACCAGGACCTGGCGGTCCCAGTTAAGGCCACTGGAAAATAATTAGCCATCACGGCCTCGTTTCCTCCAGCTGCCAAGATTGCAGTGGAGTAGATCTGAAGAAATTCGGCGGGATTGACAGTCCCGTCGAATTTTTCCGGCAGGTGAGGACGGAACTTCTGTGGCCACCTAACCATGCGCAGGTGCATGGCCAGAGCTGAACAGCCTCCTCCTACTCCTTCAGGAGTAGAAAAGTCCTGAGCTTCCCGTCTTTCACGGGCACGCTCAATATGGACTCGACCGTCCTGCTGGCGGTATCGGCGATCAAGCTCCGCCCGGAGGTCATGAGTTGAACGCCTGGATACCGTGTGAGTGCGTTGTGCCCCGGAGGGCAATGACGTCACTTGTTGCGATGCAGCACGTCTCCTGCTATTGGAAACGTGCGGACCAAGTCTTCCAGACAAAGTCCGCCGCTGCGACGGGGCTCGTCCTGAAGGAGGAGGACCCTGGTTGCTGAGGCGTTCGGCTGCTGCTGCAACCAAATGCTCCACATCAGCCCTCCACTGCTCCAGTGCATCCCGGGATGCATCCAGAGGTGGTGGGCATTGGAGAAGAGCACGTGTTGCATGGAGCGCGTGTTCCGGGTTGTCATGATTTGCGGACGCAGTAATTGACGCCGGCGCACCATCACGTTGCCCAGCACGATTTGCTGGAGGAGATGGTGGTGGTGGGAGTGTGACTCCTGCTGGTGCTGAGGCTCCTGCTGGTGGCTGCCTATTGGAGGGATTGCCCCCAACAGCCTGAGCAGCAGGTTGACCATTGGATGATCCAGCAGTTGAGTTCACCATTCTCAAAATCTCAGGCGCCCCCTACCTGGTGCGCCAAATGTCGGTGGTTTGAACCGGCAGATCTCCCTACACTACTAAAGTTATAGGGGAGTTTGATGTTCGGTGTGGGCGCGTGGAGATTCAAGAAGGTGAGTAGGAATTGACACAGGAGACACAAGAGTTTATGTGGTTCGGGCCGCCTGAGCGTAATACCCTACTCCACGGGTGTGTTGGTGTTGTATTAGCTGTATGAGCTTGTGTTGCACGTCAATGGCGTATGCCTCTGTGTGTGTAGCGTTGCTGAACCCCCTGAACGTGTCGTCGGCCTGTCCTTTTATAGTACAATGGCAGGCCGTTACAGGTTAGCCTGGCCCGACATGTGGCCCTGGTAGTTACTAGTATTGATACACGTTTAATTGCTCTTAATGACCCTGTAACGGGCTTTGACAGCACCGTTAATGGTGTTAAGATCATCCATTTAAGTGTCATTAATATGGTATTAATGGCACTTAATTGGGTCTTGAAGTCCTTGATTCCCCTTTGAAGATCCGGAGCCGTTGCGGGGTCTTCCGGAGGTTAGAGGCTGAAGATTCGACGATTGGACACGTGGCAGCTCCGGACCTTGCTGTGGGAAACAGGTAGCTCCGGGGCTACCTGACACGTGTCAGGTCCGGAGCTTCTCTCGGTCTGGGGTTACGTCCGGAGGTGCCATTTCGGTACATGGCCCGGAGCTTCCCCCTTGTGGGCGGTAGCTCCGGTTTGGTAGTACACGTGGCGACCCTGGGATTAACCATGTTGGAGAAGCGAGTCCGGTTATGTCTGACATGTGGGCCTTTGAAGGTCTTCAAACCAAGTAGATGACTTTCCTTTGAGATCTTTGTAACCTCAAGGGGTGTACGGTTTCTAGGGTACCGACAGATGTCACTGCCCTTCGGGGCACGCCGAATTCATACAGCATTGAGGCTCTCGATGCATGATCTCCGGTCAGAGCTCGACTGCCGATACAGGCAACAGGAAGACTGCGTCCATATCGAGTGTGCTCGTGAGAGGCAAGAACCTCGAGAAAACCCTTCTCCCTTGGGAGTAGGGGGCTGTTGTTTGGCCCTTGCCATGCACCTCCGCATGGCCAACTGGCCACCTAAGTTTTGGCCTCATCTGCTAGAGAAGTACGATGGGACAATCAACCCCGTCAAATTTCTTCAAATCTACTCCACCGCTATCCTCGTAGCTGGAGGTAATGAGGCTAATATGGCCAATTACTTCCCAGTGACTCTAACCGGGACGGCAAGGTTCTGGTTCATGAGTATTCCACCTGACTCCATCAACATTTGGGAGGAACTTTGCCGCCAGTTCATTGCCAACTTCGGGAGCTCCTACACCCGACCTGGCACAGAGCTGGACTCATTCGCCATAAGCAGAAGGCGGGAGAATCGCTGAGATCATTCATCCAGCAGTTTTCTCAAGTACGGAACACTATTCCTTCAATCTCCAATGCCTCTGTTGTTGTTGCATTCCGACAGAGAGTTAGAGACAAGAAGATGCTAGAGAAGCTGGCAACCAAAGATGTCAGTAGCGTCACGGAGCTCTTCATCTTAGCCGACAAATGTGCTAGGGCTGCGGAGGGCCATGAGATGCACTCTAAATCAGTTGCGGATGCTGGTAAATACTCCTCCAAAGCTGAAGTTGCTGCCTCTGGCAGTGGGAAGAACAAAAAGAAGAAGTACAACGGCAAGAAAAAGTCGTTGGCCGGCACGCCTACTGCTGCTGCAACTGCAGCTCCTGGTGGTCGGGGGCCACACCCCAAAAAATGTCCACAACCATCGTCTGAGGACAGCGGCGGTGAGAAGATGTGGTGTCCGATCCACAGACGGACACCCACAATCTTGAAGACTGTCGCAAGGTCAAGCGTCTTGTTGAGCGCAACAACAGGCACCAGGAAGAAGCTCCTTTCCGTCAATAGGAAGGAAAGCAAAGGGTCGATGAAGCTTTGACTGATCAGGAGCTAGGATTCCAGGACCCCAAGAAGATCCTGAAGGTCGTCTACAACACCATCAATGATGATTCTGATGTCTTTGACAACGAGCGTCATAAAACTCTTCATATGATATATGGAGGGTCCTGAGATATTACCTCCCGGCGTATTCCCAGACTATGCATCGAGAGATGGACGCCACAGCTTCTACCGCCAAGGCAGAACCCCATCAGAAGTGGATGGACACACCTATCACTTTTGATGCTTCGGATTGTCCGAAGAACATGTCCGAAGCTGGTCAGTTGCCCTTGATGGTTTCTCCGATTATCAACAACATCCAGCTCTATCATGTCTTGATAGATGGAGGTGCGGTGCTAAACCTCCTTAGTTATGCGGTGTTTGTGAATCTCCATCTCAGCCTCTCGGACCTTCGTCCTTCACGTCCTTTCTCTGGGGTTGGTCCGGGAGCTATCACTCCCCTCAGATCAGTTACACTCTCAGTGACATTTGGGACTCTGGACAACTATAGGTGAAAGTGCATCTAGGCAATCCCTTGTGGGTTTTGGACGATTGATGACAAACAAATGAGATCCTAATGAACTTGTTGAGATGATTGCAGGTTAAGCTAAATGAGATAGTTTGGTGCACTCAAAAAGGTGAAAAATGGAGTGGTGTACAAAAGAGAAAAGCCCAACTAACAACTAAAAGCAAAGTAGATTTAAATGTATAGGGTGTGTGTGAGATACACATCCCAAGAGCTCAAGTCTTTGCGTAGGGGTAAGGGTTTTTTAAATCACCTAAAAATTCACTGAGCACCAGACTAGTCTGTTAATAGACCGGACTAGTCCGTTCAACTCTATGTTGCCCAAATACATGTGCACCGAACAAGTCTGACCATGGAGTAAGAGAACATCCCGATATTTTTGTAGCCTTTTACAGAAAACATCAAATGAGTTTCATGTTTGGGTAGCCTGTTGGAGATGTTATTTAGCATTCATAACCTATTTTGGGTTTGGATCTCCATATGTTCTGTACATTGGAGTCAGCCAGACCTGCTCTACAAGCATCTCCATATTTAATCCTTGCAACTGTTAGAAACATCTACAATCAGAATATCAGGGTTTAACCAAGAATGAGCAGTCAAATATGATCCACAAGCATTTCCATATAATATGCAGTCTCATTCCAGAAAAATAGTGCAGGGTTAACATTTCATCCATTTCTTTGATAAAAAGTTAAACATTTAATCGCTTCCTAATTCCAATCACCCCTTTCGAGCATCTAGAAGGACCTCCTAAAGAATACACCTCACAGTTAGCAAATCCTCATTAAATCACACCTAACCCAAAAAAATGGAGCAACAATCACAACTCTGATCTGTACCCAACTCTTCGGCACACTGACCCCAAGCGAAATATACAAATTAGGAAAGAAAACAAATGTTGAAGCATAACAAAACAGTTGGAGACGCCACTAGAACTAGAACCCAAATGGATCCCAAACTCACCAACCATCATATAATCCAGTGGTATAAATGGGTTTGGGTGAAGTCTCGTACCTAGAGATGGTGGGTGGCGCCGTACTGATGCGGACGAGACGGGTGGTGGTGGATCGATGTCTTGTGGAGGCGGATCGATGGGGCGGTGGTGACGGATCAATCGTCTGGTGGTCAAAATCGCCGGATAAGGCTAGGCGTCGAGTTTGTGGCTCAGGATCGGGAATCCGTAGTCAGAACGAGGTTGCTCGGATGACTTGTGACTGATATGGTGGGCTGATGGGCTGCATTCTACCCGTGGCTATTCCATACTTACTGCTCCCGCACCCACACGGACATCGGGTCGGACCTGGGTCAGGCAAAATCCCACCCGTGTCTTCTCCTTTCAGTTTATAGCTGTCATTATCTATCAAGTTATTTGAATTTTTGATAATCCATTCTGACCGTGGTCAGATCATGTTACCATTATTGTGTTAAAAGGCATTTAAAAAGAAGGTATCCATTGAGATTTCCAGTTTAGCACTGCAACGTGTTGCGCTCACGCTTGGCCGTGTGATTTCTTAATCAAAGCTTGATCGCCCAGACTTCCTATTTGATCAGGCAAAGAAAGTTCTCAGCTTGACCATGATACGTACATGGAATTAGATTATACAATATAGATTAACTTCCTTTTGTTTATACAATTGGGCCCATCATGAGATTTACAACATAGTAGGACTTTTTTAGATAATGGGTGAGTCCTGACCTCCCCCTCCAACGTGGTTGTGGCGAGCTCATTACAACCGAATACAAATGCCAAAACTCACAATTCTATTATCTGTAACAAGGTGATGATATCTAACGGTGAAATCTGTTTCCACAATAAATCAAACTCAATACCTAGGAAGTGCTACTTACAATACTTAACCACTAAGCTAAAACCTCTTTCACACAACATAATGACTTATATATTGGATCGTAACAACAGAGGAATCAGAACATAGTATGGTCTATCAAACCTGTGACATGTGTTTGTCCTATGAAGTGCATTTTCATCAAGTTGAAAAGACTAACAAGGGAACTTCAATCTTGGAGTGCAAAACAAGTAGGACATGTGAAATCTCAGCTTGTCGTGGCACGTAAAGTGCTACATCGTCTTGAGGTGGCACAGGATCAACGATCCTTGAGCATAGGGGAGGACTGGCTCAAGAGGAAATTAAAACGACATTGCCTCACTCTTGCTTCCCTGGAGAGAACAGTGGCGAGACTCAGGTCCAGAATCCGCTATCTAAAGGACGGCGATGCAAATACCTCCTTCTTTCATAGGCAGGCTGGTTTTCGCAAAAGGAAAAACTTTATCCCAAAATTGATAGATGGTGACCGGATTGCTACATCGCAAGAAGAGAAGCAACGTATCATGTTTCAATTTTATGAGAATCTCATTGGAACTGCAACCCAACGGTCAGTTACTTTTGAGCTGTCCTACTTCCACAGAGCGGGCTTGGATTTATCTCATCTGGATGCTCCAATTACCAAAGAAGAAGTGTGGAAAAATATTAAGCAACTGCTAGCAGATAGAGCACCAGGACCAGACGGTTACACCGAGCGGTTTTATAAAGCCTGCTGGTCCATAATAAAATCTGATTACATGACTGCTATTGTTTCCTTACAACATGGAGATGCAAGGAGATTGGAGCTCCTGAATTCAGCCTATATTACTCTCATTCCTAAGAAAGATGAAGCAGTACTTGCCAAGGATTTTAGACCAATCAGTCTAATACATAGCTTTGCAAAACTGATTACCAAGATTTTAGCAAATCGATTGGCACCCCAGTTTGACTCTATGATCTCTACAAATCAAAGTGCTTTTATCCATGGAAGATGCATCCACGATAATTTCTTATTGGTGCAACAGACAGTCAAGCGGCTGCATCGTCGGAAAGTGCCTAGCCTTTTCCTAAAATTGGATATATCCAAGGCTTTTGATACAGTATCATGGCCTTTCCTGCTAGAAGTGCTCTCCCACCTCGGTTTTGGTATCTCCTGGCGTAACATCATCTCCTGTCTACTTTCCACAGCATCTACACGTATCCTAGTAAATGGCGAACCAGGGGAAACTATTTATCACAAGCGGGGATTGCGTCAAGGGGACCCTCTATCCCCCATGTTGTTCATCATAGTCATGGATGTGCTAAGCAGTCTATTTGATAAAGTTGCTGATATCAGACTACTGAAGCCCCTAGAACGACACGTGGGGCAGCGGATGTCACTCTATGTTGATGATGTTGCTTTGTTTATCCGTCCAGATGAAGGGGAGCTGCAACTTACTAAAGCATTACTCAATACCTTTGGAGAAGTATCTAGGTTGCAGACAAACTTGCATAAGAGCAGCGTCATTCCAATAAGATGTGGTGAAGGACTTCTATCGACTGTAACTGATACTTTGCATTGTGTTGCAGCCCAGTTCCCGTGCAGCTATTTAGGACTTCCGCTTTCACATAAAAAACTAAGAAAAAGTGATTTGAATCCATGGGTTGAGAAGGTAGCGGATAAACTACCGTGATGGAAGGCATCTCTAATGAACCGGGCTGGTCGAGCTACTCTAGTCCGTTATGTCATTTCAGCCATGTAAATACACCTGTTGATTGCTATTAGAGTTCCAAAATGGTTCATCAAGGCCATCGACAAAATACGAAGAGGCTTCTTATGGCAAGGAAGGGAACAGGCCAATGGTGGATGTTGTCTAGTGCAGTGGGCCAAGGTAACCAGACCCATCGATCTTGAAGGATTAGGTATTCCTAACCTAGAAATCATGGCTTGGGCCTTACAATTAAGACGGCACTGGTACAAAAAATCGGAATGAATCGTCCTTGGATGGAACTTGAACTCCCATCACACCCAAACACACTCGCGCTACTGAATGTTGCCATGACCACTCATGTTGGGAACGGAAATAACACTCTATTCTGGACATGACCGTTGGCTGAATGGAGCGACTATAGCTGAGGTGTCGCCACTTGTGTCCCAACACGCGCCAACAAGGATAAAAAAACACAGAACTGTGGCTGAAGCTTTGCATGAGAATGCTTGGGTGCGCGATATAGTTGGGGGCTTAAGTTTGGAGAGATTAGGAGAATATTTTCAGTTGTGGTCAAGTATCCAAAATGTGACATTATCAGCATAAGACGATCAACATCTATGGAGATTTGAGGCATCAGGACATTATTCTTCCAAATCTGCTTATCGAGCTTATTTTGCTGGTGCCGTCATCTTTGAACCTTGGCGCCATCTATAGAAATCTTGGGCCCCGGCAAAATGTAAGTTTTTCTTGTGGTTGGTGCTCCATAACAAATGTTGGACAGCTGATCGCCTCTCTAGACACGGACTGCCACATCCCGAGAAATGTCTCCTATGTGATCAAGAGGAGGAAACCATCCAACATATCCTTTTAACGTGTGTTTTTGCGAGGCAGATTTGGTTCAGATTACTATTGATGATCCACATGTCACATGCTTTACCTATGACAAACGAGGTCATTTGGTGACTGGTGGTGCCGCACTATTAGTAAAGTTCCAAAGGAACACAAGAAAGGAATAAACTCGTTAATCATCTTGGGTGTTTGGCTCATCTGGAAACAGCGAAACGCTTGTGTTTTCGATAATGTGTCTCCCTCCATTACTGAGGTTATAAGAACCTTCTCAGATGAATACAGGTTATGGTGCTTTGCTAGAGCCAAAAAACTCCAAGCCCTTAATTTGCAGCAGGTATTAGGAAGCTAATCCATATTTAGGTCAGAAAAACTTATTGTAATATTTTTGTTCGGTGTATTGAGCCTCTCATATCTGGACCCTATATGGGATGGCTTGCTGTAATAGGGTCTGTTTTTTCTTCTTTTAATACAAAGATGGACATCTCTCTTGGGTATTCGAAAAAAAATCGTAGGGCCATATACAATTGTATCCGTCATCTTTCGCATCTCGCCACTGCTCGTTGACATCTTTCGCATCTTGTTGCCGGCGTGATGACTCAGGTCACCATAAACTCAATGCAGTGGCAGACCTACAGTTTTTGTCAAGGGGTATGCCACAAAAGATGTAAACATTTATCAATTTCATACATAGTTATAACATCCATAACATAATTTGATATATAGATAGTAAATAATATGATAAGTGTTAATTTAACAAATTACAGCTTTTATAAGGAAATAAGATGAAACTGGCTCCATTGTCAAGCAAATTGGCGCCTTAGTTCCTGTGTAACTAAATTGCAACTACAACCCTTAGGCTGACTCCAACGTGGGCATGCAAATATGACAACCCATATTAATGTTTTGAGTAGTGTCCATGCCAGACTACGGTACCCAGATCGGGATGTCTCCAACGCGCACGACGCAAACCTTTTTACGCATAGTTGTATGCGTAGCATGGTTGGAGAATGTTTTTACGGATTCACTGCCTATTCCTGATATGGGTTCCCGTATGGGCCGTCCTTTGGAGCGTTGGAGTCAGTCTTATAAGGAAATAAGATGATACTAGCTCAGTGCAAGAGCAATGAGAAAGCACGACTCATCAGCGTATCAAGCATGAAACATCCCCTCCTGTCCCTGGGACACAAGTATAGACTTGTTAAGTGCTGCTTCTGATGCCACGATCAGTGGCATCCTAGTCTCGGCTTTCACCCGTATAGCACCACTCTTAGTGAACCAAGAGCTCATAAGAAACCCCAAAAATTCTGCACAGAAGTGCCACTCTTGGTAGATTCATGTAGGGTGAAGTAGTGAAGACTCCAGGACCCACAGGAGCATTTGCCTGTCATGAACGAGACCTGCAGACTGGCCGGCTACGACGGCGGAACAACACACGCGATCACCGTGGAACGGAGTTGCACACAGGGTTTTGGCGAGAGCAGCAACCTTCTACCTCAACCCGTTTTGATGCATATATATCTTCAAAGGAAACAACTGACCCGATACAACGTGGGGCTTCCGCCCGATGTGCGCAGCATGCTTGGCGCATGCCGCACAACGCGCTCGCCAGCGATCGTGAGTCCTGGTCGAGCTCCACTCGCATACAACTGACAGCCTAGTCACACGCCAACTCACAACACACACACTGACAGAAATAAACACGACACTAACACACCCATGCAAGGATTAACACAACACTTCTCCTAATTCTTGTCATGTTTGTAGCTCACCTCTTGAAGTCCGATTTTAGAACGCAGTTCTTGGAACCTGACTTTTCCCAGAGGCTTTGTGAGGATGTCACTCAGTTGGTCTTCACTTCGAACATAATCAACAATGATATGTCCTTCTTCAACGCACTCTCTGACCTTGTGGTATTTAACTTCGATGTGTTTACTGTGCCCATGCAGAACTGGATTCCTGGCTAAGGCTATTGCCGATTTGTTGTCCACATTCAGCTTTGGCACACAAAGTTCAGACCCCTGAATCTCAGCTAGTACTCAAGCTAGCCATATCCATTGACAAGTAGCATTAGCCGCAGCAACATACTCAGCCCCACTGCTTGATTGTGCTACCATTTTCTGCTTCATGGATTGCCAAGTAACTGGACCATCTCTAAGAAAAAACATCACACCAGATGTGCTTCTCCGGGAGCAACATCCCCTGCAAAATCATTGTCGCTATAACCTGTCAGCTGAATTTTCTCTTCTCTTCTTCCATACCAGATTCCCCAGTCTTTGGTTCCCTTCACATAGCAAAGTATCTACTTAACAGCAGCCATATGATCTTCCTTTGGTTCTCCCAGAAACCTACTGACATAACCGACAGAAAAACTAAGATATGGATGGGTATTCACCAAGTAATCCCACGAGGCTGCGATACAGAGTGCAGTCCACCAAGTCTGCTTGACTGTCTTTCCTCAACTTGGTTTTGGTTTCCATTGGGACTTGACAGTGATTGCAATTTTGCATTCCACTCTTCTGCAGAATGTTAGTGGCATAGGCACTTTGACTGACTAACACCATCTCTGGTCCTTGCCGAACCTCAATACCAAGATAATCTTGAAGAAGGCCAAGGTCACTCATATTGAAAGTGTTGGCCATCTCCCTCTTGAATTTTTTGATATCATTGCTGCTGCTTCCAGTTATCACCAAGTTTTCTACATAAACCCCAACAATCACTTGATTCCTTCCACCCTTCCTGGTGTAAATGGCATGTTCAGTTTGGCTCCTACTGAACCCAAAACAGACTCGCTCAACCTGGAAACTAGGACCTAACTAACCAGTTAAGATTGGTTCCCCTTGACTAACTCGCTTGATCAACGGCAAACACCAAAACAGACTCTAAAGTGAAACTGACTCAGTCTGTCGACACTGAAAGACACTTTATTCAGAGAATGAAAGACTGGAGAAGCATGCACCAGACTTACTAACATATCTATGCTTTTTCACTTTGTATGGTCTGGGTGTTATTGACTGATACCCACAACATTACCTACCAAGTGGCAGTAGTATATTTTTTGCAGAAAAAAAGGCAATCATATAGTACACTTTGTAGCACTTTCTCGATAGTACTAACTTTAATTATCTTCTGGTCATAAACAGGCAAAACAAAGATAGAGTTTAAGCATTATTATAGATTTGTCTGTTCATAGATTAGCTCATATTTGTCCTGGAGAAGTACCAAACTGAGGGAAATATCCAAAGTGAGTTGATGCATAATCTACTAATACTGTGACCCACAAATTTAAAAAGGATTTAACAGCAACAATTCAAACTATTGTCCAACAAGAACACTTTAATTAACTATGAACGGCCAATCTGGTGGCGCATCAGCTCGGTCAGCATTAGGCCATGAACGGGTCGACGAGCTTGTAGTTGGAAGCGGACGTCTCAAACATAATTGTGCACTTGCTGTTGTCGCCGAACTTAACCTCAGCGCCGCTAGAGCCTCTTCTCTCCGGGGGTAGAAGCTCGCCAGTCATCCTCTTGTTATAGATGACCATGGACTTGAGTGACTTGGCTGCCCCGAGGAGGAAGTTGGTGAACGCCAGCTTCTGACGAACCAGGTTGTTCACCCTGAGGATGATTCTCTTGACACTGTTCTCAAGGCATAGGATGGGGCTTCTGACCAGTTCCTCGAAGCTGACTGGCTTACTCTTGCTGCTGTCACATCTGGATCCGTCCATCATCTGAGAAAGGAAATTGTTTCATTTGATGTTGATAGAATTTACATGCCAAGAACTATAAGAAAAGCAGAAACAATTTGTATGCAGGAGTTAATTAGGAGGCGAGATGATCAACTAACCTTCAAGTGAAGTGTTTCTAATTGAGGCAAATGGTGCAGTGTTATGATGGTCTGTTTCAAGTCTGCCAAGTTATCTACGTTGGTGAACAGAGCGATGGTCCTAACATGCTCCAGCATTAGTCCATTATCCTCGTCCACGAACGGGCAATGTTGGAAGACGCCGAGAGTATGCAACCTCGGTGTCGTCTGTCGCATCATCTTCTCGCGGAAGGCGCGTGGTGGTGCCTGCGGCCACCACAACATCCTTTCAAGCTTGGGCGCATCCACAATGCGGACCGCGTACTGCCAAACATCCCCATACTGCCAACCAGTACAACCAACTGTGGTCAGAATCAGGAGGTTTCTGCATTTGATGTCCAGGAACCCAAAGCGTCGGGGATAGCCGAGTGACAGGCTAAGCAATGCTGGGCACCGTGCCAACAGATCACTGACGTCCTCCATGGTCATGAACATGTGGCTCAGGGTGAGCTCCGTCACTTGCGGTAGCGTCCACTCCGGCATGTTGGTTGCTGGAATGTTGCTTTGAGGCCAGCGACAATTGGAGAGGCTCAGTGATTGAAGTGAGCTGCAGTTGAAGATGTAGTGTGACAGCCCTGTAGAGTATGGAAGCGGCATCTCAAGGACAAGCTCCTCGACGACCCTTCTTTGGGACAATATGTAGAGCCATCTGGACATCACACCATCCGATGGGAGTGTCCGCTGGATGATGAACCGACGGATGGAGTGTTGGGGATCTACTAGCAAGGATGTGATTACATCAGAGCACGTTGGTGTGCGGTTGTTTCTGTCACACGGGCGGTGCTGCACAACCCAGACTTCAGAGTCATTGATGCAGTCGAGCTTGTAATCCGGAGACTTGAACACACGCCGCCAAGTGCTGGATACCACAGTCGTCCGCACGGCCTCGGTGATAGCCAGCAGGGTGAATATGTAACCCAGTATGCTCTCTGGAAGAGAACTGATCCTGTCTACTGTTTCTTCACTATTGTCTGAGGATAGATTCGGCATTTTTGAACTCTTCTTTGCAGCACCACGCTTATCAGAAGATGGGGTGGTTATGGCCTTCCTTTTCTTTGTGTCAGTGTTCTTTGGTGCCATGGACAATCCTGCTCAAAGGGAGAATCGAACCATTGATATTGCAAAGTGAAATGTGTATGGTATGACATAAACATTTTATCAAGATTGTAATGACACAAAAAACTATAGACTTCCTTCCTCACCATTAACCCATATTTAAGAATATTCCATAAACCTAATATGGTATCTTGTTTTCACAACTCAAAGTACGTTTTCACTACTTATGTGCTTCATCAAAATAAGGCAACTTAGATTGCACTTAATGTATAATTATCAATCAATAAACGTGTCATGTTGTTGCCTGGTGGTTCATTATATTTTTAGTACTTTTATGAAGAAAATAAAACAGGTTGAAAATCAATCCACACTACAACGAACAGTAATGAAAACACACGTAAGGTGGCATAATTGCCATTTCCAAGCCAACCTAAGTCGACAACAGATAATGCTCTCTCCACATCTAGTGTGCATCTACACATTTAATCCTTGCAACTATCAAAAATCTCTACAATAGAATATCAGGGTTTAACCAAGCATGAGGTTGACTCCAATGGTCATATGCATTTTGGGCACCCATTTTCTGGTTTTAGATACCACTAGGAACAAATAAAAGACTTAAAAACCTTCATCTCCAGCACTTTACTTGAAATGGGTACTTCTCGATTCTCTATTTGGGTAAGAGTAAGAGAACATCCCGATATTTTGGTAGCCTTTTACAGAAAACATCAAATGAGTTTCGTGTTTGGGTAGCCTGTTGGAGATGTTATTTAGCATTCATAACCTATTTCGGGTTTGGATCTCCATATGTGCTGTACATTGGAGTCAGCCAGACTTGCTCCACAAGCATCTCTATACTTAATCCTTGCAACTATTAGAAATATCTACAATCAGAATATCAGGGTTTAACCAAGCATGAGCAGTCAGATCTGATCCACAAGCATTTCCATATAATATGCAGTCACATTCCAGAAAAATAGTGCAGGGTTAACATTTCATCCATTTCTTTGATAAAAAGTTAAACATTTAATCGCTTCCTAATTCCAATCACCCCTTTCGAGCAAATAGAAGGACCTCCTAAAGAATACACCTCAAAGTTAGCAAATCCTCATTAAATCACACCTAACCCAAAAAAATGGAACAACAATCACAACTCTGATCTGTACCCAACTCTTCGGCACACTGACCCCAAGCGAAATCTACAAATTAGGAAAGAAAACAGATGTTGAAGCACAACAAAATAGTTGGAGGCACCGCTAGAACTAGAACCCAAATGGATCCCAAACTCGCCAACCATCATATAGTCCAGTGGTATAAATGGGTTTGGGTGAAGTCTCGTACCTAGAGATGGTGGGTGGCGCCGGACTGATGCGGACGAGACGGGTGGTGGTGGATCGATGTCTTGTGGAGGTGGATCGATGGGGCGGTGGTGACGGATCAATCGTCTGGTGGTCAAAATCGCCGGATAAGGCTAGGCGTCGAGTTTGTGGCTCAGGATCGGGAATCCGTAGTCAGAATGAGGTTGCTCGGATGACTTGTGACTGATATGGTGGGCTGATGGGCTGCATTCTACCCGTGGCTATTCCATACTTACTGCTCCCGCACCCACACGGACATTGGGTCGGACCTGGGTCAGGCAAAATCCCACCTGTGTCTGCTCCTTTCAGTTTATAGCTGCTGTTATCTATCAAGTTATTTGAATTTTTGATAATCCACTCTGACCGTGGCCGGATCATGTTACCATTATTGTGTTAAAAGGCATTTAAAAAGAAGGTATCCATTGAGATTTCCAGTTTAGCACTGCAACGTGTTACGCTCACGGTTGGCCGTGTGATTTCTTAATCGAAGTTTGATCGCCCAGACTTTCTATTTGATTGGGCAAAGAAAGTTGTCAGCTTAACCATGATATGTACATATAATTAGATTATACAATCATCATAAACACTATAAACCCCCACTAAAGTCTAGTTAGCTATGATATGATCATGTTAGTACGAATAACTTATGTTATGTCTCAACATTGGTTCAAAGATGATTTAGTTCATTGCCTTAGGATGGCTTGTGCCACAGCTCTTAAGGTATTTACTTAATATGCTAGCATGGTGCTAGGATAGTTAGGTAGTGTTGGATGTCTCATAGACCCACAGATTGAAGAGGTGGGCAGTAGGTGGTGATAGCCCTATCTGTCCTTTGTAATCATCCACGTTCGGCTATGCCATAGGCTCTTAGCGGGAGTCGTCCTAGTATTGCTAGGGGTAAACCCGTGCCCGATGTGTTGAATAGCTTAGCATAAGGATTCACCATTGACATGCTCATTAGTATCTAACCTAGGCTATGTATATGTATATTAGAAGCATTGTAGGAGCAACTTCCCAACTCTTATTCTAATCTCCATTAGGACTCATCTACCCTTTAAAATAGATTGCTTAGGTGTGTGTCATACTACTCATATATTATCAACTTACTCCTGTCTTGATAATTGATTAGTATCCCATAGTTTGATCATAAGAGTAGTGTTTACTTTACTCCATTGCCTTCCTTTGGGATAAATATGATAGTGTCGGTACCCTGGATACCAGGTACCCCTGATACCGCACTTAAACCATGGACTTCCTATGTCCTAGTTGATCACATCCGAAGGCAACACACGTCTAACAACACTGGGCCCGCATCCCTCGTTTGGGTAGCTCCAGTGCTGCCATGCGTCCTGCGAGATCAGACCAACCACCCTTCACAGGGAAGCTCCAGTCCCACCACATGTATATCAACCCCGGATCTAACCCCCAGTAGAGGGAAGCTCCGGTGTCTCCACGCGTTGAGTGGCTCCAGACCTACCTCTCCACAGAGGGAAGCTCCGAAGTTGCCACGTGTTGTACCTCCGGACTTAAGCCTGCATCAGGAAGACTACAAGATCTCCAAAGGCACGGACATTCAAGAGGCCATTAAACAGTCATTACAAGACCTGATTACGTGTCATAAATGTTGTATTAATGACACACAATCAGAGGACTATTAGTACCGGTAACGCCGCCATTAAGGCGTGTTATCACTCTATTAATCACATATTATACAGGTAGATCATGTATAGGTGGTTAACTACAGTCGGGGCCACCTGTTGGGCCAGGCAAGCTCTATAACATCTAGTCCTTGGCATATAAAGGGGTTGCGTTGCACGGTAGAAAAGGAAGAAGCTCATACGCACACGAGCATACTCAGACACTCGCCGCAGACACATACACTCAATCAACAACCACCCTGTGGAGTAGGGTATTATGCTCAGGTGGCCCAAACCACGTAAAAATCCTCTGTGTCACCATCTTGTTCTTGATCTTACGTGCACCCCAACCGAATACGAACCTTCGCGGATTACGCTTTAGTAGTACCGAGGGAAGTGTATTTGTCTACAATTCAACATTTGGCGCGCCAGGAAGGGGGTGTCTGAGATTTCGAGATGGTGAACTCTGCTGCAGATTCGTCCAACAACTTGGTTGAGCATCCTGTTGGGGGGAATCCCTCCAACGTGCAGTAGCCAGCCAACACCGTTGTTGCAGCGGGTGTCATTCCACCACAACCACCACCTGCTCTGGCAAACAATGTTGAACAATAGGATGGTGTCTTAGCATCGGTCACTACATCGATGAACAACCCTGAGAACCCGCTGAATGCATCGCAAACTCTTCTTCAGCGTCCACCGGTGCTCGGAGCACCTCATGGTGCGATGGAACAATGGTGCGCTGATGTGGAGCATTTGGTTGCAGCCGCAACCGATGCCATCAACAGTCAAGGTCTGCCCCTGATGGGAAGACACCTTCAGGGAACAGCACCTTGTCTAGTAGACTTGGTCCTCAGGCGTCACAACACAGGAGACATGCACCCTCCCAGCAAGTGATGTCACTGCCCTCTGGGGCACGCCGCACTCATACGACATTGAGGCTCTCAATGCATGATCTCCGGTCAGAGCTCGACTGCCGATACAGGCAACAGGAAGACTGCGTCCATATCGAGCGTGCTCGTGAGAGGCAAGAACCTCGAGAAAACCCTTCTCCCTTGGGAGTAGGGGGCTATTGTTTGGCCCTTGCCATGCACCTCCGCATGGCCAACTGGCCACCTAAGTTTTGGCCTCATCTGCTAGAGAAGTACGATGGGACAATCAACCCCGTCGAATTTCTTCAAATCTACTCCACCGCTATCCTTGTAGCTGGAGGTAATGAGGCTAATATGGCCAATTACTTCCCAGTGGCTCTAACCGGGACGGCAAGGTTCTGGTTCATGAGTCTTCCACCTGACTCCATCAACAGTTGGGAGGAACTTTGCTGCCAGTTCACTGCCAACTTCGGGAGCTACTACACCCGACCTGACACAGAGCTGGACTTATTCGCCATAAGCAGAAGGCGGGAGAATCGTTGAGATCATTCATCCAGCGGTTTTCTCAAGTACGGAACACTATTCCTTCAATCTCCAATGCCTCTGTTGTTGTTGCATTCCGATAGAGAGTTAGAGACAAGAAGATGCTAGAGAAGCTGGCAACCAAAGATGTTAGCAGCGTCACGGAGCTCTTCATCTTAGCCGACAAATGTGCTAGGGTCGCGGATCAGCTGCGGATGCTGGTAAATACTCCTCCAAAGCTGAAGTTGCTGCCTCTGGCAGTGGGAAGAACAAAAAGAAGAAGTCCAACGGCAAGAAAAAGTCGTTGGTCGGCACGCCTACTGCTGCTGCAACTGCAGCTCCTGGTGGTCGGGGGCCACATCCCAAAAAATGTCCACGACCATCGTCTTAGGACAGCAGCGGTGAGAAGATGTGGTGTCCGATCCACAAACGGACACCCACAATCTTGAAGATTGTCGCAAGGTCAAGCATCTTGTTGAGCGCAACAACAGGCACCAGGAAGAAGCTCCTTTCTGTCAACAGGAATGAAAGCAAAAGGTCGACGAAGCTCCGACTGATCAGGAGCTAGGCTTCCAGGACCCCAAGAAGATCCTGAAGGTCATCTACAACAACATCAATGATGATTCTGATGTCTTTGACAACAAGCGTCAGAAAACTCTTCATATGATATATGGAGGGTCCTGAGATATTACCTCCCGGCGTATTCTCAGACTATGCATCGAGAGATGGCCGCCACAGCTTCTACCGCTAAGGCAGAACCCCATCAGAAGTGGATGGACACACCTATCACTTTTGATGCTTCGGATTGTCCGAAGAACATGTCCGGAGCTGGTCAGTTGCCCTTGATGGTTTCTCCGATTATCAACAACATCCAACTCTATCATGTCTTGATAGATGGAGGTGCGGTGCTAAACCTCCTTAGTTATGCGGTGTTCGTGAATCTCCATCTTAGCCTCTCAGACCTTCATCCTTCACATCCTTTCTCTGGGGTTGGTCCGAGAGCTATCACTCCTCTCAGATCAGTTACACTCTCAGTGACATTTGGGACTCGGGACAACTATAGGTGAAAGTGCATCTAGGCAATCCCTTGTGGGTTTTGGACGATTGATGACAAACAAATGAGATCCTAATGAACTTGTTGAGATGATTGCAGGTTAAGCTAAATGAGATAGTTTGGTGCACTCAAAAAGGTGAAAAATGGAGTGGTGTACAAAAGAGAAAAGCCCAACTAACAACTAAAGAGCAAAGTAGATTTAAATGTATAGGGTGTGTGTGAGAGACACATCCCAAGAGCTCAAGTCTTTGCGTAGGGGTAAGGGTTTTTTAAATCACCTAAAAATTCACTGAGCACCAGACTAGTCTGTTAATAGACCGGACTAGTCCGTTCAACTCTCTGTTGCCCAAATACATGTGCACCGAACAAGTCTGACCATGGACCGGACTAGTCCGATAAAGTTTTTGGAATCACATAACACAGTGCACTGGACTAGTTTGATCTTTGACCGGACTAGTCCGTTCAAATCTCTGAAAACCCATTACACTACACTTCAGACGAGTCCATCCACTGGACCGGACTAGTCCGTTGAACTCTCTGATGTTCTATAACACGTAGCACTGGACAATCCGTTCATGGATCAAACTAGTCCGTTCAACTCTCTGGAGTTCAATTTCACAGGGCACCTGACAAGTCCAGACACCAACCGAACTAGTCTGGTATACCTCACACAATTAGGGTTTCTAGTGTGCTGCACATTTCACGCCGACTTTTACACAGCACACCAGACAAGTCTGGTCCCCAGTACAGACTAGTCCGGTCGTCGGGGTTCCTAACGGTAACAATTTTGGAAACACTATAAATAGGAGATCCACGACCCCACAATCACAACTTTCACTTCCAACTGTCAAACTCAGAAACCCTAGCACCGCCACCTATCTCAAGAGCACAAAAATACATCTCCCCACGCATCTAAAGTCCAAAAAGGTTAAAATCAATTGAGTTTTCAGATTTGGGGTTGGGGGATCGTTGTCTACACGTCGTTGAGCTTTTGGGGTTTGATATCTTCACACTCATGCTTTTATTTGTAACCTTTTTGAGTGTATTTGATCATCTTTTCGTTATAATTCTTGTGGGAGCCCTCAACGTGTGAGGTTGCCCCATAAACTCGATGATTACCCTTGATAGTGGAATCAAGTCGGCCTTGTGTGGTGACTTGACAAGGGAAAGGGTTTGAAGAGACCCAACTTTGTGTGGGATTCCTCAACAAGGAGTAGATCTCTTTGGTGAGATTGAAACCTCTGTAAAAATCAGTGTCCCACGTGCTTCTTTGTTTTTGTATCTTCATTGATTAGGGCACATAGTTGATCAATATTATAACTTGAATTGCAAATTGCTTTTACGTGTAACTTCACAACATAGATTGTTAATTCAAGTGACCTTACCAGTTGTTCAAATTTCCACTGCTATAAAGTTTAATTCCTAAATCAACAATTAGTCAAATCGACACACATTTAGCACACCGGACTAGTCCGCACATCCAACCGGACAAGTCCGGTCTATCAAGCATTTGACCATTTGATTAAGTGTGCAGGAAATTTTCAAAGCCTATTCAACCCCCCCCCCCCCTCTAGGACACATTCAATTGGTATCAGAGCAGGTTCTCCATCGATGATACTTACTGCTCAGAGAGACCAATGGCCTCTGAGAAGAATAACGAGATCCTGAGGGTGCCCAACACCGAAGAAGAGCAAGGTACAAAAGCCTTCGATGTACTCAGGGAAAATCAACATGACGATGAAGAAGTGTGTCACCTCAAGGCACTTCTAAGGAAGAAACTCCTGAGCCAAAAGGGAAAAGAGGACGAGAAGACAACTGAGAGTGGTCGTCACAACTACTCCCGATATCCTTATAACTACAATCGTCTTAATGCAAATAACCATTATCTTTCTATTCCCATGGGAAAGCCTCCGCAATTTGACGGAAATGACTACACCATGTGGAAATACAATATGAAAATGCATCTAATATCTTTGAATCCCAGTATTTGGCATATTGTGTGTACAGGTGTAGATATCCCGGATACAGACGAAGAACCCACTCCGGAACAAGAATAAGAAATTCACCGCAACACACAAGCCGTTGCGGTGATCACCTCATCATTAAGCTGGAGGAGTTCACCAATATCGATGATTTAGAAAGCGCAAAAGTAATATCGGATACACTTAAAACAGCTCATGAAGGGAATAGGTCAGTTCGAGAAGCCAAAATTGAGATGCTTGAAGGAGAATTGGGGAGATTTGCCATTGAAGAAGGCGAATCACCTCAAGAAATGTACAACCGGATGAAGGCGCTTATCAACAAGATCCGCGCCTATGGAAGAAAGAAGTGGACTGACCATGAGGTGGTCAAAAGGATGATTAGAGCCTTCATGCCAAGAAATGTCACCTTATGTTCGATGATCCGAGAAACCCCGGGGTTTCACAAAATAACTTTGGATGAACTGTTAGGCAAAATCATAAACCAGAGATGATGGAGAAAGAAGCCCAATACGTCAAAGACCTAGCTGAGCTCACCTCCTCCAAAAAGAAGGAAGTTGCTCTCAAAGCAACCTGCAAGCCTAAAGGAAAGGAAACCCATGAAGCTCAAGACGAAGGAGACACAAGTGATGTGAGCACTGACCTTGATGATGATGGTACTCTTCATCAAGAAATTCAAGAGCATGATGAAAAGAAGAAACAACAGCAACTCGAATGAAGGGAAGAGCAAAGAAAAGGTAAAATCCAAGGCTCGACGTACCTGCTATAACTGTGGCGAGTACTGTCACTTCATGGTTGACTGCACTTATGAAGAGAATAAGAGGAAGAAGGAAATGAAGCCTAAAGAAAAGAAGATCTTCGGAAATAGGAGGCAAGCTCGTCAAGCGCATATTGGCAAGGAGTGAGACTCAAACGACGAGTCCTCCTCCGATGAAGAAGAAGAGATGGCCTCCATTGCCATCAAGAAGCCTACCAAGAGTTCTACGCTCTTCTCGAACATGGGAGGACGGGAGACACACAATCACACTTGCCTTATGGCTAAAGAAGGCAAGAAAAAGGTTCGACTTACTCCTCCCTCGCTAAATTCCTCTATCAATGATTTTGACAACTCTAGTGGAAATGAGGAGATGTTTAGGGGACTAAGTAAACTGCATTGAAGAAAATAAAAATGTTGTCGGATGAAATCTTTGAGAAGGAGGAGCTTGTCAACCGACAAGAAGATATGTTCATCTGTTAAAGGAAGAGGTATCAAGAGGTTGAGAAACTCCTTGAGCTTGAAAAGGAGAAGAGCATGTCACTTGAGCATGAACTAGCCTTGAGTAAGGAAACTTACTCAAAGCTAGAAGACTCACACGTTGCAATCAAGGATGAACTTGCTAACTTGTCAAAAGTTAACAAGATTCTTGAAGTGCAAGTTGAGTCACTCAAGCAAAGTGACTCCTCCTCCAAAAGCTCACCTTCCAAAGGTGTAAGTTCGGAAACAATTACAACCTGCACATGTTGCATTAAGAAAAATGTTGTCAAACTTGATTCTTCAATTTATCATGCTAAGCATCCTTCCCAAAGTGGCATCTTTGACAAGGAGAAGATCAAATATGCACATAATGCATATATGGTCACTAGACCTCCTAACATCAAAGATGGTCTTGGGTTTAACAAGAACAAACACATGTCGCACAATGTTCATGCTAAGAATAAAATCACTTTTGTTAAGGAAACATCAAGTGAATCTTACTTGCAAATACTATTTCGCACCTTTGATGCTTCCTATGTACTTATGAAAGACAAGTTTGGACATGTATTTTCTAAATATGTAGGGACACACCACAAGAACTCAAAAACTTGTGTCTGGGTGCCCATGACTCTTGTGACTAACCTGAGAGGACCCAAGCAAGCTTGGGTACCTAAAACCAAAGAATAATTCTGTTTTGCAGGCCTACTCCTCCGGTGGATCAAAATGGGTGCTAGATAGCGGATGCACCAATCACATGACTGGAGAGAAGGATATGTTTGTGGAGTATGAGCGCAACGCAGATCCAAGTGAAGGGATATTCTTTGGAGACAATAGCCAAGGAAAGGTCCTTGGTAGTGGTAAAATTGAAATCTCTTCTTAACATACTCTCTCGAATGTTTTACATGTAGATTCTTTAGATTATAACCTTTTGTTCATATCTCAGTTATGCGACAAAGGTTATAACTGTTTATTCACTAATGAGGGTGTGACTGTTTTTAGAAGAAGCGATGGCTCAATTGCATTCAAGGGAATGTTGAAGGGAATGCTTTATCTTGTGACTTCAACAAAGATAAAGCTGAACTCAACACTTGCTTGGTTGCTAAAACTAACATGGGATGGTTGTGGCATAGACGGCTAGCCAATATTGGGATGAGAAATCTACAGAAACTTCTAAAAGGTGGTCATGTACCCTGCCAATGTAGGAGGTTTAAAGGATGTTTTCTTTGAGAAAGACAGGCCATGCAGCGCTTGCCAGGCGGGAAAACAAGTTGGAGCACTACACCCTGCCAAGAACGTGATGACTACCACAAGACCGCTGGAACTTCTTGACATGGACCTTTTCAGTCCAATTGCTTATATAAGCATCAGCGATAACAAATACGGTTTAGTTATTGTTGATGATTTTTCAAGATTCACCTAGGTATTTTTCTTGTATGATAAATCAGAAACTCAGGTGCTAGATGAATACAAGACCAGATCGATTTTAGGCTGAAGCGGTGAACACCGCTTGTCACGCCACAAACCGATTGTATCTTCACCGACTCTTGAAGAAAACGCCATATGAGCTTCTTACCGATAACAGACCAAATGTTTCATATTTTAAAGTATTTGGTTGCAAATGTTTTATTCTAAACAAGAAACCGAGGACTTTGAAGTTTGCTTCGAAACCTGATGAAAAGTTCTTGCTCAGTTATCATTCGAACGCCTACGCCTATTGTGTCTTCAACAAAGTCTCTGGTCTTGTTGAAGTAGCACGTGGCGTAGTGTTCGATGAAACTAATGGCTCCCAAGTGGAGCAAGTTGATAAGTGTGTGCTAGATCAAGAAGAAGCCCCATGTCAAGCATTGAGAAGGATGGCACTTGGTGATATTCGACCTCAAGAGCAACCACAAGATGAACCTCAACAGGAAAGCAATGATCAAGGGGGAGCTCATGCATAAGATCAAGCTCAGGAACATCAAGAAGATTAACATAACCACGAAAGTAATGATCTAGGGGGAGATAATGAATATGAAGACAATGAAGAACAAGAAACTTCACAAGTCCCTCACCCAAGAGTACATCAGAGTGTACAAAGAGATCATCCCGTCAACAACATCATTGGAGATATTGCTAAGGGAGTAACTACTAGATCTCGCATAGAAATTTTTTGTGAACATTACTCTTTTGCCTCTTTTCTGTAACCATACAGGGTAGAAGAAGTACTCAAGGATCCAGATTGGGTAATTGCAATGCAAGAGGAGCTTAACAACTTTAAGGGAAATGAAGTATGGGAACTGGTGGAAAGACCAAAGGCGAACATTATTGGAACCAAATGGGTCTTTAAGAACAAACAAGATGAACATGGAGTGGTAACAAGAAATAAAGCGCGACTTGTGGCTAAAGGTTACTCACGAGTCAAAGCTTTGGACTTCGACGAAACTTTCGCTCTCGTAGCTAGACTTGAGTCCATTCGAATTTTTTTGGCATATGCTACTCACCATAATTTCAAGTTGTATCGAATGGACGTCAAAAGTGTCTTCCTCAACGATCCAATTAAGGAGGAAGTGTACGTGGAGCAGCTACCACGTTTGAAGATCAAGAGCACCCCAACCATATTTATAAGTTGCGTAAGGCTCTCTATGGCCTCAAACAAGCTCCTTGTGCTTGGTATGAGCGCCTTAGAGATTTTCTGACTCAAAATGGTTTTAAAATTGGAAAAGCTGATTATACTCTGTTCACAAAACACTCTGATGATCATCTATTTGTATATCAAATCTATGTTGATGATATCATATTTGGTTCTACTAATAAATCATTTTGTGAAGAGTTTAGAAAGAATATGACAGACAGGATCGAGATGTCGATGATGGACAAATTGAAGTTCTTCTTGGGATTCCAAGTGAAGCAATTAAGAGAGAGCACGTTCTTAAGCCAAACCAAGTACACGCAGGACATCCTCAAGAACTTCAATATGGACAAGGCCAAGCACATCAAGACACCCATGGCAACTAACGGACATCTCGATCTCAATGAAGATGGTCCAAATGTGAATCAAAAGGTATATCAGTCTATGATTGGCTCATTACTCTATTTATGTGCATCTAGGCCAGATATTATGCTTAGTGTGTGTGTATGTGTGCAAGGTTTCACCTAAAGAGTGCCATTTAATAGCTGTAAAAAGAATCTTAAGATACCTTGTGCACACACCCAACTTGGGCCTTTGGTATCCCAAAGGATCCAAGTTTAACTTGATAGGTTATTCCGATGTCGACTATGCAGGATGCAAAGTCGATAGAAAGAGCACGTCAGGGACTTGTCAATTCCTTGGCAGATCCCTAGTTTCATGGTCATCTAAAAAGCAAAACTCCATTGCTCTTTCCACAACGAAGCGGAGTATGTTGCAGCCGGTAGTTGTTGCGCACAACTACTTTGGATGCGACAAACTCTAAGGGACTATAATTACAATCTAAACCATTTTCCACTCCTATGTGATAATGAGAGTGCTACAAAAATTGCACACAACCCAGTAGAGCACTCAAGAACTAAGCACATAGATATTTGTCACCATTTCCTAAGAGATCATTCATTAAAAGGTGACATTGTAATTTCACATGTTAGGACTGAAAAACAACTTGAAGACATTTTCACCAAGCCACTAGATGAGCTAAATATACTTGACTCTAGAAATGTGGCTTGAAACATTGCATACCTGATTATGATTTCAAAGTATACTCATTTTTGCAAAATTAGCCCCTTATCTCGATTTTCTCTTGAAAACTATTTAAATAATTAAATCTTGGTGAATTATGGCCATTGTATGATTGTTGATTGCTTACTGGTCATGTTCATCAAGATTATTTATGAAATGATGTCCTTTAGATCACTATTAGATCAAACAACCAAAATCTAGTTGATTCAATTCAGTTATGTCCTCTAACACCGGACTTGTCCAGTGTAAGTACTAGACTAGTCCGTTGCCATAGACCAGTTAGGCCCTAGTCCAACGCATCGGACTTGTCCGGTGTCAACCGGACTAGTCCGGATTTATCGGGGTTAACCCTAATCCGCCACCAGGAGCTCGTCTTCCATCTTTCACAATCTCCTTTGCATTCTCTCTCCTCCTCGTGAGCTCCAAAGGTGATTTCCACTTCTAGCAATAAAAAACGCGGATTTCTCCAAGGGAAATCCCCTCCTTGGCGCGGAGCTTCTCCACCCCGGACTAATTCGGCCCCCACTCCGCTCCTTCAATGCGAATCTTTAACTTTTCGGTAAAATCTCTCTCAAACCCTAGCTTTCAACTTTCCTTGATTCTTGCTTAGTTTCCTTGTCTCCTAGGGCATGAATTACTCTTCTAGATGAATTCCTACTATTTTGATACCTTTGTGAATTGATTCGAGCTAGATTTGTTGAAAATAGGAAGTTAGGATTCTTATGTCAGACCGGACTAGTTCGGTATTCATGTGCGGACAACTCCAGTACACCGGATAAGTTCGCACTCTGAAAATGGACAAGTCCAGTACCTGAAATTTTGAACTTCCAAATTCCTATTTGCACGCATTCCCAAATCAATTCTTATATAATCCTTGAACCTCCTTGTCAGGCACGATGTCTTCAAGTTCAGAGGACAGTTCTTTTCACTATGATGAAGAAGTAGAGCGTGCTCGAGTGTAAAGAGCCAAGGAGAGGGTGATGAAGAAAAGGCATGATATCAATGATCACTCCCTTCCTTCCGACGACACCCTTCCTAAGAGAAGGAGAGTGGTAGTGAAGAAAGCACAGGGCAAGGATGCTACTCGGAGTTCATCGGGGCCCAAGAGAACTCTCAACAAGGGCAAAGGACTTGCTAGTGATCCTATTGGCCTTTTGAAGATGAAAGCTCCCACTCATCGCAACAGACATCCATCTAGTGCTGATTTCACTGACAAAGGGGGTGAGCTAGCTGACAAGTTCAGGAAGGTAGAAGTCGATGATCAACCTAAATAGTCAATTGATCCCAGATTCTAGAGCAATTTCCATGTTGGCTACTATGACCATGTCTACTTGAAGATGAGGAATACAGTGATAGAAAGTCAGTGGGTGGATATCACCTACCTCCAGTCCAAGAGATGCCAAGCCTATCAAGAGGTGTTGGAAGCATTGGAGCGACATGGACTGAAGGATCTAGTTTCTTTCCAGTGGGACTGGAATATTGAGGTCATCACTCAATTCTACTCCACTCTTTACTTTTCTCGTGATGACGAAGACAAAATGATATGGATGACACATGGAGCGAAGTGCAATGTCACATATGAAGAATTTGCCAGAATTCTTCACCTTGAAGATTCTTTAGAGAATGACATCATCATCCACAACCTGAAGCCTCGGGAGAAAGATCAGCTTGACTTTCTCTATGATACAAGGATGCCATTCAAATCTCCAACTACAAAGTACTTGAAGCCCTTCTTGCTGTTCTAAACAGGATCCTGAAGAAAACCATAGATCCCAAGGAAGAAGATGCAGGGACTATCAAGGGGACACTCAGGACTCTGATGAAGGTGATCAGTAGGAAAAGGCCATTCAATGTCTTTGAGTACATGTACAATGATACTATGAACATCTCCATCACCCCTAACAGGTCCAATGGCTATGCACCATACATCATGTATATGATTGAGAAGGTGACATGACTTGAATTTGTCAAGGATATTCCTCATACTGGACTCAGGCCCTAGATGCCAACTATCTACACAGTCCCCTCTGCTTCTATCTCACCTGCAGATGAGAGAAGATCTAAGAGGACTCAAGAAGGCACAAGAACTAAGGCTGCTCCTCCTCCTCCACCACCTTCTAGAAGATCCTCCAGTGGAATACGAAAGATGCTCTCATCCATCTTTGCTTCATGTCGCAAATGGAAATCAAGAAGCATAAGGAGAGTCTGGCCAGAAAGAAGCATCAAAGATATGTGAAGGCCAATATTAAAGCAATCTGTGAGAAGTGGAAATAGAGCCAGTGGGGTCACCTCAGATCTCAGAAGACTCTAAAGAAGACATCACAGAGATGGCACCTCTAACTGAGCAAGAGTTGGCTTCTTTTGGACTGGCTGGTGCCTCTACTCCTCCTCCTCCACCTCAAGCACCTGAAGATGAAGAAGAAGATGAAGAGTGGACTGAGAGTGAGAGGGGCAGTGACGATGAGTGACTCCACTCAATTTTTCTCTTTTTTGTGTCTTGATGCCAAAGGGGGAGAGATTGAGACTAGTTTTCTATTTTGTACCTATTAAGCCATTAAGGACCTGTGATCAAGGACATGTACTCGATTTCAAACTACAACAACAATAACAACAACCAAGCCTTTGTCCCAAACAAGTTGGGGTCGGCTAGAAATGAAACCCAACAATTTTGAAGAAAAGTAATAGAAAATAAGATGAAAGATAAAAAAAGAGTAAAAAAATCTACATTTTATTTATTCTAGAAACGGGTTAATAAGAAAGAAGATAAGAGTAACAAATTCCGAATAAACTAAGATTCTGGCACATGAATTGCTAATTTCCATGCAGTCCTATCATGAGCCAAATCTCTAGGTATGTCCCACTCCTTTAAATCTCGTTTCACCGCCTCCTGCCATGTCAACCTTGGTCGACCTCTACCCCTCCTAAAATTTTCTCCACTCTTTATAATCCCACTATTAACCGGTGCTTCTGGAGGTCTCCGCTGGATATGCCCAAACCACCGTAGGCGATGTTGGACTAGCTTCTCCTCAATCGGTGCCACCCCTACCCTATCACGCATTACTTCGTTCTTAATTTTGTCTCTTCTTGTGTGACCGCACATCCACCGTAGCATGCGCATCTCCACAACACTCATTTGTTGGACATGTTTCCTTTTAGTTGGCCAACATTCTGCTCCATACAGCATCGCAGGTCTGATCACCGTCCTATAGAATTTTCCTTTCAATTTTTGTGGAACTTTCTTATCACATAAGATTCCAGATGCTTGTCGCCACTTCATCCACCCGATCTTGATCCTGTGGCAAACATCTTCGTCAATATCACCATTGCTTTGTAACATTGATCCTAAATACCAAAATGTGTCCCTCCTAGGTACTACTTGTCCTTGTAAACTAACATTACCATCCTCGCACCTGACATCACTAAAGTCGCATCTCATATACTCGGTCTTGGTTCTACTAAGTCTAAACCCCTTAGACTCTAAGGTCTACCTCCATAGCTCCAATTTTCTATCAACACCATCCCTAGTTTCATCTACCAACACTACATCATCAGCAAAGAGCATACACCAAGGGATATCCCCTTGTATATCCTTCGACACCTCATCTATCACTAAGGAAAAGATGTAAGGACTTAAGGCTGATCCTTGGTGTAACCCTATTGTGATAGGAAAAGTGTCGGTCTCACTATCTCTTACGCGCACACTTGTCACCACATTATCG
Source organism: Tuctoria greenei (assembly GCA_036927565.1). Classification (NCBI taxonomy): domain Eukaryota; kingdom Viridiplantae; phylum Streptophyta; class Magnoliopsida; order Poales; family Poaceae; genus Tuctoria; species Tuctoria greenei. Next base: position 145,565,884 of record JAYESD010000011.1, read on the forward strand.
TACATATCCTTGATAAGGTTAATGTACTTTGTTGGGACTTTGTGTTTCTCTAGTGCCCACCACATGACCAGTCTTGGTACCTTATTGTATGCCTTCTCCAAGTCAATGAACACTAAATGTAGATCCTTCTTTTGCTCCCTATACCTCTCCATAAGCTGACGGAGTAAGAAAATCGCCTCCATAGTGGACCTCCCAGGCATAAAACCAAACTGGTTTTTAGTGACATTCGTCACTTTCCTCAAGCGGTGTTCAATCACTCTCTCCCAGAGCTTCATAGTATGACTCATGAGCTTAATTCCTCGGTAATTAGTACAACTTTGAACATCTCCTTTATTTTTGAAGATGGGTACTAAAATACTTTTCCGCCGCTCTTCAGGCATTTTGTTTGACTGAAAAATGCGGTTGAATAGTTTAGTGAGCCATACTATTGCTACATCCCCTAGACATCTCCACACCTCAATGGGGACATCATCGGGGCCGCGGGCATTTCCTCCTTTCATCCTTTTTAGGGCCTCTCTAACCTCGGACTCTTGTATCTTCCGCACGAATCGTCTGTTGGTGTCATCAAATGAGTCATCCAACTCGAACCTAATACTCTCATTCCCATCATTGAATAGTCCATTGAAGTAGTCCTGCCATCTGTTCCTAATTTCTTCCTCCTTCAATAGAATTTGGCCTGCCTCATCCTTAATGCATTTAAGTTGGTTGAGATCTCTCACCTTTCTCTCGCAAAGTTTCGTCATCTTGTATATATCCTTTTCGCCTTCTTTTGTCCCTAGCCTCTCATATAGCGCATCATAGGCCTGCCCCTTGCTTTACTCACCACACGCCTAGCATTTTTCTTAGCCTGTTTATACTTCGCCATGTTACTTTCACTTCTCTCATGATGCCAGCTCTTATAAGACTCCTTCTTCTCCTTAATAGCTTTTTGTAGATCTTCATTCCACCACCAAGTGTCTTTATCTACAAGTTTCTTACCTTTTGTCCACCCAAGCACCTCCCTAGCCGTCTTCCTAATGTAAGTTGCCATCTTCTCCCACATACTATCTGCATCTTCCTCTTTGCTCCAAGGTCCTTCTGCGATCATCCTCCTTTTGAATGATTGTTGCACTTCATCCTTCAACTTCCACCACTTTGTTCTCGTGGTTTTAACACCTTTGTCTCGTGACACACGCACGTGGAAACGAAAGTTGGCTACCACAAGTTTATGTTGTCGAACAACACATTCTCCAGGAATCACCTTACAATCTAAACATGCCCCTCTCTCCCTTCTCCTGGTGAGGATATAGTCGATTTGACTAGAATGTTGGGCACTAGTAAAGGTCACTATGTGAGATAGCCTCTTTTTAAAGAGGGTGTTAGCTACCAATAGGTCATAGGCTACAGCAAAGTCTAGGATATCCTTACCCTCCTGGTTTCTATCGCCACACCCAAAACCTCCATGTACCCCCTCAAAACCTACGTTAGTTGTACCTACATGACCATTGAGATCTCCTCCTATGACGAGCTTCTCGCTTATCAGTACACTACTAACCATATCCTCCAAGTCCTCCCAAAATTGTCTCTTAGTGCTCATGTCGAGCCCAACTTGTGGGGCATAAGCACTAATGACATTCAAGATAAGGTCCCCCACAACTACCTTGACTAGGATGATCCTATCCCCTCGTCTACAGACATCCACTACTCCATCCTTGAGGATCTTATCTATTAGGATGCCTACACCATTCCTAGTTCCCGTCGAGCCAGAATACCAAGGCTTGAAACCGGTATTCTCAACCTCTCTTGCCTTTTGACCTGCCCATCTAGTCTCTTGTACACAAAGAATATTTACACGCCTCCTAATCGCAACGTCCACTAACTCTCGTAGCTTTCCTGTCAAGGATCCTACATTGCAACTACCTACCTGAAACCTAATTTCCTCGGCTAGCTTCGTTACCCTTCGCATCCGTCGAGGAAGATGCAAAGACCCTTGCTCACTTAACACTACATTCGGGCGACGATGTAGCGCGCCACTAAGGTGATGGCGATCCGGCCCTCGCTCATTTAACACCACATCCGGGTTCCGATATGGCGCGCCACTAAGGCGGTGGTGACCCGGCCCTCGCCCACTTAACACCATACCCGGGTTCCAGTATGGCGCGTCGCTAAGAGGGTTACGCCCCAACGAATTTCCAATGGGTTTCATTTCCATGAGAATGACTAATTTTAGTTGCTGGCTCGCCAAGCCTATCACAACACCTCCTCCTTTACCCGGGCTTGGGACCAGCTATGTCACTACAACATAGGCGGAGTTACTCGATTTCAAACTATTGTAATTTATTTTGGATGTTCATAATTTACTTAATGTGTGATTCTTAGTTAATGGCAGTGTGATGATTGTTGCTATAACTATCAAGTTCTTATGTATTGCTCATCACATCTTTTGATCACACACTTGTTAGGCCCCCCACCATAAAGAGTGCATATATGTGAGAAGTTTTTGTTACTCATTCATTATTCTCACATGTGCACACTTTATGAAAATTAATTTTTACTCTTAATTGTGAAATCTCAATTGGTTGTCATCAATCACCAAAAAGGGGGAGATTGAAAGCACATCTAGGCAATCCCTTGTGGGTTTTGGACGATTGATGACAAACAAATGAGATCCTAATGAACTTGTTGAGATGATTGCAGGTTAAGCTAAATGAGATAGTTTGATGCACTCAAAAAGGTGAAAATGAAGTGGTGTACAAAAGAGAAAAGCCCAACTGACAACTGAAGCGCAAAGTAGATTTAAATGCATAGGATGTGTGCGAGAGACACATCCCAAGAGATGAAGTCTTCAGGTAAGGGCTTTTAAAATCACCTAAAAATTCACTGAGCGTCGGACCAGTCCATTAATGGACCGAACTAGTTCGTTCAACTCTTTGTTTCCCAAATACATTGTGCACCGGACTAGTTCGACCATGGACCGGACTAGTCCGATAAACTTTCTGGAATCACATAACACAGTGCATCGGACTAGTCCGATCTTGGACCGGACTAGTTCGTTCAAGTCTCTGTAAACCCATTACACTACACTTCGGACAAGTCCGTCCACTGGACCGGACTAGTCCATTTAAATCTCTGATGTTCTAAAACACGTAGCACCGGATAAGTCCGTTCATGGATCGGACTAGTTCATTCAACTCTCCAGAGTTCAATTTCACAGGGCACCGGACAAGTCCGGACGCCAACCGGACTAGTTCGGTATACCTCACACAATTAGGGTTTCTAGTGTGCTGCACATTTCACGCCGACTTTTACACAGCACACCGGACAAGTCTGGTCCCCAGTACGGACTAGTCCGGTCATCGGGATCCCTAAGTAAAAATTTTGGAAACACTATAAATAGAAGATCCGCGACCCCACAATCCCAACTTCGATTCCAACTGTCAAACTCAGAAACCCTAGCGCGGCCACTTGTCCCAAGAGCACAAAAATACATCTCCCCACGCATCTAAAGTCAAAAAAGGTGAAAATCAATTGAGTATTCAGATTTGGGGTTGGGAGATTATTGTCTACACGTCATTGAGCTCTTAGGGTTTGATCTCTTCACACTCGTGCTTTTGTTTGTAATCTTTTCGAGTGTATTTGATCATCTTTTCGTTGTAATTCTTGTGGGAGCCCTCAACGTGTGAGGTTGTCCCATAAACTCGGTGATTACCCGTGATAGTGGAATCAAGTCGGCCTTGTGTGGTGACTTGACGAGGGAATGGGTTTGAAGAGACCCGGCTCTATGTGGGCTTCCTCGATGAGGATTAGATCTCTTTGGTGAGATCGAACCTCGGTAAAAATATGTGCCCCCGCGTGCTTCTTTGTTTTTGCATCTTCATCAATATTATAACTTGAATTGCAAATTGCTTCTTATGTGTAACTTCACAACATTGATTGTTAATTCAAGTGATCTTACCAGTTGTTCAAATTTTCGCTGCTATAAAGTTTAATTCCTGAATCAACACTTAGTCAAATTGACACACATTTAGCACACTGGACTAGTCCGCACATCCAACCGGACAAGTCCGGTCTATCAAGCATTTGACCATTTGATTAAATGTGCAGGAATTTTTCAAAGCCTATTCACACCCCTCTAGGCCACATTCAATAGGTCCGAGAAGTTAGTCTTTGATGTAGCGCACATCAGCCTTCCCTTCAATGTCATCCTAGGCAGGCTAGCCCTGTATAGGTTCATGGCCGTAGCTCATTACGATTACTTGGTGTTGAAGATGTCGACTCCTTCAGGCATCCTCCGAATTCGTGGGCATCGTACTGCTGGAGTCACCACGCTGGAAGAACTCAACATGCTTGCAACAGCGCAGAAGGAAGGACCTGGAAAGGAGCAAATTTCTCAACCTCTGAGCTCTCGTCAATGAGTCTCAACCTCTGCACCTCGTGTGCAACCAAGCGACGACACTGACATCCCCATCAAAGTCATCCAAATTGGTTCTGATGTGCCCAGACCACCCGTATATCAGGAGGTCTGGATGACAAATAGGAAATCGCGCTCGTCACTTTCCTTCGAACGAATGACGACATGTTTGCATGGCAACCATCACAAATGTCTGGGATCCCTAGGGAGGTGATCGAGCACAGCCTGAAGATATAGCCCAATGCACGGCCAGTAATCAGAAGCTCCGAAAGCAATCTATTGAGCGACAAAACTTTATTAGACAAGAAATCAAGAAGCTGCTCGAAGCTGGCATAATCAGGGAGGTTCACCATCCTTGGTGGCTATCAAACCCAGTCATTGTACCAAAGGCTAGCGGGAAGCTTCGGATGTGCATCGACTACACCACCTTGAATAATGCATGCCCAAAAGACCCATTTTCACTTCCTTGAATAGATCAGATAATGGATTCTACCTTCGAGTGTGAGTTACTGTGTTTCCTAGACGCATATTCTAGGTATCATCAGATTCAAATGTCTAGGGAAGATGAAGAGCATATTGCCTTCCTTATAGTAGATGGGTTATATTATTACATTGTCATGCCTTTCGGTCTCAAAAATACTGCTTCAACTTTTGTGCGAGCAATGCACAAAACATTTGGAGAGCTCATTAGGGACTTGGTGGAAGTCTACGTCGATGACATCATAGTCAAGGTCAAGAACAAGGAATCACTCATTGACAACATGCAAGCCATCTTCGACAAGTTGCGCAAAACGCACATCAAGCTTAACCCGGACAAATGCGTCTTTGGGGTTAGTTCTAGGAAGCTCATTGGTTTCTTGGTGACTCATCGAGAAATTGAGGAAAATCCCGCGAAGATCGCTATTGAAGAGATGTGGCCCCCATCCCACGTCAAGGATGTCCAGAAGCTAACTGGATGTCTAGCTGCGCTTAGCAGGTTCATCTCAAGACTGGCAGAGCGGACACTTCCCTTCTTCAAACTATTGAGGCAGTCCAGGCCATTCCATTGGTCTGAAGAAGCATAAAAGGTGTTCCATGAGCTCAAGCAGCTCCTCACCACACTACCAATCTTGCTAGCTCCGAAGCCTGGTGAGCCTCTTCTGCTTTGCATTTCGGCAACTATGGATGTTTTCGGCATGGTCCAGGTCGCGGAGAGACTGGAACCATCACCAACTCAGGAGCCTAAACCCCTCCGGGAGGGTCCAGAGCTACCTGAAGATGAGTCTGGGTCCCAGCCCCCAGGCACGAATCCTAAAGGCAAGTTGCCTGAGGATCAACCTCTCTCATCCAAGGGGAGCTCCTATGGCTGATCAAGAAGGAGATCCAGACCCCTGCGGGAGGGTCCGGGTTGCTCAATAAGAAGGTCTGGACCCCTCCAAGAGGGTCCGAGTTGATGAAGAAGAAGCTTCGGACCCCTCCGGGAGGGTCCGGACTGTCCAGCGGCCAGTATACTTCATCAGCAAAGTACTCCATGATGCCAAGACTCGTTATATTGAGGTGCATAAGCTGCTCCACGCTGTTCTTATTTCTTCAAGGAAGTTACATCACTACTTCCAAGCCTACAAGATATCAGTGGTAACCTCCTATCCACTGTGTGCTATATTGCACAATCCAAATTCTACTGGAAATATTGCCAAATGGGATGCAAAGCTGGCAGAATTCAACCTCGAATTCTTACCTCGACATGCTATCAAGAGTCAGGCACTCGCTGATTTCGTGCCAGAGTGGACTCCTTCTTCATCAACTCCATGGGGGCCCAGTGAACGAAAGCCGGAACTCAAGGTCCCGATCTTCATTGAGCCTCACTCAACACTATACTTTGATGGCTCCGTGCAAAAGCAGGGGGCTGGAGCTGGAATCCTTCTCCTCGCTCCAACTGGGGAGAAGGTAAAATACATGTTACACATTGACTTCAATGCAACCAACAAAATGGTGGAGTACGAAGCTCTCATCTATGGACTCAAGGTGGCGCAATCATATGGCGTCAACCAGTTGCTGGTGAAGGGTGACTCGCAACTCATCATCAAGCAAGTCAAAGGTGAATGCAGTTGCAACAACCCCCAACTTTCTGCTTATCTCCTTGAGGTCCAGAAGCTCCAGAAGGACTTCCATGTCCTCGACCTCTGTCATGTCCAGCGTCTCAACAACGCTGAAGCTGATGAACTCTCGACGAACGCTTCAACCGGAGCTCAAACGCCCGACGGAGATTTTGTCAGGAGATTGTGAGGACCTGCCGCTCAGCCTGCCGAAGTGAGTGAAGGGGGCGAGACCAGCACCTTGAAGCTGGCGGTCCCGATGGCCCTATTACCATGGCGCCCACCAAAGATCATAGGTGCTGTAGAAAGCTCTGAGCAACCCAGTATGCAAGATCCATTAGCTCAAGTCAGCTCCAATGCATGGATAAGTCAGCTCCAATGCATGGATCTCGGAGATCCGGAGTTACTTGAAAAACAACATCCTTCCTAAAGACGGTGCTTCCGCTGACCGAATTGCTAGTTTGGCTAAAATATACACGTTGGTAGAAGTGGATCTCTAGCGACGCAGTACCAATGGTGTTCTAATGTGGTGCATTTCTTGGGAAGAGGTCGCGAGCTCCTCGCGGAGATCCATGGAGGCGAGTGTAGGAACCACGCGTCTTCCCACACATTGGTTGGTAAAGCCTTCCAGCATGGCTTCTACTGGCCTACAACACTCCAGGATGCAGTTGAGCTAGTAAAAAAGTATGAACCGTGCCAGTTCCATGCGAAACATATTCACACACCAGCTCAGTCACTGCAAATGATACCTCCTACATAGCGATTTGGTGTGTGGGGGATGGACATTTTGGGATCTTTCCCAAAAGCTGTCGGAGGTTACAGGTTCATGTACGTCGCCATCGACAAGTTCACCAAGTGGTCGGAAGCTACCCCAGTTGTCACTATCAACAAACAATCAGCTATCAAGTTCTTGAAGTTCATAGTTTGCGGATTTGGAGTTTCGAACAAAGTCATTACTGACAATGGAACCCAATTTACAAATGTAGCATTCCAAGAGTACTGCGAAGATCTCGGCATACAAGTCAGCTACTAGCTCACCTGGCAAGCAATGGCCAATCTGAGAGAGCTAATGCAAAAATACTCAAGGGACTCAAGACGCGCACTTACGAGCCCCTCAAAAAACATGGTGCCAACTGGATAGAGGAGCTTCCGTCCGCATTGTGGGCAAGCAGGACAACACCTAGCCGGGCAACAGGAGAGAGACCCTTCTTCTTGGTGTACGGAGTTGAATCAGTCCTTCCTCCAGAGATCACCATGGGGTTTCTCCGGATCTGGACCTTCGACTAAGCCACGCAGGACAAGCTTTAGCGTGAAGACCTAGACCTCGTAGATAAGGCAAGGTGCCAAGCGGCTGTTCAGAACGCACGATACTGCCAAGCACTTTGGCGCTATCAACAAAGGTTTGTGCGTAACTGGCAGTTACAAGAAGGTGATATGGTGCTGCGGAGAATACTAACTCATGAAGGGGTGAATAAACTATCCCCAAGCTGGGAAGGACCCTTCCGAGTTATCAAAGTTTCCCGCCCCGGATGCGTTCGCTTGGCGATAGAGGATGGGACCCCACTTCCTGATCCAAGGAATATTTATCACCTTCGTAAGTTTTATGCTTAGTTTCATGGAGGTGAGTCTGTATTTACACATTATAGAGTCTATGGACAGAGTCGGGAAGGTCTTATTCAAAAAAGCACACTTAACTTGGTCATTGTACTTTAAGTTTAGCTTACCTACCCTGGGTTAGAACAAGATGAATAGTACACTTATGTTGGTTTTGTACTCTAAGTGTATCCTTGTCTCCCCTTTAATTTGGACCTATAATGAAATACATTTTTGTGTGAAAGAAGACTCCATGTGCATTTATTTTGTATAAGCTCGTTATTTATATTATCTTTTTTACCTTCTTGTCTATAAAAAATTTGTGCAATCCGCTTGAAATTTAGTCCAATGTAATTATGTGATATATAAGTTGTATTAGTCATCCTCTTTTGGGTCTTAGCATTGTTGTTGGTCTACTCACCTGAAAACCAAAGCCAATGACAGGTCCGGAGTGTGCTATCGACTTAGATTGGTCAGGCACCCTAAGTACGCCACTCTACCTATAACCTGGCATGTCCTAGTAGGGCGGGTCCACAAAGCATTCAGACCTAGAGATATTTAATTAGTACACTTATGTCATCATGTTAAATTACTCAGGATCTAAAATTCAAGGAAGGTCAATAAGCCGCAAATAAGTTGTAGACGAGAGGACGAATTTTACTATTTTTCTTGTCTTTTATGCGCAGGAAAAACGAACATTCGATGACAATTGGCTTAGTGATGGTGGATGTTGCCGGAGCACTAGCTCTGACAACCCCCAGGGGGGCCACTGTTGATGTTTCTAAGCGTTGATAGTGGGCGCCGTCAGACCTACCAAGCTACGACAACCCCCAGGGGCCCGCCAACATCTTTTCTAAGCGTTGATAGTGGGTGTCGTCGGACCTACCAAGCTCCGACAACCCCCAGGGGGCCCACCGTCGACATTTCTAAGCGTTGATAGTGGGTGTTGTCGGACCTACCAAGCTCTGACAACACCGAGGGGGCCCACCATCGATGTTTCTAAGCGTTGATAGTGGGCGCCGTCGAACCTACCAAGCTCCAACAACCCCCAGGGGCCCGCTGTCGACATTTCTAAGCGTTCATAGTGGGCACCGTCGGACCTACAAAGCTTCAACAACCCCCAGGGTGCCCGCCATCGATGTTTCTAAGTGTTGATAGTGGGTGACGTCGGACCTACCAAGCTCTGACAATCCCTAGGGGGCCCGCCGTTGATGTTTCTAAGCGTTGATAGTGGGCGCCGTCGAACCTACCAAGCTCCAACAACCCCCAGGGGACCCGCCGTTGATGTTTCTAAGCGTTGATAGTGGGCGCCGTTGGACCTACCAAGCTCTGACAACCCCCACGGGGCCCACCGTTGATGTTCTAAGAATTGATAGTGGGCACCGTCGGACCTACCAAGCTCCGACAACTCCCAGGAGGCCCGCTGTCGGCGTTCTACAAATTGACATTCGACGCGACTAAGGGTCCCTAAAGATGTCGGAGGCAAGACTTGAAACTTGAAGCTAACGTACTAGCTACAAAGTTGTACCTATCTAGTTTTCAAGACATTGTCTAAATCCTCATGGTAGATGACTTCAATTCATTAAACACATCTACCAGGGGGCCAACAATATAAAAGGCGATGCATTTAAGACACAAAAAAGGGAATTTGGAATTCCAAAGGATTTCAGATTCATTCATTCAAAATGAGGATTACAAGGCAAAGGCAAAAAAGGAAAAGTCCTAGCTACTGGAGTTCCTATTGAAGAATAAAGCTACTTTGTGTGCAGCTTCTTGAACACTGGCCCTGGCGGCTTCCTCCTCTTCGGCAACGGGTCCTTCGAGCACCGGAGCTAAGGACATATGAGGGTCTCAGCTTTTGAAACATGCCAACACATATTCGGAAACGTTCTTAGCTAGGGTCCTCCCTTCCGTCTCCAGTTCGTCGATGACCACGTCACCCACGGCTTCAAGCTTCTTGCCGGCGGAGGTCAATGCCACCAGAGCTTTGTCCACCTCTGGCTCTGGGTCAGCCGGATGTACCGAGCAAAAACTAAACGGCACCAGAGCCAAGTTGGCATGCCCTAAGAATTTCCAGACTTGCTAGGAATCAGATGGTCTCAAGCTTCTTAGCTCCTCCAGTGACTTCTTGGCAGCTGAAAGTTCTGCGGAACCTTCCTTGGAGAAGCGCTCGGCTTCCTTAGCATGCTGCTGAATACTTTCAGTCATCCGCATTTTTTGGTCACTGAGTTCTTTCTCCCGGAGGTATATACGGTTCCTCCGATCTGCCAAGTCCTTCTCCTTGGCCTTCACCTTATCCTCCCTGGTGGAGATATCAGTCTCTCTTTGGGAGACGTTTATTCCCACCTGCCAAATTCTCTCCTTCTATTGAACGCACCACTGTTCAAATTGTTTGTTGCGATCATCCAAGCTCTGCTCTCTCAGTGACAGCCTCTGGGCGAGCTCCTCCTCGCTCTTCATGAGGTATTCCTCTTTCTCAAGGATCTTATCCTCCTTTTGATCGAGGGCTTCCCGGCACTTGAGGAGTACCTCATTTAACTCGTTGAGGTTGTCCGAGCGGTTATCAGCTGCCTTCTTGGTCTCCATAGCATGCTCGAGTATCTCTTGGGTCTTGTCATCGAGGGCCTTAATCATGGCCTCTCTTTCATTCACCACGCGGTCCAACAGCGCCAGTCGGGCCTTCTCCTTGGCCACCCACTCCTTTTGGTCAGCCAGCCTAGACTGCGGCAGCTTCATCTCGAAGTGAAGTATGTTGCGCCAATGCCTTAAGGTGTTGCGCTCTTCTTCGAGGGTCTTGATTTCGTGGTCGAAGGTGAGATGGATCTAGCGGAGACTTGAGCAAGCATTGTCGATAGAGAACGCCAAGGGGATTGTCTTTGGGCCCACCTAACGTGCCTCAATGGGCTCCAGCGGGTCTTCCAAAATCACCACCGGCTCCCACGGTGCGAGCATGTTATAAAGCAGCTCCACATCGCCGAGGTCGACCTCCGGGAGCTCATCAGTATTCACCACACCAGAAGAAGGTTCTGCTGCAGGAGCTTCAATCTCTAGAGCTGATGAAAAGGGTCCCTCAGCTGGATCCTCAATCGTTGGCTCAGGATGTAAAGAACCCGCAGTCGGATCTTCGGATTGCTCTGGCTCAGACATAACTACCTCCGGAGTTGCCGCTTTCGAAGCTAACATTGAAGCATCGGCTGGAGCTTCAACTACTTCCGGCACCATCACCAGAGCTTCTACAACAGGCTCCAGAACTGCCAGAGCTTCAACAAATTCTTCCTCCGCGTGGTCCGGCGCTACCATGGGAGCTTGGGTTGCCGACTCTGGACTTGTCTCCACGACAGCCGGTGCCGGAGCTGTCGTGTCACCTTCCACCTCCACTGGGGGGGAAGCAAGAGCCGGTGTGGGAGCCTCCATTGATGCAGCCTCTGGAGCCGCAGTAGGCACCAAAGTCACTGTGCTTGTTCTTGACATTCTGGAAACAGAAAGTAGAGAATTCAAGACAAAGCAAAGAACAACATCAAAACAAAAGTTAAAAAGCCGATCCTTAACTTGGAGTATTGCCGCTCTAATCGGAATGGATCCTCTTCTTTAGGCTCTGGGAGCTAGAGCCTGCAGTCGCCAGTGTGGCGGATGCTCCAGGACCCGAACCCGGAGTTGAAGCGGCCACAGGCGCTGCCACCTCTGGGACCTCCATCCTTGGAGGTTGCACCTCGGACCCAGAGCCACCAGCTGGCACTGGGACTGGAGTTGACTTGCCGGAGCCAATGCCCTCCGCAAGCACTAGAGCCGAAGAACCAACTAGAGCTAGAGGCACGATCACCACGGACCTAAGCCGAGGTTGAGGGGTCACTTCTGCTGGAGCTTCCCTCACTCTTCTTATGCTGCTCCTCGTCAGCTTCCGCTTGCAACTTGGAACTTCGGCGGGAGCCTTCTCCTTGCCTTTGCCGGAGGTAGACTTCTTCAGAGGGGAAGTAGTGGGACCTTTGCCTTTTGCCACTGAATGATGCAGTTTTGGAGCTTTCATGGGAGCAAGGAGCTCTGGGGGTGGCAATCCCGGTCGGAGGAGCGCTCTGACGCTTGTCCACGAGGCCCAAGTAATCAAGAGCTGGCATCTTCTTCCGCAACTCCCTTCTGATCTCTGGCACCATGTTTAAGGGCAGTAAATACGCTGGAGGAGTCAGATCATCTGGGCGGATGACTCTGTGCTGCAACTTCTGGAGATGGAGCTTCAAAGCTCCTTCATTCAGATTGGACCCAAAGCCAGTCTCGATACGATTGTGATCGTGCTCTCCACCGAACATCCAAGCGAGCCACTCCCTTATCTGTAGCAGAGCCCACCGATTTGTTAGGAAATTGGCAATGACCATCAGAGGAGTCACCCCTCCCTCGACGCATGTTGACGGCTGTTATATACCAATTTCATCCGTCAATTTGACTCAATTATGTGAAGGATTGATCATTTCTTGCACACATCACCTCTCTATCTAACCCAATTCCACTTGGACTTGGAGAAATATGTGTATGCAGTATTTTATGCAGGAAACAAGGAAATGTAGAGGGACCAATCCTATAAAATATCATCCCAACCAATCAGGCGATGACACATGGCATCCCATGGATCAAGTAGCCCACAAACAGAAGTATCCAAGGAGATCCAATGGTGTATCACCCATATACATCAATGGGACCCACCTGGCAGTCACCTGGAGAAAGCACACGAGAAACGGTGCAATGACCAGGTCAGCCGAACCAGAGGGTCAGCCGATCTGGTCTTTGCACCAAACTCGGTCCGCCTCCACGTGTTGGCTCCTCCCGACTCCCTGGAGTCAATGGCGACTGATTTGCGCACTTTTGGTGGCAAGAACCGACCTCAGCACTAGTATAAATAGGACCCCCTACCCCTCACTTCAACACACACCACTTGGGCATCATTCTATTGTATACACTATCTTCCATAGTCCTTAGAGGAGTTAGGATGTAGAGAGGAGAGCCTCTAGTCCCAAGTCCAAATTGGGAAAGGAGTAGAAGGAGTCTCTCTTCCCAATTCCACATTGGGAAAGGTATGGCTTATGTATTCCTTCTTGTATTTGTGACTTTGTGCTCAATAAAGATACTATCTTTAGTCTTCTTTTATAGGTATACTTGGACAAAGCGTTTCTTGTTTGATTGTGGAGTCCATGTATGTGGAAGGTATAGTCTTTATGATTTCACTCTCATGATCACATCTTATGGTCATAAACACTATAGACCCCCACTATAGTCTATGTAGTTATGATATGATTATGTTAGTATGAATGACTTACTATGCTTCAACATTGGTTCAACGATGTTTAGGTTAGTCATTGCCTTAGGATGGCTTATGCCATGGCTCCTAAGGTATTTGCTTAGTATGCTAGCATGGTGCTAGGGTATTTAAGTAGCGTTGGATGTCTTGTAGACCCACGGATTGAAGAGGTAGGTAGTAGGTGGTGACAGCCCTATCTGTCCTTTGTAATCCTCCACGTTCGGCTATGCCACAGGCTCTTGGCGGGAGTCACCCTAGTATTTCTAGGGGTAAGCCCGTGCCCGATGTGTTAAATAGCATTGCATAGGAATTCATCATTGACATGACCATTAGTATATACCTTAGGCTATGTATATGTATTAGGAGCATTGTAGGAGCAACTCTCTAACTCTCAATCCAATCTCCCTCTAGGACCCATTTTACCCTTTAGAATAGATTTCCTAGGTGTGTGTCACACTAACCCTATTATCAACTTACCCCTGTCCAGATAATGAATTAGTATCCCATAGCTTGACCATAAGAGTAGTATATACTTTACTCCATTGCCTTCATTTGGGATAAATACGATACCCTTGGGAATACTCATGGGTGAAATGCTAAAATGGTATCTTCCGTGCACTTGCGGATCTCATCTCTTTACCGGAGATGATCTGTGGTGTTAAGAAATACCAACAAGCATTTATGGCGCTGTTGCCGGGGATGATTTGTTAGTATATCTTAGGAGCTGTCAACGAGCATTTCTGGCACTGTTGCCGGAGAAGGCAAAGGAAGTAAAGGATAGCTATCACTTGTGATTAAGCTATAGGTACTAATAGTTATTAGACAGGATTATCCTTGTTTGTTTTCTCCTTTGTGTGAAAACAGGGTAGTGTTGGCCAACCCATTGTATGGGATGGCCAACGAGAACGCAAGTGCTAAACTGCAAGATGATTTAAGGCGTACCTCAACAAATGTCCGCTAGGCAACACCATTGCCTTTTTGCGGGAGAATTTCAGCTTTCAGTAGGAGCCAAAGTCATCCATACCCAAGCTTGGGGAAGGCTCCAAGAAGTTCTTCTTAGTTTGCCTCCACCATGGGGTGGATAGCTGGCTCTTCATCCAACACTCGTGTCATGGGTGGGCTCCACCAATCCATGACCACATTCATGCTGGAGCTGAAGGAGTCCTATTCTCATTCATCATGGATGAGAAGAAGGTCTCCACTCAAGGGGTGGATTGAAGAATGCTCGAGTTCCCATAGCTTGTCATGCACACCACTTCACAAGGTGGATATGCTAGTTATGGAACTACACCTCCCATTGAAGTGTCATGAATATCCAAGTCGTTGGAGATTTGTTTGGATAATCCAAATCGTGGATATTCACATGATTTATGAAAATCCATGTCATCATGGGACGCGTGGGAATTATTTCCCTAAGACCCATGAGGACCTTTTTTTTCAAACAACAACTCCAATGGCTACCATTCACAAGGAGGTCAAGGGTGGAATTAACATCACCCTTGTATTCAAGGAGGCTATGGCTTTCCAAGGGATTTAAGTTCAACTAGCCTACCTTGAAGTATCTTGGCCAAGCAGAAATCAGGACAACATTCACATGAAGATCTTGGCCAAGGACAATAACTTAAGGAGCATTCAAAGTCCAAGATTTCCCACATCACTTGTTGGGATTCCCACACTTCGACCAAACCCATTCAACCTAGGGCAAGTGACATTGTGGATGAAGCGTTTCTTGTTTGATTGTGGAGTTCACATGTCATCATGCCCAAGGAAGCCTTTGACCCATGATCAAGGTATGGGTTGATTCAATGGAATATCAATATGGTCAGAGTAGCACCCCTAAGAAGGACAAAGCCTCACCATGCTCATGAAGGAATACATTAAAGAGGGAGAACCCGTCGCTACAACAACATGTCTATATCAATACAACGGGGAGAGGCTAGGGCCACCATGTGGCCCACATGTCCAAATGACAGCCAAATGAGTTTGGCATGTCAAAACAGAAGAAATCGTCCACATCTTCAACTCCGGGATTGGACAACAAATCATCGCGCTAAACAGAACGGAGGTAAGTCCTACTCATTGGACTTCAAAAATTTGATGAGTCCTTGCCAATAGGTTAATTGGTAGTTATCTCATATTTGTTTTCCAAATTGCATCAACCCTTGCATTTGCACGTTTGAAATTCCACACTTGCATGTTGGAAAGTAAAATCTACAACCATCATAAAACTAAAATTTTGAATTAGGGGAGAAATTTAATTGGATACGAACTACGTGCATGACCACTTGAATTTATCTTCCTAGTTCAAACCAAAAAGATTTGCTTTGACCCTCATTGCATTTACAAGTTATTTCAAGCTGGGAAAGACAATTTGAAAATTGGGTTCAATTTGCTTTTGGCTAACATAACCCGTTTTCGAGTTGTTTTGTGTGTTCTTGATTAAAGTGCATCTAGGTCAAAATTGTTAAGAGGTGGTTTGGAAAGAAAATGGAAGGTTTCATCAAGATCAAGTCACCATTGAGAGGATTTGAGAACACTTCTCTCCTTCAAACTCATTTTGAGTTTGAGGAAGACAAATGTTCAAGAGGATGACATAATGGAGGAGCCAAAACCAAATCCATCGCCAAATCCAACATCAACTTGGCATTTGACATCAACCATCAAGCCTACGCCAAAAATCAAGGTTGTGAGTTTCTCGCACAGAGACCTTCGTCACCAACTAATCCCCAAATGAGGTATGAGTTTAGAATTTTTCATTGTTTGGTTTGCCATAGAATTGAATGTATTTGCTTGCATTTGTGAGGAAGGTTGACACTTCCTCATCATTCAATTCTCAAGCATCCTCACAAGAGTAAGCGTGGGTATTGACTTTTGGATCTCCAAAAGGAAATCCCACCTTACTTGGAAAAATATAAAACAAGTACCTAGAATCCTTTAAGAATTGTTTTGTAAACTTAGTCATTTTTGTCGAGGTTCGGAAAACAAAACTTTTGGGCATGACTTAATTGGTGAATTGGCATATAAAAACTTGGGCATAGTGACAACCATAATTTTGAATTGAGCTTCATGCATAGATGGTGTCACTAGATTTCAAACTCCTAGGAATAAGTGATATCCTTGCTCTAAAATTAAATTGCATTTTTAGGAGGAGTCACTGAATTTCAAATTCCTAGTGAGGTTCAGGAGGATAAAATTGAGAATCTTGTTTGTCATGGTCTAAATGATAAAAATTTGCTCTTGAAAGCTAAGATGGTTAGAAACTTAAAAAGGTGTAGGGATCCATATTGTGTATTTCTGTCACATGCATTGTTATGAGTAGGAGCTTTAGAAAATATGCAACATGAATTATTCATAAAGCTCCACTCTTATCAATGAATAACACATTGATCATGGATACACTTGACATTGGAACCAATGCATCTTTGATTTTGTTCTTCCCCGTATGTACAAATGAAAGTTCGGTTACCTAACTCGAACGTTCATTTGTACAAGTCTCGGGAGCTAACCATCCCTCTCCATTCAAGAGAGGAATTTTGCAGGAGTAATATTACTATGCAGGCATTCAAGAAGCTGATTGTTGGGATCCCTAGAGGATCCCATTTCAACATCTCTTGGCCAAGGAGTAAATGAGGATGGTTGCTACCTATCGGAAATTATGCCCGAAGGTCAATCATAACTATACGAGGCTAGAGATTTGAAATGGGAACCCTCCATGAGCAACCAATGAGCTGCCACGAATGGGTGAGAGCATTATGCTCTCAACTATTTTAAGCACTCATTCAAGCTCAAGGGATTTGCCACCATCATTGGGTACAAGTTATTCCTATGTAGCTAAGAGTTATGATGTACCATGACCAAGGAATGACAAGATCACACCCAATTTATATTGGGTGCAAGTTGTTCCTATGTGGCTAGAAGGTATGTCATGCCTTAGCCAAGGAACAACAGATCACACTCAACCCATGTTGAGTACATGTCATTCCTTTGTGGTTCTAGGTATGTTGTACCTTACCCAAGGAACAACTGATCATACCCAATGCATGTTGGGCACATGTCACTCGCTTAGGCAAAAAGATATGATACACCTTAGCCAAAGAATGACAAACATACTCAATGTATGTTGAGTGCACGTCATTCCTTTGGGTCTAAAAGTTATCATTATCTTAGCCAAGGAATGGCAAATCACACCCAACACATGGAGACCCTGATGTGCGGACGATCAACATCGAAAACACTCTATTCAACCACACTCACGATATCCATGGGAGGCAACGCAACAATCAACACTCAACCCTCCATTGTCAAAGTCATGCTGCAACAAGGATAGGCCAACTCATGGCCTACCTCCGTTGTTAGGGTTTCAACCCCTATCATGGACCTTGATCAAGAATAAGCTTGGGGGAGGACCCCCACTTGAGGTAACTTGTATCACACCCACTACACTTTTATTTCAAATCATCCATTGCATATTTATTTTCCATCCATCCATCATCCACCTTGCATTTTAAAAAAAAATATATATATATATATAGGTTAGATTTGCTTTCATCAAATAAAGATGTGCAGTAAGAATGATTTAGAATTCACATAGATGAAATGATGAATAGATGCTCTGTTTTATTTTCCTAAGTCTCTAGTTTACAACTTGCTACTCTTTAAATATTGCTTTCATTGGTTTGAAATACTTTTACCTTAATTTGGAAGTTGTGGGTAGCAAAAGCTTAATCTAATTCTAGGTTGTTGCAAGACTAGAATTGGTAATAGGGCTGCTAGTCCTAGTTTGAAAGTAAAACATAGATTTCCGGAGAAATTCTAAAAAGATTTATGTTTCCCTCAATTGATTGGAAATACCTACCAAAGCCATATGATGTTCATACATAGACAAAACCATATGCATATGCTATTTGCTTCCACTTGAGCCTAGTCAAACTAGTATAGACCTATGTGAGAAATCATTCAACTCTTTTGGAATTCAAGACTTCACTTGCACATGCTATACTTCTACACTAGAAGTAAGCAAAATGTCCATCATATCCACCATACCACAACAAAAAGTGAAACTCCATGTTATTCATGTTTAGCACTCTCTTCAAAATTCATTGCAAAGAAAGGGAGTAGAAGACATGGCTACAAAAAAGAAAATGAAAAAAAGGGGCATGCTTACATCATAAGCATGAGAAAAAAAGAGAGAGAAAAGAAAAGTAGCCATGTTTTATCTCTGCAAAAAAAAAAGAGAGATTATACCAAAAAGGAGTTATCTCAAGTATCCACATCCACCTCCATCACACATGCACTAGTCTTGAATCAAAAAGTTTTGCATTGAATTCTCCTAAGGCTTACTCTTTTGACTTAGCAATATATGTGATGCAAATATGCCTACATACTTTCCTTACCAAGCTCCACATAAAAGCCATATTCAATGAGTAGGAATAGTAGAGGCACAATGCTTTGGTGAGAAAATATTTCCACTATCCACAAAGGAGTGACTGGGAGAATCAAATTTAGGTACTTAATATCTAAATTGAATTCTCCGAGATTTAAGTGGAACTTGATTTCCAGGCTATGTTTGCTCCATTTGCTATTCTACCTTTCAACTACTCATGAATATGAAAAAGCATAAGCCCCATGATAACTTAAGAAAGGTAGGGTATCATAGCCAATTTCTGCAATACTAGGTAGAGTATCTTGTTGTGCATTAGATACTTTTGAAAATAAGATATTATAGCAACTCCTGATCACCAACCTAAAGTCTTGACTTTGCTCGGGATGAGCAAAGGATAAGCTTGGGGGAGTTTGTTGACGGCTGTTATATACTAATTTCATCCGTCAATTTAACTTAATTATGTGAAGGATTGATCATTTCTTGCACACATCACCTCTCTATCTAACCCAATTCCACTTGGACTTGGAGAAATATGTGTATGCAACATTTTATGCAGGAAATGAGGAAATGTAGAGGGACCAATCCTATAAAATATCATCTCAGCCAATCAGGCGACGACACATGGCATCCCATGGATCAAATGGCCCACAAAGAGAAGTATCCAAGGAGATCCAACGGTGTATCACCCATATACATCAATGGGACCCACCTGGCAGCCACCTGGAGAAAGCACACGAGAAACGGTGCAATGACCAGGTCGGCCAAACCAGGGGTTGGCCGACCTGGTCTTTGCACCAAACTCGGTCAGCCTCCACGTGTTGGCTCCTCCCGGCTCCCTGGAGTCAATGGTGACTGATTCGCGCGCTTTTGGTGGCGGGAACCGACCTTAACACTAGTATAAATAGGACCCCCTACCCCTCACTTCAACACACACCACTTGGGCATCATTCTATTGTATACACTATCTTCCATAGTCCTTAGAGGAGTTAGTATGTAGAGAGGAGAGCCTCTAGTCCCAAGTCCAAATTGGGAAAGGAGTAGAAGGAGTCTCTCTTTCCAATTCCACATTGGGAAAGGTATGGCTTATGTATTCCTTCTTGTATTTGTGACTTTGTGCTCAATAAAGATATTATCTTTAATCTTCTTTATACGTATACTTGGACAAAGCATTTCTTGTTTGATTATGGAGTCCATGTATGTGGAAGGTATAGTCTTTATGATTTCACTCTCATGATCACATCTTATGGTCATAAACACTATAAACCCCCACTATAGTCTATGTAGTTATGATATGATTATGTTAATATGAATGACTTATGCTATGCTTCAACATTGGTTCAACGATGTTTAGGTTAGTCATTGCCTTAGGATGGCTTGTGCCATGGCTCCTAAGGTATTTGCTTAGTATGCTACCATGGTGCTAGGGTATTTAAGTAGCGTTGGATGTATCGTAGACCCATGGATTGAAGAGGTAGGCAGTAGGTGGTGACAGCCCTATCTGTCCTTTGTAATCCTCCATGTTCGGCTATGCCATAGGCTCTTGGCGGGAATCACCCTAGTATTGCTAGGGGTAAGCCCGTGCCCGATGTGTTGAATAGCATTGCATAGGAATTCATCATTGACATGACCATTAGTATCTACCTTAGGCTATGTATATGTATTAGGAGCATTGTAGGAGCAACTCTCTAACTCTCAATCCATTTTCCCTCTAGGACCCATTTTACCCTTTAGAATAGATTGCCTAGGTGTGTGTCACACTACCCCTATTATCAACTTACCCCTGTCCGGATAATGGATTAGTATCCCATAGCTTGACCATAAGAGTAGTATATACTTTACTCCATTGCCTTCCTTTGGGATAAATATGATACCCTTGGGAATACTCATGGGTGAAATGCTACAACGGTATCTTTTGTGCGCTTGCGGATCTCATCTCTTTACCGGAGATGATCTGTGGTGTTAAGAAATACAAACAAGATTTCTGGCACCGTTGTCGGGGATGATTTGTTAGTATATCTTAGGAGCCGTCAACAACGCACTCTCGGATACTTCTCAGGGTCGGGTTGTACTCTTCTGACAACGTCGGAGCTACTTCCCAGACGTCGGTGTCGATGTTGGGGAGACTCTCGGGTAGCTCCAGCATTTCGTGGTGGTCCACCATGATCACCACCCAATATTTCTTCCAGTTGTCCCACTTCCCAGAAGGGAAGGTCTTCAGGTGCTTGAGGTGCAAGTTCTTGCGCTTCACGAAGTAGTAGAATCCAAGGTACTCGTTGCTCTTCCCAGTAGCCTGAACCGTGAAGAAGGTCCGAAAGAGCTCGATGCAGAGCGTCACACCCACCCACATCTCGCAAAAGTGGACAAAGTTCACTAGTAGCAAGAAGGAGTGGGGGCCGAGGTGATGAAGTTGCAGGCCGTAGAAGTCCAGCAGCATTAGCAGGAAGCTTGAGAATGGTTGGATGAGCCCCACCATGGCATAAGACAGGAAGTAGACGATCTCGCCAGGGTTCTCCTTCTTGAGTGGGAACTTGCTGATGTGGATCTGGTTGTTGAAAGAGTCACTTGACCCCCCCATAGAGGTGCGGACCTTCGACAAGTTTTCATTCTTCTTGATCCAGCTACGAGGAAGTCCCAACTCCATCGCCGCAAAGTGGAGCAGAGGAGGAACAGAGGTTGCAAGGGCGGACAGATCTAAGCGCAATGTCAGATGAAGGCATAAATAGTTCACCCAATCTGCAGACTTCCCCCTTTAGTAAGCCTCTGCAACGCTTGGATGGAAACTACCTCCGGACCCAAATCATATTTGACCTCATCAATGAAAAGGGGGCCCGGGTCCACTTTGTTTAAAAAGTTACACCTGGCGAACCGTTGTCATGATGAGGAGTGGGAAGCCGGAGGGCGGCCGCCTGACAGGGCTACAAAGATTATGCTAGGAACCTATACGAATTTCGTATTGGGAACCAGCCACCTTCAATTGCATGAGATCTGCACGCCAGGATCCCACGTGCCGTGTTAAAAAGGGGCACTCGGCGATGGCATAACTCTTTGTCGTCGCCTAAACCGCTCGGAGAAAGACTTCGAAGGCACAGCGCAGGAATCGAAGATGGCCCCACCTCTGGTAGCACAACTTCACCCAAAGTATTTCTCCCAGAAGTGGGCCTGGGGGCCACTGTCGGTACCCTGGATACCAAGTACCCCCTAATACCGCACTTAAAACCATGGAGTTTCTATGTCCGAGTTGATGACTTTCGAAGGCAACACACGTCTGATAGCACTGGGCCCGCATCCCTCGTTTGGGTATCTCTGATGTTGTCATGTGTCCTGCGGGACCGGACCAACCTCCCTTCATAGGGAAGCTCTGTCCTGCCACGTGTCTAGCAAACCCGGATC
Source organism: Tuctoria greenei (assembly GCA_036927565.1). Lineage (NCBI taxonomy): Eukaryota > Viridiplantae > Streptophyta > Magnoliopsida > Poales > Poaceae > Tuctoria > Tuctoria greenei. The sequence goes on from JAYESD010000011.1 coordinate 145,587,999, forward strand.
TAACCCCCAGTAGAGGGAAGCCCCGGTACCTCCATGCGTCGAGTGGCTCCAGACCTACCTCTACACAGATGGAAGCTATGAAGCTACCACGTGTTGTACCTCCGGAACTAAGCCTGCATCGGGAAGACTACGGGATCTCTAAAGGTGCGGACATTCAAGAGGCCATTAAACAGCCATTACAAGACCTGATTACGTGTCATAAATATTGTATTAATAACACACGATCAAAGGACTATTAGTACCGATAACACCACCATTAAGGCGTGTTATCACACTATTAATCACAGATTATACATGTAGATCGTGTATAGGTGGTTAACTACAGCTTGGGCCACCTGTCGGGCCAGGCAAACTCTGTAATGACCTGTCCTTGGAATATAAAAGGATTGTGTTGCATGGTAGAAAAGGAAGAAGCTCATACGCACACGAGCATACTCAAACACTCGTCGCAGACAAATAAAATCAATCAACAACCACCCTGTGGAGTAGGGTACTACGCCCAGGCGACCTAAACCACATAAAAATTCTTCGTGTCACCATCTTTTTTTTTATCTTACGCGTGCCCCAACCAAATACGAACCTCTGTGGATTATGCTTTAGTAGTATCTGGGGAAGTGTCTTAGTCTACACTTCGACAGATACCTTTGGAAATACTCTTGGGTGAAATGCTACACGATAGTTTCCATGCGCTAGCGGACCTCCTCTTACTAGAGATGATCTGTGACATTAAGAAACATCAACAAAGAACCACATCTCCGGCGGCACAGCACTGCAAAGTGTGTCGAGCACTTGCATATCTTCGTGTGGCTCCACCTTCTCGGTTTCGGTGGCACTCCAGAGAAGCCGAGCTCTGAGTTTCACCTTCATGAGGAGATCCCAGTTGGAATAGTTGGTTTTCGTAAGCACGGGATAGCTGGTGCCTCCTCCCACCTCACGGACCACCTTCTGGACTACATCGCTCCCCTCGTCGGGGATGATGTCCTTTCCGCCATTCTTCCTGCCGCCCGCCATTTGCACGTCTCCGTATCAAGTCGTCGTGGCTCTAGCAATGGCAGCTTTGACGCAAATGCCGCCCAGCTCGCAACCTAGGCTCTGGTACCAATTGTCAGGAACAAGACCTGCAGACCGGCTGGCGACGACGGCGGAACAATGCACGCGATCACCGTGGAACAGAGTTGCACATAGGGTTTTGGCGAGAGCAGCAACCTTCTGCCTCGAGCCGTTTTGACGCATATATATCTTCAAAGGAAACAAATGACCCGATACAACATGGGCCTTCTGCTCGACATGCGTTGCATGCCTGGCGCATGCTGCACGACGTGCTCGCCAGCGATCATGAGTCCTGGCCGAGCTCCACTCGCGTACAACTGACAGCCCAGTCACACGCCAACTCACAACACGCACACTGACAGGAAATAAACATGACACTAACACACCCATGCAAGGATTAACACAACATTGCCTTCTCCCATCCGTTCACAGCCCATGGCTGTACTGTTCCATGAGACATTGCATCGAGCACAACAATAACATACAAGGGCAAAATTCCCTATCAAGTGTTCATACAGGTGTAGCCGAGCAGGGTAGGCAAGTGCAAAATCCAATGATGAATAGGTGAAAGAAAAGTAGCACGAAGCAGACAATCCAAGCAACAAAGCGTGAGCAGGTACCAAGAGGCTGAGGAGCAAGAACATTTCTAAGCATGCAGCCGCGGATCCAGCATCCTGTCATTGCTGTGTTCCTATCCTCTTCAAACGTTGCGGCCCTCCTCCCCTTTTTTAGGTAAAATAATAGTTGTTCTACCTTTGCATTAAAGGAGGAATAAAGCTAGACAAAGTTAAAAGGGTTACAATGGGCAACTTTTGCCGCACAAAGAAGGAAAATAAGCTCTCTCAGCTTGGAACGAGAAGTAATACATGTGTGCATTAATTAACTCCTCCCCGAGTGTTTCACCCATGCACGGTCCCGAACCTTTCTTTCGTCTTAATTTTCCACTGGAAGCCTTCTTTTATCATTGTCGCAACTGTCAGGGCCTCCTTTTCCATCCCTTGGAAGATTCGTCTGTTCTGCTTCTTCCATACATTCCACCACGTATAGAGCATCAATCCTGCTCTCTTTCTTCTCTCTTCTTTCGGTGCATTGAACGCTGCACCATTAAGGCTGCTGGCAGCCCTCCTCCACTTTCCCCTCCACTTCCCCGAGTAACCATGCCGTAGGCTTGTCTGAGCCTAGACCCAGGTATGCTATGGCCGACCTGACATACTCTATAGGTCCGCCCATGACTCAACGTTTCCCTTGTCTCCTCTTGCACCTTCTAATTCATCTGAGGTGCCTGAAACTCCTGCGCCAGGCAATCACAATGTAATTAGATTAATCTCTTATAAACTGATGCACATCAATCTTTAACGAATTATATTAAACACTACTGGAAATGTGTTCATCTATGATGTTACTAGATTTCATCATGGAACAAGACGTGTGACAAAGTGTAGACCTTTTTGGATGGAAACCTCCGCTCGCCATGCCACTGCTGCGGCAGTAAATTCGGCCACCACACCTGCACCATGTCGTGCCGGCGAAAAAACTTGCTGGCGAGCGAGGCGAGCCACAGCAGCCTAAGCTTCGGCCGGAATCCAAACAAATGTCACGGTCGACTCAACTTCGGCGTTGACCGAGCGCGGTGAAGTGTGGCGGTGATCCAAACAGGCCTATAAGGGAGTATCTATCTATTCATCATGCATCGACAATGACGGAGCTGAAACACTACCCTTTATGATAAATCTAAAATTAGTGTCACAAAACAAAACACATTTTTGTCATAGATTGAATGTGACCCACACATTACCGTTTTGTGACGATAAGCTAATACTTATGAGCTGTCACCGTACCATTAGCCGTAGTTGATGAATTCAGTTTTCATCATAAGACTCATTCCAAGGATTGGCCTGCATGTTAGCCCCCACAATGTCATCACCAGACAAAAGGACTCACTAAATGATAGAAGAAAGTTTTGTGTTCATAAACACAGTTCAAAAATGTTTATATGTTATAGTTTAGTTTGCACCAGCACAACTTCTCGAACAGTATCTAAAAAACCACAACTTATCAAAGGAATAAAAAGACAATAGCAAAGCAAAAATATGCAAATAGAGTTCCCAATTTTGTACATGTTAATTTGCATGATGATCCAAAACAATAGTTCAGAACTAAGAATGATAAGAATGATACTTCACATGCCTTCGGTTCTATTTAGAAAGCTTAACCATTACTGTCAAAATTCCTACCAAATAAGAAGTGCCATTTTTCTTTCCTTCTGCATAAACAACAAATTAAGGCACTTTCTCGCGGGTTATGTACCCCGGGTACCGAAGATATGGGACTCGACGATAGTACGTGAACACTATACAGCGATGAACCGTATCTACCTTGGTAAGGAGCCGACGTTGATGATCCTAGATCCGTAGCACTCCCTTCTCAATTAGCCTTTGCATCCGCTTCGATCCAGCTGACCAAGTGAGATGATGTTGTTCTTGAGACAGAGGATAGAAGGACTCCAACGAGCTTGATCCTCTCCCCTGCTTTGCTGGTGAAGGTGACGACTTCGTGCCCACGAATTTGAACAAGTGAGCCTTCACCGAAGTGCATGATCCCTTGCACCCCACGATCGAGCTCATATAAGGCCTCCATTTTCCAAGTCATGTGGCTCATGACGCTAGTGTCGACATGCCAACCTTCAAGGTGATCACCGTCACCGTCGGATATAGGTGGCCAGATGGGCCGGCATAAAGCCCGGTGATTTGGGCCCAGTCCAAACACGACCTGACACGAGAGGCACCGACCCGGGTCGGCCCAAAGCCTGACCTGGGCCGTGCTTGGGCTCAGCTGGCACAGCCCGAATAAGGCTTGGGTCAGCGAGCCCGGTGGTCAGCACAGTCAGCCTGACCATGTGGACCACAGCCTGGCACGACACGTTGAAGCCCGCTCCAGCTATATAAGCCTCGACTGAGTGTCCCCCCCCCCCCCCCCGCTCCAAACCCTAAACCTAATCCTCACCTCATTCGCACCCCGTGCTGCAACAGCACCTCGACTCCCCTGGTCTGAGCAATGACTACGAGCCCTCGCCGGATCAACGCCACATCTCATCGGTTTGACAGTCTCCTCATGGACCTCGCCGGTCTCCTTGCAGACCTTGCCGCATCTGCATCTTCCCTCGCCGAATCTGCACCTTCCCTCGCCGGATTTGTGCCTTCCCTCGTCGAATCCGCGCCTTCCCTCATCAGATATGCGCCTTCCCTCACCGGATCTACACTCAGTGTCAGTGGCTCGGGCCTCCCCTTCCGGTCTCCTCTCGCCGAAGCGATCGTAGGCCCTTGCAGTGCTGGTAGCCACTAGGAAGATTAGGCCTCCTGTTCTGGCCTCCCCTTCCCCCCTCCGCCGGATCAGCTAAAGGCCCTCCGCCCTTCCCCTCGGCAACTTGGCCGTTATGGCCGCAGAGCACTCGTCGTTGTCCAATCTGTTGGACTTGGACACCTCCATCAACGCAGATCTATTACTGCAGGGCCTGCTTGGAGCTGACCACGATGATGTTACTGTCGACGACAAATCCCTCGGAGTTGGAGGCAACGATGATGCCTCGGCCACATCGACATCCACGTCGATGGTCGATGTTGATGCACTGGTCGATGGTAGCCCTGCTGCATCGTGCAGCGCCAACAAAAGACAAAGGTGATGTCATGGTGTTAGCTATGCTTCCTCTGTCTTAGTGTAATTTGCTTCTCTTATGTATATTATGCCTTTGTCTTACTGTAATTTACTTCTCTTATGCATATGATGCATCTGTCTTAGTGTAATTTGCGTCTCTTATGTATATATGCCTATGTCTTAGGGTTGGCGTGTGCACATCTAATGTTTGACAAGACATGAAGAAATTGTATCAGCAAGAAAATGGCAAGAAAGTGAGGTATTCTTGATAAGGGAATTTGTCGGTACCCTAGAAACCGTACACCCCTTGAGGTTACAAAGATCTCAAAGGAAAGGCATCTACTTGGTTTGAAGACCCTCGGAGGCCCACATGTCAGACATAACCGGACCCGCTTCTCCAACATGGTTAATCCCAGGGTCGTCACGTGTACTACCAAACCGGAGCTACTGCCCACAAGGGGGAAGCTCCGGGCCATGTACCGAAATGGCACCTTCGGACTTAACCCCAGACCGAGAGAAGCTCCGGACCTGACACGTGTCAGGTAGCCACGGAGCTACCTGTTTCCCACAGCAAGCTCCGGAGCTGCCACATGTCCAATCGTCGGATCTTCAGCCTCTAACCTCCGGAAGACCCCGCAACGGCTCCGGATCTTCAAAGGGGAATCAAGGACTTCAAGAACCGATTAAGTGCAATTAATACCATATTAATGACACTTAAACGGACGATCTTAACACCAGTAACGGTGCTATCAAAGCCCGTTACAGGGTCATTAAGAGCAATTAAACGTGTATCAATACTAGTAACCGCCGGGGCCACATGATGGGCCAGGCTAACCTGTAACGGCCTGCCCTTGTACTATAAAAGGACAGGCCGACGACACGTTCAGGGGGTTCAGCAACGCTACACACACAGAGGCATACGCTATTGACGTGCAACACAAGCTCATACAGCTAATACAACACCAACACACCCGTGGAGTAGGGTATTACGCTCAGGCGGCCCGAACCACGTAAACTCTTGTGTCTCTTGTGTCAATTCCTACTCACCTTCTTGAATCTCCGCGCGCCCACACCGAACATCAAACTCCCCTATCACTTTAGTAGTGTAGGGAGATCTGCCGGTTCAAACCACCGACAGTTGGCGCGCCAGGTAGGGGGCGCCTGAGATTTTGAGAATGGTGAACTCAGCTGCTGAATCATCCAACGGTCAACCTGCTGCTCAGGCTGTTGGGGGCAATCCCTCCAATAGGCAGCCACCAGCAGGAGCCTCAGCACCAGCAGGAGTCACACTCCCACCACCACCGTCTCCTCCAGCAAATCGTGCTGGGCAACGTGATGGTGCGCCGGCGTCAATTACTGCGTCGGCAAATCATGACAACCTGGAACACGTGCTCCATGCAGCACGTGCTCTTCTCCAACGCCCACCACCTCCGGATGCATCCCGGGATGCACTGGAGCAGTGGAGGGCTGATGTGGAGCATTTGGTTGCAGCAGCAGCCGAACGCCTCAGCAACCAGGGTCCTCCTCCTTCAGGACGAGCCCCGTCGCAGCGGTGGACTTTGTCTGGAAGACTTGGTCCGCACGTTTCCAATAGCAGGAGACATGCTGCATCGCAACAAGTGATGTCATTGCCCTCCGGGGCACGACACACTCACACGGTATCCAGGCTTTCAACTCATGACCTCCGGGCGGAGCTTGATCGCCGATACCGCCAGCAGGACGGCCGAGTCCATATTGAGTGTGCCCGTGAAAGACGGGAAGCTCAGGACTTTTCTACTCCTGAAGGAGTAGGAGGAGGCTGTTCAGCTCTGGCCATGCACCTGCGCATGGTTAGGTGGCCACAGAAGTTTCGGCCTCACCTGCCGGAAAAATTCGACGGGACTGTCAATCCCGCCGAATTTCTTCAAATCTACTCCACTGCAATCTTGGCAGCTGGAGGAAATGAGGATGTGATGGCCAATTATTTTCCAGTGGCCTTAACTGGGACCGCCAGGTCCTGGTTTATGAGCCTTCCACCCAACTCTATCAACAGTTGGGAGGAGCTGTGCCGGCAGTTCACTGCCAACTTCGGGAGTTCATACACCCGACCAGGCACTGAACTAGACCTTTTTCGGTCGTGCAAAAAGGGGGAGAATCCTTGCGATCACTCATCCAGAGGTTCTCTCAGGTACGAAACACTATCCCTTCTATCTCTAGCGCCTTTGTCATTGTGGCATTCAGACAGGGCGTACGGGACAAGAAGATGTTGGAGAAACTGGCGATCAAGGAGATCACCAGCGTCACGGAACTCTTCAGCTTGGCTGACAAATGTGCCAGAGCTGTGGAGGGCCGTGAGATGTACTCCAAACCAACCTCGGAGGATCACAAGAAATCCTCCAAAGAAGAAGCCGCTACCTCCGGGGGTGGCAAGAAGAAAAAGAAAACCAACGGCAAGATAAAGCCGTCGGCCGGCACATCCAACGTTGCAGCTGCTGCAAATCCGGGTGGCCAGGGGCCACGCCCCAAAAAGCAACCTCGACCGTCTTCTGAAGACGGTGGCAAACCCAAAGTGTGGTGTCCTATTCACAAAACGGGTAGCCACAGTTTGGAAGACTGCCGGGGGGTCCAAAACCTTACCGAGCGCTACAACAAGCGCCGGGAAGAACCTCCTTTCCGACAGAGGGAAGGAAAGCAAAAAGTCGACGAAGCTCCGGCTGAAGAGGAGTTAGGATTTCAGGATCCCAAAAAGGTCCTGAAGGCCGTTTACACCTCAGTCAACGATGATTCTGACGTCTCTGACAACGAGCGTGAAGACCATGAACACCATTTTTGGTGGATCATGGGATATCACCTCTCGTTGCGCCATCAAGACTATGCGACGGGATATGGCCGCTGTAGCTCCTACAGTCAGGCCAGAACCTCATCGGAAGTGGATGGACACCGCCATCACTTTTGATGCTTCGGATTGCCCTCGGAACATGGTTGGAGCAGGTCAGTTACCTTTGATGGTATCTCCTACCATCAATAACATCCAGCTCCACCATGTCATGGTAGACGGAGGTTCGGGGCTTAACCTCATCAGCTTCGAAGCTTTCACTAAGCTTCAGCTCCGACCTTCGGATCTCCACCCCTCTCGACCTTTCTCCGGAGTAGGTCCGGGGGCCATTACCCCACTCGGAGCTATTACTCTCCTCGTTACCTTCAGGACACGGGAGAAATACCGCACCGAGAAGTTGGTCTTTGACGTCGCTCAAATCAACTTACCCTTCAATGCCATCTTGGGAAGGCCTGCCCTGTACAAATTCATGGCAGCTGCTCATTATGGTTATCTGGTGTTGAAAATGCCAACACCAGTAGGCGTTCTCCAGATCCGCGGAGATCGTACTGCCGGAGTAACTGCACTGGAAGAACTCCATGTACTCACTACGGCGCAAGAGGAGGACTCCAGGCAGGAGCAAGCTCCAAGACCCCCGAGCATCTGTCAACGAGACTCGACTTCTGCACCTCGTGTGCAGCCAAGCGGCGACACCGACATTCCCGTCAAAGTCGTCCAAATTGGTTTCGATGCCGCTCAGACCACCCGTATATCGGGGGGACTGACCGACAAATAGGAACTCGCGCTCATCACTTCCCTCCGGGCTAACGTCGACGTGTTTGCCTGGCAACCGTCACAAATGCCTGGGATCCCCAGGGAAGTGATTGAGCACAATCTGAAGATCTACCCCGACGCCCGGCCTGTGCATCAGAAGCTACGGAAGCAATCCGTAGAGCGACAGAACTTCATCTGACAAGAAGTGAAGAAGTTACTCGAAGCTGGATTCATCCGTGAAGTCTTCCATCCAAAATGGCTGGCAAACCCAGTCGTTGTGCCCAAGGCCGGCGGGAAGCTTCGGATGTGCATCGACTACACCACACTAAATAAGGCATGTCCAAAAGATCCATTCCCACTACCTAGAATAGATCAGATAGTGGATTCCACCTCTGGGTGTGAATTACTGTGTTTCCTAGACGCATATTCCGGATATCATCAAATCAGGATGTCTAAGGAAGATGAAGAGCATACCTCGTTCATTACAGTAGATGGATTGTACTGTTATACAGCCATGCCCTTTGGTCTCAAGAATGCAGCTTCAACTTTTGTATGAGCTATGTACAAAACTTTTGAAGAACTCATTAGAGACATAGTGGAAGTGTACGTCGATGACATCGTGGTCAAGGTCAAGGACAAGGAGTCACTCCTTGACACCTTGCAGGCTGTCTTCGACAAGCTGCGGGCCACCCGCACAAAACTAAACCCAGACAAGTGTGTCTTCAGGGTTAGCTCCGGAAAACTTCTCGGTTTCCTGGTAAGTCACCGGGGCATAGAAGCTAATCTAGCGAAGATTAAGGCCATTGAAGACATGCGGCCACCAACCTGCATCAAAGACGTCCAAAAGTTAACTGGATGTCTAGCAGCCCTCAGCCGGTTCATCTCAAGACTGGCGGAACGGGCACTCCCCTTCTTCAAGTTATTGAGGAAGTCCGGACCATTCCAATGGTCCGAAGAAGCAGAGAAGGCATTCCAGGAGCTGAAACAGTTCCTCACCACCCTACCAATTCTGGTAGCTCCGAACCCTGGTGAGCCTTTGTTGCTTCATATTTTAGCTACTGACGAAGTCGTCAGTATGGTTCTGGTTGTGGAGAGACCAGAACTACCCCATACTCAGGAATCCAGACCCCTTCGGGAGGGTCCTGAGGTTCCTGAAAGCGAGTCTGGGTCCCAGCTCCCAGATTTGAATCTACAACAAGTCACTTCAGGAGACCCAGACCCCTCCGGGAGGGTCCAGGTCACTTCTGAAGAAGCTTCAGGTTCCTCCAGCCAGAACCCGGAGGTCCCCGAAAAAAATTTGGACTCCTCTGAGAGGGTCCGGGTCAGTGAAGAGGAAGCTTCGGACCCCTCCGGGAGGGTCCGGACCATTCAACGCCCGGTGTACTTCATTAGTGAAGTATTACATGATGCCAAGACTCGATACCTAGAGGTGCATAAGCTGCTCTATGTAGTTCTTATTGCCTCCAGAAAGCTTCGCCATTACTTCCAAGCTCACAAAGTCTCAGTGGTGACCTCCTACCCACTTCGAGCAATCTTGCATAATCCCAATTCAACTGGGAATATTGCAAAGTGGGCAGTGGAATTGGCTGAATTTGATCTTGAATTTATTTCAAGACAAGCAGTCAAGAGTCAAGCATTAGCAGATTTTGTGGCAGAATGGACTCCCTCTCCATCAAACCCTGGGGGCCCCAGTGAGCAGAAGACAGAGCATCAAGCTCCAACCTTCACCGAGCCTCACTGGACCCTCTACTTCGACGGCTCCATGCAGAAGTAGGGGGCCGGAGCTGGAATCCTTCTCCTTGCACCGACTGGGGAGAAGGTGAAATACATGGTACACCTTGACTTCAAGGCAACCAACAACATGGCAGAGTATGAAGCACTCATCTACGGACTAAAGGTGGCACTGTCATATGGTGTCAAGCAATTGCTGGTCAAGGGAGATTCACAGCTCATCATTAAGCAGGTGAAGGGTGAATGCTCCTGCAATAATCTCCAGCTTGCTGCTTACCTCCTTGAAGTCCAGAGGCTTTAGAAGGACTTCGAAGTCCTAGATCTCCACCATGTTCAGCGTGCCCATAACGCTGAAGCTGACGAACTCTCGACCAAAGCATCAACCGGAGCTCCGGCTCCTGACGGAATCTTTGTCCGGAGGTTGTCAAAGCCAACAGCTCAGCCTGCCGAACTGAGCGAAGGGGGCGAGATCAGCATCCCGAAGCTGACAGTCCCGATGGCCCTGTTACCATGGTAGCCATCAAGGGTCGTAGGTGCTGTCGGGAGCTCTGAGCAACCCAGCACGCAAGAATCAAAAGCTCAAGCTAGTTCCGATGCATGGATCTCGGAGATCCGGAGCTACTTGAAAGACAACATCCTTCCTGACGATGATGTATCCGCTGACCGGGTAGTCAGATTGGCTAAAAGATACACGCTGGTAGAAGGGGATCTCTACCAGCGCGGTGCCAACGGCATCCTAATGCGGTGCATCATAAGGGAAGAAGGCTGGGAACTCCTCGCAGAAATCCATGGTGGCGAGTGTGGGAACCATGCGTCTTCCCGCACGCTGGTCGGTAAAGCCTTTCGGCATGGCTTCTACTGGCCTACAGCGCTCCAGGATGCAACTGAGCTGGTGAAGAAATGTGAAGCATGCCAATTCCATGCAAAGCAAATTCACACACCAGCTCAGCCCTTACAAATGATACCTCCTACATGGCCCTTCGCTGTGTGGGGGATGGACATCTTGGGACCTTTCCCAAGAGCCGTCGGAGGTTACAAGTTCCTGTACATCGCCATTGACAAGTTCACCAAGTGGCCGGAAGCAACTCCAGTTGTGACAATCAACAAGCAATCTGCTATCAACTTTTTGCAGTCCATTGTATGCAGATTTGGAGTCCCAAACAAAATCATCACTGATAATGGGACCCAATTCACAAGCTCTGCATTCCAAGGATATTGCGAAGACCTCGGCATACAAGTTTGCTACGCCTCCGTAGCTCACCCAGCCAGCAATGGCCAAGCCGAGAGAGCAAATGCTGAAATCCTTAAAGGACTCAAAACGCGCACCTATGAGCGCTTGAAAAAACATGGAGCCAACTGGATCGAAGAGCTTCCGCCCACTTTATGGGCCAACAGGACATCTCAAAACCGGTCAACTGGAGAGACACCCTTCTTTCTGGTGTACGGAGCTGAAGCAATCCTTCCTCCGGAAATCACCTTGGGTTCACTCCGGGTCCGGACCTTCGACGAAGCCGCGCAGGACCAGCTCCGGCGTGAAGACCTAGACCTCCTTGAGGAGGGAAGGTGCCAAGCAGCTGTTCGGAATGCCCGATATCGCCAAGCCCTATGGCGTTATCACCAGCGGCATGTACACAACCGAGAGCTCGAGGAAGGCGATCTGGTGCTACGGAGAATACAATCCAGAGAAGGGTTAAACAAACTCTCCCCCGGCTGGGAGGGGCCCTTCTGAGTGATTAAAGTATCCCGTCCCGGAAGCGTTCGCTTGGCTACTGAGGATGGGACACCTCTCCCAAATCCTTGGAACATCGAGCACCTCCATAAGTTCTACACTTAATATCCCGGAGTTGAGTCTTGAGTAACTTGAGGTGTATGTTATAGAGTCATTGTACAGAGTCGGGTAGTTCCTCCGGGAGAGCAGCCGGACCTTTCCCGAAAGGTCCGCAAAGTTCATGCAACACTTGTCACAGTCTCAGGACTAAAAGTGCGGCTAACTACCCTGGGTCAAACGAGAAATGAAACACACTTAGCCTGGTTCTGAACCCTAAGAGTGTACTTGTTTCCCCTGTACCCCGGACCTATAATGAAAGACATCTTCATGTGAAATAGACTCCACGTGCATTTATTTTGTACAGGCTCAACATTTTTATTTTTCTCTTTCTTGTCTATAACAAAGACGTGCAATTCTTAAGAAATTTTAGTTCGACCGGTTTATATACGATTCGAGTTGTATTGTCAATTCTTTTGGATTCAAATATTGTTCATGGCCAACTCGCCTGAAAGCCGCCAAGCCAATCTAGGGCTGGAGTGTGCTATCGACTTAGCCTGGTCAAGCACCCTAAGTACGCCACTCTACCTACACCCCGGCAAACCGAAGTAAGGCAGGTCCATGGACAGTTGGATCTAGAAGAAAAGACAACGCATTCGGTTGTATTTAAAATCGCGTTTGACTTAAAGTCTTCTTGAGAATCGTAAGCCACGACGAAATTATAGACAAGAAACGAATTTTACTATTTTTCTTGGCTTAAGTGTGCAGGAAAAATAAAATCTACGTTGATGGAGAAAAGCCGGAGCTAACTAAGCTCCGACTCCCCTAGGGGGGGCCAGCCGTCGACGCTGAATAAAAGATGGTAAGAAGACCCCGTAAATGGAGTCTGCTGCCAACAAACTAAGTATTGGCAAAGGTCACTGCCGGAGCTACTAAGCTCCAACACCCCGGAGGACTAACTATCGATGCTCTACGCGTTAATAGAGACTATTGCCGGAGCTATCAAGCTCCAGCGATGGACAATGCCGGAGCTTCTAAGCTCCGACAACCTCAGGGGGCCTTCACTATCGAAGACTTCGGACCTAAATTCTACAAGTTCGGAGCAAATGAGTCTTCAACAAAACACAATATCCTCTTGGTACATGTTCACAATCAAATTGTGTACATCTACCAGGGGGCCAAGTGAAGATAAAAGTGTTGAAGACAAAAAGTGAAATTCACAAAAATTTGGGGATTTCATTTATCTGGAGACAAGGGATTACATCTGGAGACAAGGGATTACAAAATTGAGGAAGAAGAAAAGAAAATACAAGTGAGAATTACAGAGAAGGTTCTAGACCCTATGAAAGAATTGGGCGACTTTCTGGGCAACCTCCGACACGTTGGCTCGGGCAGCTTCCCCTTCTCCTTCGACGGGACCTTCAAGCACTGGGTCCAGAGGAAATTGGGAGTTCCAGTTGGTGTAGCACGTCAGCACATATTCTGCGACGTTCTTCGCCAGGGACTGCCCCTCAACCTCCAATTGGTCTGCGATGACATCGCCCACCTTGGAGAGTTTGCTGCCTGCCGAACTCAACGCCTGCAACGCCAGGTCCAGCTCCGGATCATCCGGGCGCACGGGGCTGAAGCCCATCGGTGTCAGCGCGTCATTGGCCTTGCTCAAGAACTCCCAAATCTGTAGGGAGTCCTCAGTCCTCAAGCCCTTCATCTCTTCCAGGGATCTTCTGGCCGCCACCAGTTCAGAATTCTCGCGGGCAAGGCGCTCAACTTCTCTGGCGTTCTGTTGAATCTTCTCAGCAACCCGCTTTTCGAGTTTCCCGAGCTCCTCCTCCCGGAGGTGGATCTTGTTCCGGCGGTCGACCAGGTCCTTCTCTCTTCCCCTCACTTTCTTCTCCCTGGCAGTAAGGGCACACTCTTGTTCGTAGAGTTCCTGCCCTCGCACCCAGGCCTTCTCCTCTTCATCATGGCAGCGCTCTTCCAATTTCTTGGCACGCTCCTCGAGGCCCTTGTCAGCCAGAGCCACCTTCTCGGCGAGCTCCTCCTCCCTCCTCAGGACGTCATCCCGCAGCTCTAGGAGTTTCTGCTCTTCATCTTCGAGCCGTTTCTCCCTCTCCTCAAGTGCCTCTCGGCGCTTGATGAGTGTAGTGTTAATGGCCTCAAGCCTTTCGTGGCATTCATCGGCCGCACTATTGGCTGCTTTGGCCTGATTGTAGATCTCCTGGGATTGAGCGTCGAGGGCATGAGTCATACTCTCCCTGTCATCCAGTAACTTGCCCCAGTACTCCAGGCGGATCTTCTCCCGCTTGATCCACTCTTTGTCATCTGCTAGCCTCGACTGCGCCAGCTTGGTCTCGTAGTAGAGCCGGTTACGCCACCGCCTAAGGGTTTGGCGCTCCTCTTCAAGAGCCTTGCTGTCGTGGAAGAAGGCCAGTTGGACTTGACGCAGACTGGAACATGCGTTGTCAATAGACAGTGACAACGGGATGGGTTCCGGACCTGCTGGGGTCTCCTCCGCTGGTTCCAGCGGGTCTTCAGATACAAAAATTGGGTCCCACTCCACAAGATTGGTCCCCTGAGTCTCCATGGCACTAGGACCGTCCTCCGGGATGGCCTCAGTCGCCATCGAGGAAGGCCCCGCCGCCAAGTCTTCGTTCACCCCCTCAGACAGGGGGCCAGCGACTTTGCTTGGGCACTCCGGCTCGACCGCAGGTACCTCTGATGTCGTCGCTTCCGGAGGAGGAGCCGCTACAGGCTCCAGTCTGGGCACCTCTTCCGATGGGGGCTCAAGCTCCGTCACCTCTTCAACAACCGGCTCAGGAGCCGGAAGATCTTCAGCATCGACCGGCCCTGTGACCGGAGCTCCAACAATGACCGGCTCAGCGGCCGGTGCTTCGGAGGTAGCCGTCCCAACTGCCGGAACTACCTCAGTTTCCGGCTCGCACGCCGGGGCTTCAGTCACCTCCGGCTCAATCGCTGGGGCTTCGACAATTTCCGGCTCAGAGGCTGGAGTTACTACTTCCTCCGGCTCAACAGCCGGAGCTTCCATCATCTCAGCACCAGGACCCGGAGCTTCAACCTCCGGGACAGGTGCCGCTGGCGCATCTTCACTCCCGTGGTCCGGCGCTACCACGGGAATTTTTGGGGATGAGTCGAGGTCCATGACCACGACAGCCGGCGCCGGAGCTGTCGCAGCTTCAGCCACCACTTGGGGCAGCACCGGGACAGGAGCAGAAGCCCCCACCCTCACGGCTTCAGCCACTGTGGCTGAGGGTGGAGCCTCACTCCACTTCTTGGGGACGCTGCAGATGATGAACGAAGAAAAATAAAAAATAGTTGCTACAATTAAAACAACTATCCAAGGTAGAGATTAAAAAGTACCTTGGGAGGCTTCCGCACCAGCTTGCGCGGAACCTTTTTCCCGGGCGTTCTGGGCTGGTCATAGCCGGCGTGGAAGCTCCAGAAGGCCCCCCGGAATTTGTCGCGGCCACGGGCGTTTCTCGAGACGAGGCTCCCCTCGATCGGGAAGAACCCCCGGACCTGGAGGCCTCCACCGGCCCAGGTGCTGGAGTCGTGCGCCTGGAGCTAACACCCCGGGAGGACACCACTGCGGGAACAGACGTGCTCCGGGAGGACCCCACTGCGGGAACTATCGCGTTCTGGGAGGAAACAGCAAGGAAGTCGAAGATACCATTCAAGAACTCCACCCTGCCGATGACAAGGGGGCCCGGGACCACTCCGATGATCAAGTCAAGGTTCTTACCCAAGCGAACGGTTGTCATCAAGAGGCAGGAAACCCGAAGGCGGCGGCCTGACAAGGCGCGCGGAACCGATACGGTTTTCGTATCGGGAACCGGCGACCTTCAATTGCATGAGATCCACACGCCAAAGATCTCATCTGCCGCACGCAGTACACGCCACGTGGTGAGGATTTAACTCCAAATCCTCGCCAACGGCACCTTCGAAGACCCTTGAAGACTCAGTTCAAGAGTCGCGAGGATGGACCCACCTCCAGCGGAATGACTTCACCTCTGTGGTCTTCCCCGGAGGTAGGTCCAGGGGGCCACTGTCGGTACCCTAGAAACCGTACACCCCTTGAGGTTACAAAGATCTCAAAGGAAAGTCATCTACTTGGTTTGAATACCCTCGGAGGCCCACATGTCAGACATAACCGGACCCGCTTCTCCAACATGGTTAATCCTAGGGTCGCCACGTGTACGACCAAACCGGAGCTACCGCCCACAAGGGGGAAGCTCCGGGCCATGTACCGAAATGGCACCTCCGGACTTAACCCCAGACCGAGAGAAGCTCCGGACCTGACACGTGTCAGGTAGCCCCGGAGCTACCTGTTTCCCATAGCAAGCTCCGGAGCTGCCACGTGTCCAATCATCGGATCTTCAGCCTCTAACCTACGGAAGACCCCGCAACGGCTCCGGATCTTCAAATGGGAATCAAGGACTTCAAGACCCGATTAAGTGCTATTAATATCATATTAATGACACTTAAACAGATGATCTTAACACCAGTAATGGTGCTGTCAAAGCCCGTTATAGGGTCATTAAGAGCAATTAAACGTGTATCAATACTAGTAACCGCTGGGGCCACATGTCGGGCCAGGCTAACCTGTAACGGCCTGCCCTTGTACTATAAAAGGGCAGGTCAACGACACGTTAGGGGGTTCAGCAACGCTACACACACAGAGGCATACGCCATTGACGTGCAACACAAGCTCATACAGCTAATACAACACCAACACACCCGTGGAGTAGGGTATTACGCTCAGGCGGCCCGAACCACGTAAACTCTTGTGTCTCCTGTGTCAATTCCTACTCACCTTCTTGAATCTCCGCGCGCCCACACCGAACATCAAACTCCCCTATGACTTTAGTAGTGTAGGGAGATCTACTGGTTCAAACCACCGACAGAATTGGTCTCGATCTTCCGATGGGTAATGGATAAGTCGATTGGTGGAGATCTCGATGTTGATGATCTGAGGCTCTCGAGTAGAACACGAAAAAATCTTGCAATCACTACACCACCGCTCTGTTGGTTATCAATCATGCTGCACACGTTTGACCTCGCCACGAAGGCTAATCCCTGCAAGTGCAACCGAGAAAACAAGCAAGAATAAGGTAGAAGCAATCTGAATTGCTAAGTTGGGGTCTCACAAACTGATGAATGGCGAAACTGTGTATAACAGATTATTCTAAGCAAAACCCAATTGTTCATGGCGGCTACTATGGAGTATATATAGGTGGGAGGACGTCCAAGGTGGTGTTGGGGTCGTGACCTAACCCTAAGATACAAAAATAATAGACTTAGACTTGACACAAGGCCCAATGGCCCAATACGGTGGCGCAACACCCTGACAGATTCTGAACTCGATTTTGTTTCAACGATTACCGTCGAATCCAAAGGAATTTTGATATGGGACCAGTTCCATTGGAAATTTTATTTTCTCCCCTTTCCGTGCATATGTAGAACGTCCAAAACGGAGTTCGTATGCGTCATGGGCATCCATTTTACTACATACTTCTCCTGGACTCCGAGTTGGATACGATTTTGAGTCGGGGTCGGTTTCCATCCTCTTTGAACGTATCCTCTGGTCCTCCACGCCCCTAAATCTTTCTCCAATTACTCCTTTGACTTATCTATGGATTCTAATCACAATTAAGTCATTAGGTAGCAATCTATTCTCAAAAATATATAAGAAAACATATAAGAACGAGTTCACCTCTGAAATTAATTGGTGTGTGTAAATCCTATTGATTGCATCTTGTATGTTGAATGGAGTGTTGTGTATATGCATAGGAGTGATGTCCTCATCAATGCTGCTAGATGCAACTATTGTAAAACTCAATTAGCTACTAGAAGTACCATTGGTATTGCATACTTGATTAGGCATTTAGAGAGGTGTAAGAGGAAGGCTATGGCTGACTCATCATCATCTCAGTCTTGGTTGAATTGTACTGCAGTGTTAGACATTTTCAATATGATTCCCAAGTTGCTAGAAGTCGACTAATGAAGATGATTGCTTGAATAGACTTGCCTTTGAGTGTTGGATCTACTTTTGCATTTGAGGATTATATTAGGACTACTCATAATCCTAGCTTCAAAGTTTTTTCTAGGCAAACCACTACTAGGGATCTTGAGGCATATTTTAATATGAAAAAATCTGTTGTTAAAGATTTATTAAATGATGCATCTTGTGTTTGTTTGACATCTGATATATGGTCTGGTAATGCGGAGGACTATCTTAGTGTTGTTTTCCATTTTTTGACTAGTCAATGGCAATTAGAAAAGAGAATTGTAGGTATGAGACTAATTGATTGTTCTCACTCTGGTAGTAACATTGTTGAGTGAATTACTATTGTTGTTTCTGAATATGACGTTCTTTCTATTACACTTGATAATGCCTCTACCAGCACTCGTGTTGTAAATGAATTAGCTCCATTATTGTCTGATTATGTTGGCACATCTCTGTTACATTAGAGGTGTGCATGTCATATCATTAATTTGATTGTTAAGGCTGGTCTAAAACGTATTAAGCCTTACTTCGAGGACTTTAGGACTGCTATTTCTTTTTTAAATTCATCTAATCAAAGAATTGCTGCTTATAAGTCATTTTGTTTATCTATGGGTCTAAGGCCTAGAAAGTTTTGTTTAGATATGGATGTTAGATGAAATGCAACTTACCTTATGCTTAAGCACATTGTTCCATACAAGAGTATTTTTTACGCTCATTCATACTCACTACCAAGCTTCAGAGACACAATTGCTTACTGATTCACATTGGTATGTTGCTGGACACATGTTAAATTTTTTGGAACTGTTTTATGTTTCTACTATTTCATTGTCCAGTGTATATTACCCTACTTCTCCTTTAATGATGCATGTTATTATTGAAATTGCTGATCATTTGAATCAATATGAAAATGATCCTACTCTAAGATATGTTGTTGTACCTATGAAACCTAATTTTTTGAAGTATTGGTCTGATATTTCTCTGTTGTATTCTCTTGCTTTCATTTTAGATCCTAGGGCTAAGTTGATTGGTTTTAACAATGCACTTCAGATCTTGTCTTAATTAATTAATCGTGATTATGTTGCTTATTACACATAAGTTAAATCTGAGCTAACTGACCTGTATAGAAAATATGAGCTCAAATTTGAATCAATTAGTTGCAAAGACCTACACCACAATGTTCATCTGCAGGTAAGCAGGTAAGTTCATGGAACTGGGTATTTAGTAGTAGGTTTACTTCAGCATCTACTTCATCTGTTCCTAATACTAATGCATCCTCCACTCTTTCTGATCTTTCTTCTTATCGATATTCTTATTGTGTAACTCAATTTGATGACTCTTTTAACATTCTTAATTGGTGGCAAGATCATAAAAGAATTTATCCTATCCTATCAATTCTAGCTAAAGATATTATGATTGTCTATGTATCTACTATTTCTTCCGAATCTGCCTTCATTTTGTGTGGCAGGTTAATTCAAGAACGATGTAGGAGTTTGACTCCGAACCATGTCAAAATGCTATGTTTGCTAAAGAATTTGGAGGATGGGGATGTGAGGCAACAGCACAACCTGGTGAACTAAGAGCTGGAGGACAACATGAACAATTTATACTTGGATTAGATACCTGAAAATTGTGTCTATGACTGTGATTTTGTAAATTCTGTATGTTGGATTGGATACTTGAAACTGTTGTGTGTAGTGTAGATCACCAAAAGAGTTGTGGGTTGTACTCTTTTTCCCTCTAGGGTTTTATCTTCCTTAAGAAGTTTTACCTAGAGGTTTTTAATGAGGCAGCCCCACTTGTAATTTGAATTTTAACAGCTCTTTATAAAGTAAGGTGATCTATCTTAGTTTGTAATCTGTTGTTTGTTTTAATTTTTCTGTTACATTTGAAATTTTCAATTTTTTGACTTAATTCTGATGATTGAAGTGAAAAATTGATCAATTAAAGGTATGCTTGAGTCACCGTGTCTGGGCTGGCAGGGCACGGTTGACACGGCGTGGGCCGGGCTCAACCCAGCCCAGAAAGTCGGGCCCTGTGTTGTGCTTGGGCTGGCAAAATGTCCTCTCGGGCCAGCCCGGCACACCACGATTAAAATTCGAGTCGTGCCGGGTTGCCTCTTTTCAGGCACGAGCCCGGTCGTGCTCGTGTCAGGTTGGCCAGGCCCAGCACATTGACCACCTATACCGTCGGACCCAAAGAATACATGAGCATCAGGCTCATGTAGTGAAGAACACGCTGCATCGGCGGCAACACGAAATCTACAGTGATTTCTGAAATCCGTGCCATCAATTGGGTCTCTTCTTCCTCCTTGTGGGCGAGATCTGCATGTTCCTTGCATTACATACGGGCACGCTAGTCTCTACCCAGTGCCCTTTCTTTCCGCAGCTGTGGCAGGTGTCAACGCCATTATTCTTCTTCTGTCCGCACGATCAGTTCTTTGATCTGCATGCGCAGATCCCAATTTGGAGCTCCATTAACCTTGCTTCTCCTTTAGTCGTGCATACCATTGCTCTTCTATGAGCAACAGGCGTCCTCTAGTTGTGGAATCCTCCTCCTCACCACCGCGGCACTCGATTGCTCGCAGGCGGCCGGTGATTTCTTCAATTTACATCGCTGAAATGTTGAGGAGCGACTCAATTGCAATGGTGACAGGCACGAATTTCTTCGGTACCACCTGCAGATACTTGACAGCGACCTTCTTCGGATTTTCCAGGCTGCTGAGGATCTCCAATTCATGCACCATCTCGTCGAGGCACAATGTGAAGTCATCGAGCAACTCAGGGTCGAGGAAGGTGACGTTCTCGTACTGCCTCGAGACGTGTTGCGCCACCGCCATCCTTGCGCGATCCGAGCCAAGGCAGAGAGGTCTCCATATGATCCCAGACGGCCTTGGCGGAAGGCTTCAACACCAGCGTAGAGGCCATCTCCAGTGGGATGTCGCGGAGCAGTGCCTCCATCGCCATTTGATCCTCCATCTCATCGAAGGAGCCAAGGCTGATGGCCGCTCACAATCCACGCGGTACCATCATCCGCAACATCGATGACCAAACGGAGTAATTGATCTTCGTGAGCAGCGGGAATTGGCCGCTCACCTCCCGCACAATTCTTGCTGAAGCTGCTCTGCGGGCAACGGCTGCGCCCACAGCAATGAATGGGGGATGGCGACTGCGGGCGTCACCTGCTAGGGAACTGAGAGCTGCACGTGTGCTGCAACATGGCCACGGATCAGAACCTGGGCTATGAGTCCAATTGTCAGCAACACAGGTCACTCAGTTATCTTTACTCTCAATGGCTAGAAGATCACAACAGAGGAGAATGAGTGTTGCTCGAAGTGGTGAATCACTTCAAAGCTCTGCTCTTTATTCATACTGCAGCCTGACGGTTGTTACTTGGTCTAAGACCCCTGGATTACACGATCAGGCTTAACAAACCTGTAGACTAGGACCTAACTAACCAGTTAAGACCGGTTCTCCTTGGCTAACTCGCTTGATCAACGGCAAACACCAAAACAAACTCTAAACTGAAACTTAGTCTTCGACACTGACACACCTTATTTAGAGAACGAAAGACTGGAGAACTATGCACTAGACTTACTAACAGATCTATGTTTTTTCGCTTTGTATGGGTTGGATTCAGTGTTATTGACTGATACCAACAACATACCTACCAAGTGGCAGTAGTAAATTTTTTTACAGAAAAAAGGCAATCATATAGGACACTTTGTAGCACTTCCTTGATAGTACAAACTTTATCTTGCAGTCACAAACAGGCCAGATAGAGTTTAAGAAAATGCATTATTACAGATTAAATATGTTCATACGAGTAGTTCACATTAGACCACAGAATTACCAAACTGAGGGAAACATCCAAAGCGAGTTGATGCATAACTAATCCATTAATATTGTGACCCACTGTGAGTCCTATGTGTGCTGAATACATTGGTTTGTACTAAATACATTGGCTTTGATGATAAAAGTTTTAAAATTCTGCTAAAACACCTTTTTAACAAGGTTCGACTCTAGCTCCGAGCTTCTGCAAGGTCCAACAATAGGTCCCACTTGCTTTGTCAAGGTTCGACATGTTTTTGGGTAGCTCTGGTGAACTTTGTCCTTAGCTTCAGCGTGTCTTTGATAGCTCTGGCATGTCTTTGTTAAGCTCTGACATGTTTTTCTAGCTCCGACTTTTAGGTTGACTAGTTCCGACTAGTTTTGGTTAGCTCCAGCGCTAGGTACGACTAGCTTTGGTAAGCTCCGGTCCTAGGTCCTGCTAGCTTTGGTAAGCTCCGGTTCTAGGTCCTGCTAGCTTTGGTAAGCTCCGGCTCAAGATTCGGTTAGTTTTGGCAAGGTCCAAAGCTAGTTTGTGATGGTTCTGCTTTTACTTTGAATTTATTCGAACTTGTTTTACATCTATGGAAAGTTTGCTTAGTATTCTTTTACTAAGTTTTTGGTGCATTTTGGTTGATATGGCTGATATCGTTTTACTATGCTTTGCAACATGCTTATGTGAGGTGCTCACGTAAGGTGTTGTGTTCGGAACTAACTTGAGTCAAGTCGCGGACTTGGGCTCGTACAGATTGGTTGTTTGTTTATGTGCAGTGTTGCTTGAATTCAAGACATGGCTTGTGACGGGATCTATTTAACTAGTCTTAGGGAGCAGATGAGGTTCAACAATAGAGTTCGGGATGAATTGTGGTTGAGTTGATCGGGAGATCGCGCAGCATGTATGAATCAAGAACAATGCATATGAAGGTATCATGGACATCATTGGAAAATGTTTGCACGTGTGCAAGGAGTGTATGGACGTGGCTACATGGTTCCGATGCGTGATGAAGAGATGTGGACAGAAAGAATTGATCGGAGAGGTCCAACAGGCGTGATAGAAGCGTCCTAAGCAGTTACGGAAAGTTTCGATTCATGTTTGAGTAGGATTAGAGTCCTAGTTTAAGTTGAGTTGGCCTCCGGACTGGTTATATAAGCAAGGAAGGTCAGAGCTCGTGATACACAACTTTGGGGTTGTTCCTCTTGTGTTCTATTGAATAAAATTCGTAGTTGAAAGGAACTTTTGTGCCTTGTTCGTCCGACTTGTTCCAGACAAGTTTTTCTCGTCGAGTTTCTGCACAGCACTACCTTGTTTCGGTGGTTTTATCATAACTCAAGGTTTACAGATACAATTGACGTGATTCTTTTCGAGTTTTCTTCAGAACTTGATTATCTATCATCTTTCAAAATTTCACAGTCATTGGATTTGTGGTTTATGATCTACACGAGTTTCTTTATAGTGTTCCAGAACTATTTTTCTCAGGTAGGACAGATTGACATTTGTTCAATCTTTCGATCGTAACTTGAGTTTCTCTCAACGGATTTTAGTTTTTGTTGTGTCGTCTTCGTTACTTGATTCTCTCTGATATCTATAAATTTTTTCATGGTGAAACACGTTTAGTTTAGTCTCACACATGATTTCTTTAACAGATTTTTTTTCTACCGAGGGGTTTTTATTGCTTCCGCTGAAAAGGTTTTAATCTACCATTCACCCCCCTCTGGTAGCTTTTCACGTGCTATTCGATCCTAAAATTGGTATCAGAGCCACGGTGCTCTAATCATTGTTATTTGCACGTGTTCTTGACTAATCATCATGGAGAAATACTCTGCCAAACCTTCCGTGTTTGCTGGTATTGATTTTCATGTTTGGAAGACACACATGAAATCTTTCATCCAAGTACAAGGCTTCGCAATATGGGAGAAGGTATACAAGACTTACAAAGTGCCATCAAACGATCAAGTTACAGCCACAAGTCTGAGAGATGTCGACAACAACAACAAGGCTCGAAACTTGATCATACAAGGATTAACTCAAAGTGACTTCGACTGTGTTGCACACCTCCGATCTGCATACGATGTGTCGAAAGCACTTTGTGAACACCATGAAGGATCCAACACGATCAAGGAGGTAAGGCAAGACATGTTCCAGAAAGAATACATGCGCTTCAAGATGCAACCCGGTGAGTCCATTGATGATCTCTTTGCTCGCTTTAATAAAATTCTCAGCAACTTGCATAGCGTTAATGTTAATTTTTCAGATGGTGAGAATGCTAGGCAATTACTAAGTGCATTAGACATGTCAATTTGGAAGATGAAGGTTACATCTATTCATGAATCTACTGTCATGAGTACACTTACTTTAGATGTACTATATTCTAAATTGAAAACTCATGAAATTGATGTAATCTCACGTAAGAACCCCAACAAGTCTCTTGCATTTGTTTCTCAGCGTGATATGCCTAGCTCTGGCCAATCTTCATGTTGTGGTACACTTGCTTTGTTATCCTCTCTAACCCTTGAACAGATTGAGGAGTTTCCAGAGGAGGAGCTAGCACTTCTCTCTACTAGGTTCTCAAAAGCATTGGAAAATGTGAGAACTAGAAGGAGAGGAAGCTTCGGACCTCAACGATGCTTCGAATGTGGTAAGACAGGACACTTTCGTACAGATTGTCCTAACCTTTCAGGTTCTACTTCCTGAGAAGAAAAACAATCAAGAACGAAGCACTCCTCAACAAATGAGAAGAAGAAGAAGAAGAAGAAGAAGAAGAAGAAGAAGAAGAAGAAGAAGAAGAAGAAGAAGAAGAAGAAGAAGAAGAAGAAGAAGAAGAAGAAGAAGAAGAAGAAGAAGAAGAAGAAGAAGAAGAAGAAGAAGAAGAAGAAGAAGAAGAAGAAGAAGAAGAAGAAGAAGAAGAAGAGCTTTACAGGTCGCCAACTAGTGAACAGTTTTATCTCTGCACTCTAGGAACTTGGCTCAAGCGACGTGGACATTGGAAGCGACGAAGATGAGGATGATTTGGCAAACTTGTGCTTCATGGCGGGCAAGTCAAGATCAAGTATGGAGGAGGCTCAAGCACAATAGCGACAATGAAGAGGTATGTCCTACTTGCGAAGAAATGTATGATGCTATTTCTCATGCCACTGTGATAGTTAAGAAGAAGGACAAAAAGCTTAGGGACAATGCAGTTAAAATTGAGTCACTAGAATCTGAAATTAATCATTTAAAATCCTTGATTCCTAGTGATGATTCTTGTTCCTCATGTGATTTAATATATGAACAATTGTCCTCATTAAGAAGTGCGCACACCTCCACACTTGATAGACTTGAGTTAGAAATTGAAAAGAACAGAGAGCTTGCTGCACTTAATGATAAAAACTTGAAAGATGCTAGTTGTTCTACAATTGATTTGCATTGTTCCACTTGTGATGATCTTGATAAGAAACTACAAGTTGCTATGAATGAAATTTCTATATTGAACAATGTTTTACATTCTCATGAAGTTAAATATTGTTCCAATGGCAAATTAAAAGGAAAAACTTCATGTGAAAATTGCCTTTATCTATCCAATAAACTTGTTGACATGCATAGGACATTAGATCGGTTTTGTAATGGGAATAAGAACCTAAACTTGGTGTTGAATTCTTCCAAGTCTTGCAATGATAAAACTGGTTTAGGTTATGATTCTCATGCTCATGCTAAGGCACATCCACCTAAAATTGTAAAGTCATTAAGAAGTGGTTTGATTCAAACATTCCTAAACCAAAAGAGGTGGTTTTCAAATCTGCGAGAGTATTGTCTCATTCAATTTCAAATAAAAATGTTGCTTGCTTATCTAGACATGAACACAAAGTTAAATTTATTGTACCTAATGTGGTAGAGATGGTCATGTCATAGATTTTTGTTATAGACTATCTAAACAACAGGAAAAAGATGGAATGATTGCTAGTTCCAATAACTTTCATACAAAATTTGCTGCTCATGCTAAACCGAATGATAGGAACATGCAACCTGCTATAATGAGCCAAAAACATGCAAAGTTTGCTCCCAAACCTACTGTTTTCGTGCTACACATGTAACACCTCATAAGTCAGTAGTTGGGTATAAAAATCCTCAAACTTTGGCTCATAAACCTAGTGTTTTGTCTCAGCTTTCGCGTGTTTTTCCTATTGCACGTTGTGTGAATCAGTACTGGATTCCTAAATGCCTTTTGACTAATTCCAGTATTGAGTCATCGACGTATTGTGCTTCTATGTAGGTTACACGCTTGAGGAAGGAGAACATTTGGATTGTGGATTCAGGTTGCTCACGCCACATGACCGGTAACAAAGAATGGTTATCCTCCCTCTCTTTTTTGTCACGTGTAGAGAATGTTACTTTTGCCGATAATTTTTCAACTTCTATAATTGCTAAGGGTTCGGTTAGAGTAAATGATCACTACACTTTGAAGGATGTGACACTTATCAAAAATTTGAAATACAACTTGCTTTCTGTTTCACAATTGCTAGATGAAAATTTGGAAATTATTTTCAATAAAAACTGTTGCAAAGTTGTAGGTTCAAATACTGAGCTTATTTTTAACATGTCACGGTTTGGAAGAGTTTTTAAAGCTGATTTTGATATGTCTTCCTCTAAGCATAGCTGTCTAGTTGCTAATGATTCAAAGGACTTATATTTTTGGCATCATAGACTTGGTCACGTAGGCGTTGATCATCTAACGCGTGTTAGTGCTCTTGATCGCATACGAGGGCTGCCGAAGCTTAAAGGGGACAAAGAAAGTGTGTGCTCTTCTTGTAGACATGCTAAGATGGTTGCAGGTTCACATACTCCTCTCACAATGATCATGACAACTGAACCATGTCAACTTTTGCACCTTGACACCGTAGGACCTTCACGTGTTCAATCCTTCGGAGGTAAATGGTATGTTCTTGTGATTGTTAATGATTATTCTAGATACTCTTGGGTTTATTTTATGGCATCTAAGAATGAAACTTTTAGTCACTTTAGAACTTTATTTCTTAGATTATCAATTGATCACCCAGGATCTTTAAAAGCAATTAGAAGTGATAACAGAATTGAATTTAAAAATCAATCTTTTGATCACTTTTGTGCTGAAAATGGAATAGATCATCAATTTTCTTCACCATATGTACCTCAACAAAACGGTGTTGTAGAAAGAAAGAACAGAACCTTAGTTGAGATGACTAGGACTATGCTTGATGAATATCAAACTCCTAGAAAATTTTGGGCTGATGCGATTGCAACCGCTTGTTATGTTCTCTTGTGCGCTAAGCTAGGTAAAACCATATGAGCTCCAGTTTGAACATAGGCCTAGTGTTACACACTTTCGGGTCTTTGGTTGCAAATTCTATGTTAAGAAACATGGTAATCTTGATAAATTTGAACATAGATCCATTGATGGCATGTTTCTTGGTTATCCATCTCATACTAGAGGCTATCGTGTGCTTTTACTTGACACTAACAAAATTGTGGAGACTTGTGAGGTGTCTTTTGATGAAGCTAGCCCAGGTACTAGCTCAAACATTGCAGGTTTAGATCCATATCCGCAGGGGGGGGGCATTTTCGTTGAAGATGAGGAAGAATTGGAGCTGCTGCCCGAAAATTCAGCAGCTAATGACTTTGGTTCAGCTCCAGATGTTAATTCTCAACCAGCACCGACAACCATCATTGTTGATTCAGATCATCCTCAAGTCACAATATCATCGATTTGTGATGAACATGAAGAAGAAGAAGCTTGTGAGACATCTGTTCCCCTATGGTATTACAAAGATCATCCACCGCAACAGATAATTGAAAGCTTGCATAAACGAGTTACAAGATCCGGGTTTTCTGACCCCAATTCTCATGCTCATTCTGCTTTTGTTGCTTCTTTTGAACCCAAAGATATATCACACACACTCACTAATGAATCTTGGATTATTTCCATGCAAGAAGAGTTAGAAAATTTTGAAAGAAAAATGTTTGGAAACTTGTACCTCCACCTCAAGATCACACTTTAATTGGAACTAAACGGGTGTTTAAAAATAAATAAAGTGGGGATGGGGTTGTGGTTAGGAATAAGGCTAGGTTGGTCGCTCAAGGTTCCACTCAAGTTGAAGGTCTAGATTTTGATGAAACTTTTGCTCCTGTTGCTAGATTAGAAGCCATACGAATTTTGTTAGCTTTTGCTGCATCTAAATGTTTTAAGCTATATCAAATGGATGTTAAAAGTGCTTTTCTTAATGGCTACATAGATGAGGAGGTTTATGTCAAGCAACCACCGGGTTTTGAAATTCTAGATTTTCCTAAACATGTTTACAAACTGTCCAAATCCTTGTACGGTCTCAAACAAGCCCCTAGAGCATGGTATGATAGGTTAAAAATATTCTTACTTGAAAAGAGGTTTGCCATGGGCAAGGTTGATAAAACTCTTTTTGTGCTTAAGCATGGCAATGACTCATTATTCATTCAAGTGTATGTGGATGATATTATCTTTGGTTGTGCTTCTCATGATCCTGTGTCCAAGTTTTCAGTGATGATGAGTTCCAAATTTGAAATGAGTATGATGAGTGAACTCACTTACTTTTTGAGGCTGGAAATTAAGCAAACCAAGGAGGGTACCCTTGTGCATCAAACGAAGTATACAAAAGACCTACTGAGGCGCTACAACATGGACAAAAGCAAGTCTCTTCGGACACCAATGGGAACAGCAACAACACTTGATCTTGATGAAGATGGTGATCCCGTGGATCAAAAAGAATATATAATCATGATCGGATCACTTTTGTACCTCACGACATCAAGACCGGACATATAATTTAGCGTATGTCTTTGTGCACATTTTCAAGCCTCCCCACGTGCTTCACATTGTCAAGCCGTCAAAAGGATTCTCAGGTACTTACATGGAACTCAAGAATTTGGCATTTTTTCTTTCTTCTTCCTCAACCATTACTTTGAAAGATTTTTCCGATGTTGATTTAGGGCGTTGTAGGATTGATAGGAAAAGTACTTCGGGTGCTTTTCATTTTCTTGGTAATTCACTTGTTGCTTGATCCTCTAGAAAACAAAACTCAGTTGCATAATCCACAACCGAATCTGAATATGTAGCTGCTGATAGCGCTTGTTCACAAATTATTTGGATTGTTCAAGCACTTAAGGACTATGAGGTTGATCTAGATAGTGTTCCACTGTTTTGTGATAACACTAGTGCCATTTGCATTGCCAAAAACCCCGTGCAACATTCTAAAACTAAGCACATTGATATTAGGTATCACTTTCTCCGTGATAATGTTGAAAAATGAAACATTGTGCTTCACCATGTAGATACCGAACAACAATTGGCTGACATTTTCACAAAACCTTTGGATTTCACTCGTTTTTGTTACATTCGTAGTGAAATAGGTGTTATACATCCTCATGGCTTAAATTGAGGGGGAGTTTTGAAACTTGGAAAGTCTATGTGTGAATCTGAAATTAAAATAATATGAGCATAGTATTTCATACATATATGACTTTGTGATTCCTTTTATATGTTGAAAGTTCTTACTACATTACTCATGTTATACATTTTGTAGTTTTTGCCATGACTAGTAATTGGAATAATTACTTACACTAAATCTGGTCATGATCGAACTTTCTTGCTAGTTTGAATTGTTACAATGCTCACAAGTACTTTTAATCATAAAGAATTAATCAAGTAATCAACTCACATGTTGAGTTTTTATGATCAAATATAAATTGAGAAAAGATCAAGAGAATATGCATGCATCACACTTCTTCTTTTGAGATGGCTTATCATTGCACTTAGATATGAACTTGGAAGAAATTGTGAATGACTAAAACCATGTCCTTAAGCTTCTGATTGTCAAATGACATAGGCTTGGCTTGGTTGGTTAGAATAAGGTAGATGCGCATATAATCTCTTGCAAATATCATATGATCTAAATTTGTGCTTTGAAAAATAATAAAATGCAGCAACTAGTGTCATGCTTTTAGGTTTTGAAATAGTTAAGTTTGTGAGATCATGACTTGCTTAAATTGAAAATTACATTTGATCTCTAGCATGGCTTACACTACTTTATGTATCTCATTGATATAATAGTGTAAGTTACTTGATAGTATGACTTGGATGAGCTTTGTTTATATGTATATTGTATAATATACCCATAACATTTGAAAATTTGCTTTTGAACCTTATTGAATACATTGTCAAAGGGGGAGAGATAATATGTGAATTTTTAAAGATAAGTATGCAAGGGCGAGAAATTGATTACACATTGCACATATTCACAATTGTTTTGACAAGATTCTTCTCACAGGAAGATTTTTTTCTTCTCATTTTATTTCTGATTTACAAAGGGGGCGGGGAATTGTTTTCAAAACTTTTAATGTGAATAAGCCAATGTTCGGATTTTAAGTGGTGTTGCCAATGCATTCATCATGGGGGAGATTGTGAATCATATGTGTGTTGAATACATTGGCTTGTACTGAATATATTGGTTTTGATGATTAAAGTTCTGAAATTCTGCTAAAACACATTTTTAACAAGGTCCGACTCTAGCTCCGAGCTTCTGCAAGGTCCGACAATAGGTCTCACTTGCTTTGTCAAGGTTCGACATGTTTTTGGGTAGCTCCAGTGAACTTTGTCTTTAGCTTTGGCTTGTCTTTGATAGCTCCAGCATGTCTTTGTTAAGCTTCGACATGTTTTTCTAGCTCCGACTTTTAGGTTGACTAGTTCCGACTAGTTTTGGTTAGCTCCGGCGCTAGGTACGACTAGCTTTGGTAAGCTCCAGTGCTAGGTCTTGCAAGCTTTGGTAAGCTCCGGTGCTAGGTCCTGCTAGCTTTGGTAAGCTCCAGCTCAAGGTCCAGTTAGTTTTGGCAAGGTCCGGAGCTAGTTTGTGATGGTTATGCTTTTACTTTCAATTGATTCAAACTTGTTTTACATCTATAGAAAGTTTGTTTAGTATTATTTTACTAAGTTTTTGGTGCGTCTTGGTTGATATGGATGATATCGTTTTACTATGCTTTGCAACATGCTTATGTGAGGTGCTCACGTAAGGTGTTGTGTTCGGAACTAACTTGAGTCAAGTCGCGGACTTGGGCTTGTACGGATTGGTTGTTTGTTCATGTGCAGGTGTTGCTTGAGTTAAAGACATGACTTGTGACGGGATCCACTGAACTAGTCTTAGGGAGAAGATGTGGTTCAACAACCAAGTTCGGGATGAATTGCGGTTGAGTTGATCGGGAGGTCGCGCAGCATGTATGAATCAAGAACAATGCATATGAAGGTATCATGGACGTCGTTGGAAAATGTTTGCACATGTGCAAGGAGTGCATGGACATGGTGAGATGGTTCCGAGGCGTGATGAAGATATGTGGACATAAAGAATTGGTCAGAAAGGTCCAACCGACTAGGTTATGGACTCAAGTTGTGGCTGAGTCGTGTTTGACTCAAATATGGAAAGATTTGAGTTGGTTATGATAGGATTTCGTGTGGGTCATGAATTTGAGTTGTTTAGGGATGTGGGATATGTTCCTAAGGTGTTTGTAAGTCTTAATATTGCTTCTATCTACGTATAGAAGAGTCCTAAGCAGTTATGGAAAGTTTCAATTCATGATTTGAGTAGAATTAGAGTCCTAGTTTGAGTTGAGTTGGCCTCCGGGTTGGTTATATAAGCAAGGGAGGCCAGAGCTCGTGATACACAACTTTGGGGCTGTTCCTCTTGTGTTCTATTGAATAAAATTCGTAGTTGAAAGGAACTTTTGTACCTTTTTCGTCCGACTTGTTCCAGACAAGTTTTTCTCGTCGAGTTTCTGCACAGCACTACCTTGTTTTGGTGGATTTATCATAACTCGAGTTTTACCGATCCAATTGACGTGATTATTTTTTGGTTGTCTTCATAACTTAATTATCTATCATCTATAAAAATTTCGCAGTCATTGGATTTGTGGTTTCTGATCTACACGAGTTTCTTTGCAGTGTTTCATAACTGTTTTTCTCGGGTGGGACAGATTGACCTTTGTTCAATCTTTTGATCGTAACTTGAGTTTCTCTTGACGGATTTGAGTGATTCTTGTTGTGTCATTTTCGTGACTTTATTCTCTATGATATCTATAACTTTTGTTATGGTTAAACACATTTAGATTAGTCTCACATATGATTTCTTTAACAGATCGTTTTTCCGCCGAGGGGTTTTTATTGCTTTCGCTGAAAAGGTTTTAATCTACCATTCACCCCCCTCTGGTAGCTTTTAACGTGCTCTTCAATCCTACACCCACAAACTAAGAGACGATTTAACAGCAATGATTCAAACTGTTGTCCAACAAGAACACTTTTATTAACTACGAATGGTCAATCTGGTGGCGCATCAGCTTGATCAGCATTACACCATGAACGGGTCGACAAGATTGTAGTTGGAAGCCGACGTTTCAAACTTTATTGTGCACTTGCTGTTGTCGCCGAACTTAACCTCAGCACTGCTACAGCCCCTTCTCTCCGGGGGTAGAAGCTCACCAGTAATCCTCTTGCTATAGATTTTTTTCGATGATGAGCTATTTATTAAACCTAATAGTATCAAAATGATACAATAGAGTTTACAGCCTGCTTCTGCATAACTAAGATACACATGGCCAAAATACATAGGAAAATAAAAAATAGCTTTTGATACAAGCTTTAATTCTAGGAGCAGCTAATGCGACGAGTGACATATTCTCAATCAAAGCTGCTACCCATGTGGGGTAAAGATATGTCTCGCCACTTGCTCCAACCGTCTACAAACCTCCATATATAGGTCTTTGTACTCCGCGTTGTAAGGGTGACCACAAACGAAGCAAGGAAGTGCACCTGTTTAAAACTTGCAAATAAGATGCATCTTTACATTTAAACACCTTATTATTTCTACATAGCCAAAGCGACCAAATTATGACAATCGCTCCCACTCTCAAATGTATCTTAAGCTATCAATCCCACTCAACCAATTGCCAGAAATATTTGCAACGCTGCTTGGTGGGTATAAGTTAGAAACTACTTGGATGATAGGTCATATAGAACGAGGAAATTGACAGGAAAAACAAGTGATCGGTAGTCTCTTCATGATAAAAAAAACACTTCATGTTCCCATGCCAATTACGCTTAGCAAGGTTATCCTTTTATAAGCATTACCCCCTTACTAATATACCAAGCAATAACATTTGTTTTAAGCGGTATTTTCAACTTCCATATTGTTTTATTATTATCTGCTGGCACATCAGAATGTAGTAAAGCGTTATACATAGAATCTACCGAGAGAACTTTCCAGTTCTAGTTAGATTCAATGAAATTCATCTTTCTCATTTGTCAAATGAACTAATGTCAGACGCTCTACAAGATAATTCCATGACTCCAAACATGCTCCGATTAGAGTACGTCTTAAAGACACTCTTGGTGTGGGGGTCGCCATCACTAACTTAACAGTGTCATTTTTATGATGTGCAATAATATATAATGCTAGATATAGATATCGGAAGATGGTATTCACTAACCAACGATCCTCCCAGGATCTAATCTTAGAGACATCCTTTATCCAAAATGAGCCATAGTAGAAAAAATATTTTTTGTCGCCATTAAGCGAGCCCAAAAATGTGAATCTCTAGATCTCCATTGGACTTGGGATAACGCCTTTGAGCCAATGTATTTCCTTCAAAAATTTTGCCAAACTTCATCCTCAACAAGAAGTTTGTATAACCATTTGGTGAGGATGGCTTAATTCTTAGCCCAAAGATCTTGAATCCCGAGCCCTCCCTGTTCTTTTGGATGGAGAGTGACATCCCACCTAGCTAGTGTACATATATTTTTTCACTATCACCCTACCAAAGAAGCGAGATCTGAGATAATCCATTCTATATAACACTTCTTCTAGAATTTGGAAGACCGATATCGTATGCAATACTATATTGCTTAGTATTGCATTGATGAGTACTAATCTTCCACAAGAGGATAGTAACTTCCCTTTCCAACCGCTTAATCTTTTTTCGACTCGCTCCTCTACTTGTTTCCATTTGACATTTTTGAGCTTCTGGTGGTGAACTGGAATCCCTAAATATAAAATCGGAAAATGTCTTTGCCCACATTTGAAGATCTCGGTATATTGTGATACCACATTTTGAGCTTCCCCAAAGCTCATTTTATGGAAGTTAATTTTTAGCCCTGAAAGCTTCTCTAATGCTAAAAGTATTACTTTTAAAGTCTTAGCCATTTTCAGGTCGTGTTCTATAAAAAGAATTGAATTGTCTGCATATTGAAGGATAGAAAGTACGCCATCCACCAGATGCGGCACCACACATTCAATTTGTCCATCACTTTTTGCTTGTTCAATAATGACCGCTAACATATCAACCACTATATTGAATAGCATTGGTGATAGTGGATTCCCTTGTCTAAGACCTTTTTTAGTTTGGAAATAGTGTGCAACATCATCATTGATTTTAATAGCGACACTACCTCCACTCATGAAAGTATGGATCCAAATCGCCATATTTCATTAAAACCTTACAATCTTAATATTTGCTGAAGAAAAAGACCAGTTAATCTTGTCATGTGCCTTTTCAAAATCTATTTTTAATGTCACTCCATTTAATTTTTTCTTTGCATTTCTTGTATCGCCTCATGAAGGATTACTACTTCGTCAAGTATATTTCTCCCTTTCATGAAAGTTGTCTAAGTCGGTTGAGCCACATGGTCAGCCACCAAATTGAGTCTATTTGTGATGGTCTTTGTAAATATTTTGAAACTAACATTGAGGAGGCAGATCGGCCTATATTGTTGTATCTGAGTCGCTTCCTTAATCTTAGGCAATAACATAATCTCTCCAAAATTAATTCTGAATAGGTCTAGTTGTCCTGCTTCTAAGGAAACAAACAACTCCATAAAGTCTGATTTTATAACATCCCAGAAGTCTTGATAAAATTCAGCAGGAAAACCATCCGACCCGGGGGCCTTGTTATGTTCCATTTGGAAAACCGCTTTCTTAACCTCTTATATGGTGAAAGAGGCAGTAGGAAAAATGTTATGTACCATGCGGGGAGAGACAAAACTAGGTGTAATCCAAATTGCTCGATAGACGGTTAAGGACATGCACCGGAAAATCACTTTTGCCCGCCTCCAAGTTGCCACAAAATCTAAATCATACTTCTGAACACACCCAGTAATGTACGAATGTTTAGCCAAGTCCCTAAGACCTCTGCTATTGAAAACCATACCGTTCATCGAGAAACTTTTGGTGGTTTTGTTGTCTTTGTGACTTTTACTTTGTTTGCAACAACCTTCGGGTTGTTGTGTTTTAATTTTTTCCTCATTGCTTTAGCATGTACGACATCATTTTGCTCTGTACCTCCCTCTAAAATTTCACTCAGTAGATGAGATAGGAGTTGACCATCATCATCGGCATCCCTCTCCTCATCATCTACTGAAGTGTTAGAATTTTCACTCAAAAT
This sequence comes from Tuctoria greenei, assembly GCA_036927565.1. Lineage (NCBI taxonomy): Eukaryota > Viridiplantae > Streptophyta > Magnoliopsida > Poales > Poaceae > Tuctoria > Tuctoria greenei. The sequence continues at coordinate 145,623,072 of JAYESD010000011.1, forward strand.
ATTACGAGAAACCTTAGTGTGGTCAATCTCCTCTTTTTAAAAGCATTTGCAGAATCATATTTTTTTTCATTATTTTCAAGTCCAACTCCGATATTATACAAATTTGAAAATATACATGCATCAGGAATGGAAATAATGGATGTAGATGAAGACATACCCATCTGTGTGTCCAGATTACATTGTGCATGCTGACGCATCGCCTTGGACAGTGTATCTTCATTTGTGATTGATATGCTATCCTGGGACACCATGTGGCAGCTGATGTGATGTGGTGTCTCTAAACCAGCATGTTGAGGATGCACCATCCGTGAAGTGGTAGTAGTCACAAGAGCTCTTTCATTGTCTGTTGTCTTCACCTCATTCGCCTTGGACACACCTGCACCCTCTAGGGATACTGAAACATTCTTCTGTGTTGCCCCCACATGGGGCAGTGCTGCGTGCACATTATTTGCACGTGCCTGGGGCTGAACAGGGTGCAGTTGTGTAACCTCTGCTTGGGACACCAACACTGTTTCTTGTGTATCACCCGCTTCAGACTGTACGCTCCAATGAGATGCCTGGGCATGCATTCGTTCCAGTAGGATGAGTCTGCATCCTCTTGCTATAGATGACCATGTACTTGGCTGCCCCGAGGAGGAAGTTTGTGAACACCAGCTTCTAACAAACCAGGTTGTTCACCCTGAGGACGATTCTCTTACACTGTTCTCAATGCATGAATGTTGCCTAGAGGGGGTGAATAGGCTTTTAAAATTTTTCCTTAAACACTTAGCAAAATTGTTAAAACCAGGAAGGTCGGACTAGTCTGGTGTCAGTAAGGACTAGTCCGGTGTGAGTAAGCACAGCTGTCAAATTGAGATCTCTTATATGTTTCCTTTGAATCTTTCACAGCGGAATGCAGTAAATTGTACTAACAACTCTAGCAAGTGTTAGTGGTAAATGATTTGCACGTGGAATACAATATTAACACAAGTTGTAAGTATGATCAAGTCTATGTCCTAGGTAGTGATGATAATGAAAAGTATAGATCAAGAGCACACGAGACAAATGATTTTTGCCGATGTTCGATCTCACCAAAGAGATCTACTCCTTGTTGTGGAAGCCCACACAGGGTCGGGTCTCTTCAAACTCTTTTCCTTCATCAAGTCACCACACAAGGCCAACTTGATTCCACTATCGCGGGTAATCACCAAGTTGGTGGGGCAACCTCACACGTTGAGGGCTCCCACAAGATTACAAACGAAAAGAGTGATCAACACACTCAAATAATTACACAATAATCAACAGGAGTGTGTGAGAAATCAAACCCAAGAGCTCAATGTCTGTAAGATCGTCACTCTCTTTTTCCAAATTGCCAACTCCCAAAGATTAGACTCTTAGGGCCTTAGAATGTGTGGAGAAAAGTGTTTTTGTGCTCTTGGATGCAGTGGCGGCGCTAAGGTTCTTGGTTGGTTGTTATGGGGTCGTGGATCACCTATTTATAGACATTTAGAAAAGTTACCGTTTGGATCCCGATGACTGAACTAGTCCGTTATGGACCGGATAAGTCCGGTGTGCAGAGTGATTTATGCGTGGACAAGTGCAACACACTAGGAAACCCTAATTTGTGTGAGTGAACCGGACTAATCCTTTTTTGTTTAGAAAGATAATCGGACTAGTCCTCTCAACATCGGGCTAGTTCTCTTTTGGAACTATGAGAAAACGGACTAGTCCGCTATGAGACCGGACTAGTCATCTATGAGGTACTGTGATAGAATGGACTAGTCCTCTGTGAAACCGGACTAATCCTATTGTGATACTGTGAGAGACTGGACTAGTCCTCTCTGGGGCCGGACTAGTCCTTTATTCCTACAACTTGAATTGCGTTATAGCTCTAATTCTTTCCGCAATGACTTGAGCTCTTGGGAGTGTGTCTCTCACACACACACCCTGATGAGATCATGCACATTATTATTGCACCTACAAACATGACACAATGTTTATTTGTTTGGTATCCTGGCTCAAGTGAATATGCACTCTTATTTGATGGGCAAGATCAAGATGGCGCACTATGTCGGCCACCACCTTGGCCTCCTCCATTCATGCATACAAGAAGATTTGATGGCGTTGCACATTTGGACCAACACATGAGAGAAGATGAACTTGAGTCGAGGACGAATCCAATTCAAGAAGGGGAGGATGATAAGGACATCACTTCTATGGATACAAACAACACTCCATTGAACATACAAGATGCAATCAATAGAGTTCATACACAACAATTAATTTCAGAGGTGAACTCGTTCTTATATATTTCCTTTTATGTTTTTGAGCATAGATTGCTACTTAATGATTTAATTGTGATTAGGATCCATGGAGAGGTTCAAGGAGTACTTGGAGGAAGTATTAGGGACGTGGAAGACCAGAGAATTCGTTCAAAGAAGATGGAAACCGAACCAAACTCCAAATCGTATTCAACTCGGAGTCCAGGAGCAGTATGCACTAAAACGGACGCCCAGGACGCATACGAACTCCGTTTTTGACGTTCTACATATGCACAGAAAGGGGAGAGGATAAACTTTCCAATGGCACCGGTCCCATGTCAAAATTCCTTCGGAGTCGTCGGCAATCGTCGAAACAAAATCAAGTACAGAATCTGTCAGGGTGCTGCGCCACCGTATTGGGCCATTGGGCCTTGTATCAAGTCTAAGTCCATTATTTTCGTGTGTTAGGGTTAGGTCACGACCCCAACACCCCCTTGGACGTCCTCCCACCTATATATACTCCATAGTAGCCGCCATGAACAATTGGATTTTGCTTAGATCAATAATATCGCCGTTTTTCGGTTTGTGAAACCCCAATTCAGCAATTTCAGATTGCTTCTTCTACGTTCTTGCTTGTGTTCTCGGTTGTACTTGCAGGGATTAGCCTTCTTGGCGAGGTCAATCGTATGAATCACGGTTGATAACCAACGGAGCAGTGGTGTAGTGATTGCAGGGGTTGTTCGTGTTCTACTCGAGAGCCTCGGATCATCAACGTTGACATCTCCACATCAATCGACTTATCCATTACCTTTCGGAAGATCGGGCATCATCATATCTTTTACCTTATCAATTGGTATCAGATTTCCAGGTTGCCCGTTAGGTAATTCATCTATCCATTACATTAGTTTTGTTATTCATACCTAGAGTCCACCAAAAAGCCACAAAAAAATTGCAGTTTAGTAGATCTGTTCATTATTTTGTCCAAACCACCATTGAGCCTTTACAACTTTCGTTTTCAGTTTGGTTTTGTTGAGTTTGTGTCTGTTGTTGAGTCATATTGCTGGTTTAGAAAGTGTTTTTGGTCTTAGTTTGAGTTTTGCATTGTGTGATTCATCCTTTTGAATCACGTCATCACGTCCAGATTAGATTCACCTCTGTCCAGTTCGGTATTTTCATCATATCTCGCACATACAAACTCGGATTTTGGTGTTCTTGTACTTTATGGAAAGCTTAAGAAGTGCTCTATAACTTTTGTATTCATCATTTTCCCAGTAAAGTTAGTTATCAATGTCGAAATTGCATTAGATCTGAATCTGTTATTGACCTAAAAATTCTGAACAGTCTGTATTTCGGGGGCAATATCTCCTATTGTTATTTTCCAAAAAAGGTATTCCATATATTGAAATTAAAGAGGAGAGATATATCTACAATCTTTCTGTTCTAAGTTTTCCAATTTAGAGCCTATAAGTGTGCCTATTTGTCCTTGGAAGATTGAGCAGAAAATCTGCGACAGACACACGAGATATCTTGGATTGATTTTCATTGTGTTCTTCCCTTGAGCACATTCTGAAGAAAAAAGGAAGAAAAAATAAAAAGGCAAGTGCAAAACAAGAAAGAAAATCCGCACAAAAAAAGAGGAAAAAACAACAAAGAAAAAATAGAAGTGCTTGCATTCTTTGTGTTTTCTAGTTTTGTCTCATGTCTTGCTAGCTTGAACTACTAGGAACACATTTAGGCCAGCAACTTTGACAAATACTTTGGACACTTATTCAACTTTACTATCTGATTTCATTGTTGCTAATCCTTGCTACATAGAAAGTGCCATCCAAGCTACACCTTACTATTGAGTAGAATCGATACACCTTTGCAATCATCCCACGCTTCATTGGTTTCTTCATATCGTCCACCGTTTGCCACCTGCAGTGTCGGTAAGAACACTTGTAAGAGCGTGGTAAGATGCTTGAGAGTGCGTGATTCCACTTCCATTTTGCCATTATCCTTTGTAGTTGATAGGGATAACATATTTTTTTTGTTGTCTTCTGTTTGCTACTAACAATATCAGGTAAAAGCAAGAATCATGCATTATATGCTGAGATGATGGACATGATGAAGAAGGCGATGGAGTTGCTCACTAAAAATCAAACATCAACCAAGGTTTCACATGACATTCAGACCACCTTTACAACACCTTCCATAAGAAGTAATTACATTCTGCCATCTCTTCCTTCTTTTGATGGTCTTGGTTATGATGAATATATTGCTTGAGAAATAGAGTTGGATAAAATTTTTGGACAATGTCGTATGTGTGAGAGGAGAAAGATTAGAAATGTTGCAAGTGCATTAGTAGGTTGTGCATTGACTTGGTGGAACAACTTAAATGATTTAGAAAAACCTCAAACATGGAAAGATATGAAAATTCTTATGCGAGAAACATTTACTAGTGTATCCAATTGCAAAGATGAAATACATGAGCTTGAGAAGAATTTTCTTGTTGTACCTCCTCCTATGCCTAACCTTTTGCAGGAACAAGAAACAATAATTGTAGAAAATCCAAAAGCAAATGAGGTGTTGAACAACTCTTCTGAATTTTTTGATGAATCAACTCATAATGCATTTGAATTTCTTGCTGAAAATGAGAGTAGTGTTAATGGACAATGCTATACAGTTCACCAAGGTATGACATTTTCAGATGTGCTGAATTTTGCTACCAATCATACTATCGATGAGCAGCAACAAGATGAACCTTTTCATAATACACCTTTACCATTAGTTGATTTTCCTACTGATTCTTACAACAAAAATGAATTGTGTGCTGATAATTATATTGTACCTATGCTAGAACAACCAAATGAATTTGATACTTCATCACTCACTTGTGCTGAAATTAAGCATTTGGTCCCAACTACATGTGAAAGGGATGAGCTGAAATTGTTATCTTCTCTAAATACTTTGGGCTATATTGAATTTGACACTCTTTGTGATCTAGATATCGTAGAGAAGATAATATTTTCTCAATCTGAATTGCCTTTGTTAAGTAGAAATATTTTTCATTCTATAGGCAAATATGAACATAGTGGTATGTTTATGGTGCATAAAGTTTACATATGTTCAAATGAGGAAGCTCCTTTTGTGCTGCAACAACATGGTCAAGTAAATGGATGCACTAACGCTAATCATGTCTTGTCAAGTTTTTCTAGTATTTTTTCCTTGCAGCAGAGACAACAAAAGCATTATTCACTGCGGTTGTGCATTATGGACAACACTCATTCTACCCCCAAAGTAATACTTTTTGCTAGACATACGAGCAAGCTGAGGACGGCTTGCCATAAAGAAGGGGAGAATGATGAGATCATGCATATTATTATTGCACCTACAAACATGACACAATGTTTATTGTTTGGGATCCTGGCTCAAGTGAATATGCACTCTTATTTGATGGGCAAGATCAAGATGGCGCACTATGTCGGCCACCACCTTGGCCTCCTCCATTCATGCATACAAGAAGATTTGATGGCGTTGCACATTTGGACCAACACATGAGAGAAGATGAACTTGAGTCGAGGACGGCTCCAATTCAAGAAGGGGAGGATGATAAGGACATCACTTCTATGGATACAAACAACACTCCATTGAACATACAAGATGCAATCAATAGAGTTCATACACAACAATTAATTTCAGAGGTGAACTCGTTCTTATATATTTCCTTTTATGTTTTTGAGCATAGATTGCTACTTAATGATTTAATTGTGATTAGGATCCATGGAGAGGTTCAAGGAGTACTTGGAGGAAGTATTAGGGACGTGGAAGACCAGAGAATTCGTTCAAAGAAGATGGAAACCGAACCAAACTCCAAATCGTATTCAACTCGGAGTCCAGGAGCAGTACGCACTAAAACGGACGCCTAGGACGCATACGAACTCCGTTTTTGACGTTCTACATATGCACGGAAAGGGGAGAAGATAAACTTTCCAATGGAACCGGTGCCATGTCAAAATTTCTTCGGAGTCGTCGGGAATCGTCGAAACAAAATCAAGTACAGAATTTGTCAGGGTGCTGCGCCACCGTATTGGGCCATTGGGCCTTGTATCAAGTCTAAGTCCATTATTTTCGTGTGTTAGGGTTAGGTCAATACCCCAACACCCCCTTGGACGTCCTCCCACCTATATATACTCCATAGTAGCCGCCATGAACAATTGGGTTTTGCTTAGATCAATAATATCGCCGTTTTTCGGTTTGTGAAACCCCAATTCAGCAATTTCAGATTGCTTCTTCTACGTTCTTGCTTGTGTTCTCGGTTGTACTTGCAGGGATTAGCCTTCTTAGCGAGGTCAATCGTGTGAAGCACGGTTTATAACCAACGGAGCAGTGGTGTAGTGATTGCAGGGGTTGTTCGTGTTCTACTCGAGAGCCTCGGATCATCAACGTCGAGATCTCCACATCAATCGACTTATCCATTACCTTTCGGGAGATCGGGCCTCACTCATCAATTCTCCTATCACACCCTACACATTTAGGACTACTTTTGCATCTTTTCTTCACTTGTTTTCTTCCCTTTCTTGATTCTCATCTTTTCACATTTTGCACCTTCTGTCCACTTGTGCTCTTCCCTTTCTTGAAATTCATTTTTCTTCTTTTTGTATCTTTAATTCAATTCTCTGAAACCTGCTCTCATCTCAACAAACTTGATTAGGATCTCACTTGTTTGTCATCAATCATCCAAAACCCACAAGGGTGTGCCTAGATGCACTTTCAAGGCATAGGATGGGGCTCCCGACTAGTTCCTCGAAGTTGACTAGCTTACTCTTGTTGTTGTCACCTTTGGATTCGTCCATCATCTAAGAAAGAAAATTGTTTCATTTGATGTTGATAGAATTTACATGACAAGAACTCAAAGAAAAGCAGAAACAATTTATATGCCAACAAGAGTTAAATGTGGAGGTGAGAGGATCAACTAACCTTCAAGTTAAGTGTTTCTAGTTGAGGCAAATGACACAACATTATGATGGCCTACTTTGAGTCTGCCAAGTTATCCACATCGGTGAACAGAGCGATGGTCCTACCATGTTTCAGCATTAGTCCATCCTCGTCCACGAACGGGCAATTTTGGGAGACGCCAAGAGTATGCAACCTCGACGTCGTTTGTCCCATCGTCTTCTTGTGGGAGGCGTGTGGTGGTGCCTGCGGCCACCACAACATCCTTTCAAGATTGGTCGCGTCCACAATGTGGACCACATACTACCAAGCATCCGCATACTACCAACCAGTACAACCCACTGTGGTCAGACTCAGCAGGTTTCTGCATTTGATGTCCAGGAACCCAAAGCATTGGGGATAGCTGAGTGACAAGTCGAGCAATGCTAAGTATCGTGCCAACAAATCACTAACATCCTCCATGGTCATGAACATGTGGCTCAGGGTGAGATATGTCACCTGCGGTAGCGTCCACTCCGGCAAGTTGGTTGCTAAAACTTTGCTTTGATCAGGCCAGCGACAATTGGAGAGGCTCATTGACCGAAGTGAGCTGCAGTTGAAGATGTAGTGTGAAAGTCCTGTAGAGTATGTAAGCGACATCTTGAGGACAAGCACCTCGAGGACCGCACTTCGAGACAATGTGTAGAGCCATCTAGACATCACTCCATCCGACGGGAGTGTCTGTTGGACGATGAACCGACAATTGGAGCACTTGGGAGCTTAGAGCAAGGACGTGATTACGTTAGAGCATGTCGTTATGAGGTTGTTTGTCATACGGGCGGTGCCGCACAACCCAAACTTCAGAGTCATTGATGCATGTGAGACCTATGTGTGCTGAATACATTGGCTTTGACAATAAAAGTTTTGAATGCTGCCATAACATCTTTTTAGCAAGGTCCGACTCTAGCTCCGAGCTTCTGCAAGGTCCGACAATAGGTCCGACTTTCTTTGTCTAGATCCGACATGTTTTTGGGTAGCTTCGGTGAGCTTTGTCTCTAGCTCTGGCATGTCTTTGATAGCTCCGGCATGTCTTTGTTAAGCTCCGATATGTTTTGCTAGGTCCGGCTTATGTTGGTTAGCTCTGACATGTTTTTCTAGCTCCAACTTTTGGGATGATGAGTTCCGACTAGCTTTGGTAAGCTCCGGCGCTAGGTTGTACTAGCTTTGGTAAGCTCTGGCACTAGGTTGTACTAGCTTTGGTAAGCTTCGACTCAAGCTCCGGTTAGCTTTGGCTAGGTTCGGAGCTTGATTGCAATGTTCCTACTTTTATCTTGCAATATTTTGAACTTACTTTATATTATTGGAAAGATTGCTTAGTATTCATTTGCTAAATTTTTGGTGCATTTTGGTTGATATGGCTGATATCGTTTTGATATGCTTTGCAACATGCTTATGTGAGGTGCTCACGTAAGGTGTTGTGTTCGAAACTGACTTGAGTCAAGTCGCGGACTTGGGATCGTACAGATTGGTTGTTTATTCATGTGCAGGGATTGCTTGAGTTCAAGACATGGCTGGTCACAGGATCCATTGAACTAGTCTTAGGGAGAAGATGAGGTTCAACAACCAAGTTCGGGAGGAATTGTGGTTGAGTTGATCGGGAGGTTGTGCAACATGTTTGAATCAAGAACAATACATATGAAGGTATTGTGGACGTCATTGGAAGATGTTTGCACGTGTGCAAGGAGTGCATGGATGTGGTTACATGGTTCCGAGGCGTGATGAAGAGATGTGGACGTAAAGAATTGGTCGGAAAGGTCCAACCGACTAGGTTATGGACTCAGGCTCTGGCTGAGTTGGGTTTGACTCAAATATGGAAAGATTTGAGTTGGTTATGTTAGGATTTCGTGTGGGACACGAATTCATATTCTTTTAGGAATGTAGGATACATTTCTAAGATGTTTGGAAGTCTTAAGATTGCTTCTATTTGAGTATAGAAGAGTCCTAAGCAGTTATGGAAAGTTTCGATTCGTGATCTGAGTAGGATTAGAGTCCTACTCCCTCCGTCCCATAACGTTAGGCGTTTTGAGCCTTTGTAAATGTCCAACAAGGATTGTCGTCCTGAGTCTATTCCTCCCTCGTATTTAATGTCCTTCAATGATTTGCTTGTCATCATTCCTCTTCTACCCAGAGAAATGAACCAGCGTCCACCCTGGCTCCACTTTTGCTGGCCAGGCAATTAAGATATTTGAGGGTACATGCGTAATTTATATTGTCCACTATTTTGTCTCAAAATTGCTACAACGCCGGTCCTTGTGGGACGGAGGGAGTAGTTGAGATTGGGTTTGCCTAAGGGCTGGTTATATAAGCAAGGGAGGTCAAAGCTCGTGGTGCACGACTTTGGGGCTGTTCCTCTTGTGTTCTATTGAATAAAATTCGTAGTTTGAAGGAACTTTTGTGCCTTGTTCGTCCGACTTGCTCCAGACAAGTTTTACTCGTCGAGTTTCTGGACAGCACTACCTTTTGTCGGTGGTTTTATCATAACTCGAGATTTACAGATCCAATTGACGTGATTCTTTTTGGGTTGTCTTCACAACTTGATTCTCTATTATCTGTCAAAATTTCACGGTCATTGGATTTGTGGTTTCTTATCTACACGAGTTTATTTGTAGCGTTCCAGAACTGTTTTTTTCGGGTAGGACAGATTGACCTTTGTTCGATCTTTTGATAATAACTTGAGTTTCTCTCGACGGATTTGAGTGATTCTTCTTGTGTTTTCTTCGTGAATTGATTCTCTATGATATATATATATATATATATATATATATATATATATATATCACTTTTGTCCCGGTGAAACACGTTTAGATTAGTCTCACACATGATTTCTTTAACAGATCATTTTTTTGCCGAAGGGGTTGGGATTTAATTGTTTCAGCTGCGTAAGATTTTTTTAAATCTACCATTCACCCCCCCTCTGGTAGCTTTTCACATTCTATTCGATCCTACAATTGGTATCAGAGCCACGATGCTCTAATCATTGTGATTTGCACGTGTTTTTGACTAATCATCATGGAGAAATACTCTGCCAAACCTTGTGTGTTTGCTGGTATTGATTTTCAGGTCACATGGAGGCTTTCATCTAGGCGCAAGGCTTCGCAATATGGGAGAAGGTGTACAAGCCTTACGAAGTGCCACAAAATGATCAAGTTACGGCTACAAACTTACGGGACGTCGACAACAACAACAAATCCCGAAACTTGATCATCCAAGGACTCACTCAGAGCGATTTCGACCGCGTTGCACATCTCCGATAGGCATACGATGTATGGATAGCACTTTGTGACTATCACAAAGGATCCAACACGATCAAGGAGGCAAGGCAAGACATGTTCAAGAAAGAGTACATGCGCTTCGAGATGCAACCCGGTGTCCATTGATGATCTCTTTGCTCGCTTTAACAAAATTCTCAGTAACTTGCGTAGTGTCAATGTTAATTTTTCTGATGTTAAAAATGTTAGGCAACTTCTTAGTGCATTAGACATGTTAATCTGGGAGATGAAAGTTATATCTATCTGTGAATCTACTGTCATGAGTACACTTACTTTAGATGTGCTTTACTCTAAACTCAAAACTCATGAAATTGACATCTTATCACGTAAGAACCCAAATAAGTTTATTGCATTTGTCTCACAACGTTATATGCCTAGCTCCGGACAATCATCATCTTGCAATATTCTTGCTTTGTTGTCCTCACTAACCCTGGAGCAGATCGAGGAATTTCCAGAAGAGGAGTTAGCACTAATCTCTACTAGGTTCTCAAAAGCATTGCAAAATGTGAGAACTAGAAGGAGAGAAAGCTCCGGACCTCAACGTTGTTTTGAATGTGGTAAGACAGGACACCTTCGTACAGAATGCCCTAACCTTTCATGTCCTACTACCCGTGAAGAAAAATAGAACAAGGTCAAGACCACCTCTGGAAATCCCAACAAGAAAAAGAGAGGTACCATGGGACGCAAGATGATTAATAGCTTCATCACTGCACTTCAATAGCTCGATTCAAGCGATGTGGACTTTGAAAGTGATGAACATGATGACGATATGGCCAACTTATGCTTCATTTCGGGCAAAACAAGATCAAGTCGGGAGGATGCAGAACACAACAGTGACGACGATGAGTTATGTTCTACCTGTAATGAAATGTGTGATGCAATTTCTCGTGCAACTATTATTGTTAAGAAAAAGGATAAAAAGCATAGAGATAATGCTGCTAAAATTGAATCACTAGAATCTGAAATCAACCGTTTGAAAACCTTGATTCCTAGCGATGATTCTTATCCCTCGTATGTTTTAATCTATGAACAATTGTCCACACTAAGAACTGCACACTCCTCCACTCTAGATAGACTTGAACTTGAAATTGAAAAGAACAAAAAGCTAGCTGCAATTGACATTGGAAACTTAAAAGATGCTTTTTGTTCTACAATTGATTTGCATTGTTCTAGTTGTCATGATCTTGAAAAGAAACTAAAAGATGCTATGAATGAAATTTCAATATTGAATAATGCTTTACGTTCTCATGAAATTAAATATTGTTCCAATTGCAAACTAAAAGGAAAAACTTCATGTGAAAATTGTCTTGATTTGTCCGATAAACTTGATAACATGCATAGGACATTATATCAGTTTTGTAATGGGAATAAGAATCTAAACTTGCTGTTGAATTCTTCCAAGTCTTGCAAAGATAAAACTGGTTTAGGTTTTGATTCCCATGCTCATGCTAAGGCACATCCACCTAAAATTGTAAAGTCATTAGGAAGTGGTTTGATTCAAATAGTTCCTAAACAAAAAGAAGTGATTTTCAAATCTGCAGGGGTGTTGTCTCATTCGGTTTCAAACAAAAATGTTGTTTGCTCATCTAGACATGAACACAAAGTTAAATTTCATTGTACCTACTTTGGTAGATATGGTCATGTCATAGATTTTTGTTATAGACTAGCTAAACAACAGAAAAGGAAAAGAATGATTGCTAAATCTCATAACTTTCATGCAAAATTTGTTACACATATTAAACCGAATGCCAGGAACATGCAACCTGCTGTTATGAGTCAAAAACATTCAAAGTTTACCTTCGGACCTTCTGTTTTTGCCTTCGGAGCTACTGATTTTTGTGCGACTCAAGTAACATCTTATAGATCAGTAATTAAGAGTAAAAAACCTCAAACTTTGACTCGTAAACCTGTTGTTTTATCTCAACTTTTGCATGTTTCTCCTGCTGCATGTCGTGTGATTCAGTATTAGATTCCTAAATGCCTTTTGACTAACCCTAGTATTGAGTCATCGACGTATTTTGCTTCTATTTAGGTTACACGTTTGAGGAAGGAGAACATTTGGATTGTGGATTCAGGTTGCTCACGCCACATGACCGGTAACAAAGATTGGTTCTCCTCCCTCTCTTTTGTGTCACATGTAGAGAATGTTACTTTTGCTGATAATTCTTCAACTCCTATAATTGCTAAGGGTTCAGTTAGAGTAATTGATCACTACACTTTGAAGGATGTGGCACTTGTCAAAAATTTGAAATACAACTTGCTTTCTATTTCATAATTGCTAGATAAAAATCTGGAAATTATTTTCAATAAAAACTACTGCAAAGTTGTAGGTTCAAATAGTGAGCTTATTTTTAACATGTCTTGGTTTGGAAGAGTTTTTAAAGCTGATTTTGATATGTCTTCCTCTAAGCATAGGTGTCTAGTTGCTAATGATTCAAAGGACTTATATTTTTGGCATCGTAGACTTGGTCACGTAGGCTTTGATCACCTAACGCGTGTTAGTGCTCTTGATCGCATACGTGGGCTGCCTAAGCTTAAAGGGGACAAAGAAATTGTGTGCTCTTCTTGTAGACATGCTAAGATGGTTGCAGATTCACATACTCCTCTCACAATGATCATGACAACTGAACCGGGTCAACTTTTGCACCTTGACACCGTAGGACCTTCACGTGTTCAATCGTTCGGAGGTAAATGGTATGTTCTTGTTATTGTTGATGATTATTCTAGATACTCTTGGGTTTACTTTATAGCATCTAAGAATGAAGCTTTTAGTCACTTTAGAACTTTATTTTTTAGATTATCAATTGATCACCCAGGATCTTTAAAAGCAATTAGAAGTGATAACGGAACGGAATTTAAAAATCAATCTTTTGATCACTTTTGTGCTGAAAATGGAATAGATCATCAATTTTCTTCACCATATGTACCTCAACAAAACGGTGCTGTAGAAAGAAAGAACATAGCCTTAGTTGAGATGGTTAGGACTATGCTTGATGAATATCAAACTTCTAGGAAATTTTGGGTTGATGCGATTGCAACCGCTTGTTATGTCTCAAATCGTGTTTTCTTGCGCGCTAAGCTAGGTAAAACACCATATGAGCTCCAGAGTGGACATAGGCCTAGTGTTACGCACTTTCGGGTCTTTGGTTGCAAATGCTTTGTTAAGAAACATGGTAATCTTGATAAATTTGAACCTAGATCCATTGATGGCATGTTTCTTGGTTATCTATCTCATACTAGAGGCTACCGTGTGCTTTTACTTGACACTAACAAAATTGTGGAGACTTGTGAAGTGTCTTTTGATGAATCTAGCCCAGATACTAGCTCAAATATTGCAGAGGCAGATTCATATCCGCAGGGGGGAGCATTTTCATTGAAGATGAGGAAGAGGTGGAGTTGCTGCCCAAAAATTAGCAGCTAATGACATTGTTCGAGCTCCTGATTCTGATTCACAGCCAGCACTGACGACCACCATTGCTGGTCCAGATCCTCCTCAAGTCACAAGCTCATCGATTTGTGATGAACATGAAGAAGAAGAAGAAGCTTGTGAAGTGTCCACTCCTCTCCGGGTTCTCAAAATTCATCCTCCACAACAGATCATTGGAAGCTTGCACGAATGAGTTACACGGTCCAGGTTTTGCGATCCAAACTCTCATGATCATTCTGCTTTTGTTGCTTCTTTTGAACCCAAAGATATATCACACGCACTCGCTAATGAATCTTCGATTATTGTCATGCAAGAAGAGTTAGAAAATTTTGAAAGAAATATGTTTGGAAACTTGTACCTCCACCTCAATGTCACACTTTAATTGGAACTAAATGGGTGTTTAAAAATAAACAAAGTGAGGATGGGGTTGTGGTTAGGAATAAGGCTAGGTTGGTTGCTCAAGGTTTCACTCAAGCTGAAGGTCTAGATTTTGATGAAACTTTTGCTCCTGTTGCTAGATTAGAAGCCATAAGAATTTTGTTAGCTTTTGTTGCATCTAAAGGTTTTAAGCTATATCAAATGGATGTTAAAAGTGTTTTTCTTAATGACTACATAGATGAGGAGGTTTATGTCAAATAACCACTGGGTTTTGAAAATTTAAATTTTCCTAATCATGTTTACAAACTGTCCAAAGTCTTGTACGATCTCAAACAAGCTCCTAGAGCATGGTATGATAGGTTCAAAACATTCTTACTTGAAAAGGGGTTAAGCATGGCAATGACTCATTATTCGTTCAAGTGTATGTGGATGATATTATCTTTGGTTGTGCTTCTGATGATCTTGTGTCCAAGTTTTTAGCTATGACGAGTTCATAATTTGAGATGAGTATGATGGGAGAACTCACATACTTTTTGGGGCTGCAAATCGAGCAAACCAAAGAGGGTACCTTTGTGCATCAAACGAAGTATACAAAAGACCTCCTAAGGCGCTTCAACATGGACAAAAGCAAGCCTCTTCGGACACCAATGGGAACAATAACAACACTTAAACTTGATGAAGATGGTGAACCTATGGATCAAAAAGAATATAGAGGCAGGACCGGATCACTTTTGTACCTCACGACATCAAGACCGGACATATAATTCAGCATATGTCTGTGTGCACGGTTTCAAGCCTCCCCATGTACTTCACATCGTTAAGCCGTCAAAAGGATTCTCAGGTACTTACATGGAACTCAAGAATTTGACATTTTTCTTCCTTCTTCCTCAATCGTTACTTTGACAGCTTTTTTAGATGCTGATTTTAGAGGTTGTAGGATTGATAGGAAAAGTACTTCCGGTGCTTGTCATTTTCTTGGTAATTCACTTGTTGCTTGGTCTCCTAGAAAACAAAATTCAGTTGCACAATCCACATCCGAATCTGAATATGTAGCTGCTGCTAGTGCTTGCTCACAAATTTTTTGGATTGTTCAAACACTTAAGGACTAGGGTTGATCTAGATAGTGTTCCACTATTTTGTGATAACACTAGTGTCATTTGCATTGCTAAAAACCCTGTGTAACATTCTAGAACTAAGCACATTGACATTAGGTATCACTTTCTCCGTGATAATGTTGAAAAAGGAAACATTGTGTTTTACCATGTAGATACCGAACAACAATTGGCTGACATTTTTACAAAACCTTTGGATTTCACTCGTTTTTGTGACATTCGTAGTGAAATAGGGGGTATGCATCCTCATAGCTTAAATTGAGGGGGAGTTTTGAAACTTGGGAAGTCTATGTGTGAATCTGAACTAAAATCATATGAGCATAGTATTTCATACATATATGACTTTGTGATTCCTTTTACATGCTGAAAGTTCTTACTACATTACTTGTGTTATACATTTTGTAGTTTTTGCCATGTCTAGTAATTGGAATAATTACTTACACTAAATCTGGTCATGGTCGAACTTTCTTGCTCTTTTAAACGTGTTGCATGCTCACAAGTGCTTTTAATCATAAAGAATTAATCAAGCAATCAACTCACATGTTGAGTTTTTGTGAATAAATATAAGTTGAGAAAAGATCAAAAGAATATGCATGCATCACACTTCTTCTTTTGAGATGGCTTATCATTGCACTTAGATATGAACTTGGAAGAAGTTCTGTATGACTAAAACCATGTCCTTAAGCTTCTGATTGTCAAATGACATAGGCTTGACTTGGTTGGTTAGAATCAGGCAGATGCACATATAATCTCTTGCAAATATCATATGATCTAAATTTGTGCCTTAAAAAATAATAAAATGCAGCAACAAGTGTCATGCTTTCAGGTATTGAAATAGTTAAGTTTGTGAGATCATGACTTGCTTAAATTGAAAATTACATTTTATCTCTAGCATGGCTTACACTATTTTATGTATCTCATTGTTGTGATAGTGTAAGTTACTTGATAGTATGACTTGGATGAGCTCTGTTTTATATGTATATATTATAATATGCTCATAAAAATTAAAATTTCTCTTTTGAACCTTGCTGAATACATTGTCAAAGGGAGAGAGATAATATGGTGAATTATGCAAGGGAGAGAAATATGTATAGGGGGGGGGGGGAATTTATTTCTATCTCATTTGATATTCAAAAATGGGGAAAATTGTTCTCAAAACTTTTCATGCCAATGTTCGGATTTAAATGGTGTTGCCAATGCATTCATCAAGGGGGAGATTGTGAGACCTATGTGTACTGAATACATTGGTTTTGACAATAAAAAGTTTGGAATGCTGCCATAACATCTTTTTAGCAAGGTCCGACTCTAGCTCCGAGCTTCTGCAAAGTCCGACAATAGGTACGACTTTCTTTGTCTAGACTCGACATATTTTTGAATAGCTCCGGTGAGCTTTGTCTTTAGCTCTGACATGTCTTTGATAGCTCTGACATGTCTTTGTTAAGCTCCGATATGTTTTGCTAGGTCCGACTTGTTTTTCTAGCTCCGACTTTTGGGATGACCAGTTCCGACTAGCTTTGGTAAGCTCTGGCGCTAGGTTGTACTAGCTTTGGTAAGCTCCAGCACTAGGTTGTACTAGCTTTGGTAAGCTTTGGCTCAAGCTCCGGTTAGCTTTGGCTAGGTTCGGAGTTTGATTGCAATGTTCCTGCTTTTATCTTGCAATGTTTCAAACTTGCTTTATATTATTAGAAAGATTGCTTAGTATTCATTTGTTAAGTTTTTGGTGCGTTTTGGTTGATATGGCTGATATCGTTTTGATATGCTTTGTAACATGCTTATGTGAGGTGCTCACGTAAGGTGTTGTGTTCGGAACTGACTTGAGTCAAGTCGCGAACTTGGGCTCGTACGGATTGGTTGTTTATTCACGTGCATGTGTTGCTTGTGTTCAAGACATGACTGGTGACGGGATCCATTGAACTAGTCTTAGAGAGAAGATGAGGTTCAACAACCAAGTTCGGGAGGAATTGTGGTTGAGTTGATCGGGAGGTTACGCAGCATGTTTGAATAAAGAACAATGCATATGAAGGTATCGTAGACGTCATTGGAAGATGTTTGCACTTGTGCAAGGAGTGCATGGACGTGGCTACATGGTTCCGAGGCGTGATGAAGAGATGTGGACATAAAGAATTGGTCAGAAAGGTCCAACCGACTAGGTTATGGACTCAGGGTGCGGCTGAGTTGGGTGTGACTTAAATATGGAAAGATTTGAGTTGGTTATGTTAGAATTTCATGTGGAACACGAATTTAGATTGTTTTAGGAATGTGGGATACGTTTATAAAGTGTTTGAAAGTCTTAAGATTCCTTCTATCTGCGTATAGAAGAGTCCTAAGCAGTTATGGAAAGTTTTGATTCATGATCTGAGTAGGATTAGAGTCCTAGTTGAGATTGGGTTGGCCTAAGGGCTGGTTATATAAGCAAGGAAGGTCAAAGCTCGTGGTGCACGACTTTGGGGCTGTTCCTCTTGTGTCCTATTTAATAAAATTTGTAGTTTGAAGGAACATTTGTGCTTTGTTCGTCCGACTTGCTCCAGATAAGTTTTACTCGTCGAGTTTCTGGATAGCACTACCTTTCGTCGGTGGTTTTATCATAACTCGAGTTTTACAGATCCAATTGACGTGATTCTTTTTGGGTTGTCTTCACAACTTGATTATCTATTATCTGTCAAAATTTCACGGTCATTGAATTTGTGGTTTCAGATCTACACGAGTTTATTTGCAGCATTCTAGAATTGTTTTTCTCAGGTAGGACAAATTGACCTTTGTTCGATCTTTTGATCATACCTTGAGTTTCTCTCGACGGATTTGAGTGATTCTTCTTGTGTTTTCTTCGTGACTTGATTCTCTCTGATATATATCACTTTTGTCCCAGTGAAACACATTTAGATTAGTCTCACACACGATTTCTTTAACAGATTATTTTTCTGCCGAAGGGGTTGAGATCTAATTGTTTCCGCCGCGTAAGATTTTTTTAAATCTACCATTCACCCCCCTCTGGTAGCTTTTCACGTGCTCTTCGATCCTACAATGCATTCGATTTTGTAATCCGAAGACTTGAATACACGCCGCCAAGTCGTGGATACTACAGTCATTCGCACGGCCTCGCTGATACCAAACGGAGTGAGTATGTAACCCATTATGCTCTCTGGAAGAGAGCTAATCCTATCGCCTGCCCCTTCTTCAGTACTATTGTCTGAGGACGGATTCAGCATCTTTGAACACTTCCTTGCAGCACCGCGCTGTGCAGACGATAGGGTGGTGGTGGCCTTCCTTTTCTTTGCATCAGTGTTCGTTATTGGTGCCATGGGCAAGCCTTCTCAAAGGGAGAAACAAACCATAAGATTGCAAACTGAAATGCATATGGTATGACAGAAACATTTTAGCAAGATTGTAATGGCAAGATACAAAGAACAATAAACTTACTTTCTCGTCATTAACTCATATTTAAGAATATTCCATAAATCTAATATTGTATCTTGTTTTCACAACTCAAAGTATGTTTTTAGTACTTATGTGCTTCATCGAGATAAGACAACTTAGATTGCACTTAACATATAATTATCAATCAATAAATATGTTTTGTTGTTGTTGGGTGGTTCATTATATTATTAGTACTTTTATCGAGAAAAGGAAACAGGTTGATAGGCCCTGAAAATAAGCTTAAGTTGTTGTTAGGGCAACTACAACGAACAGTAATGAAAACACATGTAAGGTGGCATGATTGCCATTTTCAAGCCAATCTAAGTTGGCAACAGATAATGCCTTCCCAACTTCTAGTGTGCAACTGCATATTTAATCCTTGCAACTATGAGAAATCTCTACAATTAGAATATTAGGGTTTAACCAAGCATAAGGTTGACTCCAATGGTCATATGCATTTCAGATACCCATTTTCTTGTTTTAGGTACCACTAGTAACAAATAAAAGACTTAAAAACCTTCATCTCGAGCACTTGAATTGAAATGGGTACGGCTCAATTCTCTATTTGGGTGAGAAAAAAAAGAACATCCCAATATTTTGGTAGTCTTTTACAGAAAACATCAACTGAGTTTCATGTTTGGGTAGCTTGTTGGAGATGTTATTTAGCATTCATAACCTATTTTGGGTTTGGATCTTCATATGGGTAGTCCATTGGAGTCAGCCAAACCTGCTCCACAAGCATTTCCCATATTTAATTCTTGCAACTATTAGAAACCTCTGCAATCAAAATATCAAGGTTTAACCAAAGCATGAGCAATCAGATCTGATCCACAAGCATTTCCATGTAATATGCAATCTCTTTTCAAAAAATAGTGCAGGGTTAACATTTCATTTTTATAAAAGTCAAACATTTAACCGCTTCCTAATTCCAATAATGCCTTTTGAGTATCTAGAAGGATCTCCTAAAGAATACACCCCACAGTAGCAAATCCTATTACATCGCATCTAACCCAAAAAAATGGAGCAACAATAACAACTCTGATTTGTACCCAACTCTTCGGCACACCAGCCCCAAGCGAAATCCACAATCCACAAATTGAGAAAGAAAAAAGTTGTCGAAGCACAACAAAAAACAGTTGACGGCACCACTAGAACCCAAATGGATCCCAAACTCACCAACCATCATATAATACATCAGTATCAATGGGTTTGGGTGAAGTCTCGTACCTAGAGATGGTGGATGGCGTCGAACTGATGTGGACGAGACGGGTGGTGGTGGGTTGACATCTTGTGGAGGCGGATCGACGGGGTGGCGGCGGATCAATCGTCTAGTAGTCGAAATCGCTGGATAAGGCTAGGTGATGAGTTTGTGGCTTGGGCTCAGGTATCCGTAGTCAGGGCGAGGTTGCTCGGATGCCTTGTGACTGATAAGGTGGACTGGTGGGCTGCATTCTACCTAGTGGGCTATTCCAAAACTTGCTGCTAGACTATTTTGGACACTCACACTCAAGCGGACGTCGGGTCAGATCGGGTCAGGCCTGATAATCCATTCTGTCCCGATGACGGTGGCAGAATCATGTTACTGTTATTGTGTGAAAAGGCATTTAAAAGGAAGGTATTTGTTGATATTTCCAGTTTAGCATTGCAACGTGATGCGTTCACGGTTGGCCGTATGATTTCCTAACCGAAGTTTGATAGCTCAGACTTTCTATTCCATCCGGCAAATAAATCTGTCATCTTGACCATGATACGTACATAGAATATTAGATTATAAAATATAGATCAACTTCCTTCCGTTAATACAATTGGGCCATCATGTGATTTACAACATAGTAAGACTTTTTTTAGACTCACATCCCTCTCTAACGAGGTTGTGACGAGTTCATTACGACCGAATACAAATGCAGACACTCACAATTCTATTATCTATAAACAAGGTGATGGTATCTAGATAGCGAAATCCCTCCCAAACAAGGTACCTCATTTTATAAATATCAATTAAAATAATACTCCCTCCGTCTCCATGAACTTATCGCTTTGTAATTCAAAAATGAACTACAAAGCGACAAGTTCATGGGGATGGAGGGAGTACTATTTTTAAAAATTCTGCTGTTCTAAACTGATTTTACCCGGCCCACTGCACCTGCGTCCTCTGATTTACCAGCCCACCTGCACGCGCCCAGCCCACCCTCTCCCAGCGGCGGCCTGTGTTGGCGCTCGCTCCCCAGCCAGGCAGTCACCACACCACCGGCCGCCAGAAGCTGCCCAGGGCACTGCGTCGCCCCACTCCCCCGCCTGCGGCCAGGATCTGCGCCGCTCCCCGCCCGTGCGGCCAGGAACTGCACCTCCTCTTCCTGCTGTGTCGCGCGGGGAGGGTCACGAGGCCAACTAAACCCTTCCTACGCCTCTCACCGCCGTGTGGGTTCTGGGGGCGCCGTCATGAAGCCCTCGACGAACTTCCCGGAGATCGGGAAGAAGCCTAAAGGTAGCACCCCACTCTGCCATCCCGAAAATCCTTCGGATTCAGGGCTGATAAGTACCGGTCCCTCAGTTATTTGGCTGAGTAATCTCGCTTCGTTCCACGCGCAGATTTGATCGCCAAGGAGCACGGGTTCAACATCGCGGCCTACATCTCGTCGGGAGCGGTACGAAAGCTTCGCCTGCCTCCTCGGAGTATTGATATTCCGGGGATGTTTGGTTCTGTGGCACCATTTGCCACGCCGAGCTTGCGGCTGCCACACTTGCGGCACAATTTGGCGTGGAAATTGAACTGCATGCTGTAGCGTGAATACGAGGCAGCCCAAGCGTCGTCGCGAAGCCAACACACTGATGACACGCCGCAGTTGAGGCGTGGCGCGCTGTGGCAAACTGCAACAGAGAACCAAACATCCCCTCCATTGTTTGTGTGCCTCCATCAGGCCTCGCTTCTGAGCGTTGTTTCTAGGGTTTTACGCCGTGGTGGGTCTGGTTGAGGATACAGAACTAATTGAGTTGATTTATTAGATGAGCGTGCGGATTACCTCTAGCTGTTGTTGCTTGTTAGGGGCACTGAGCCAGCTGTTAGTGCTGGCCTAGTGGATGAATGAAAGCTCCTTGTCACTGGAAACAGGTTGAATTACTTGCTGTATCTTGCATTGTTGGTACCTGCTTGTGTTGGTAGTTGGCTACTTGCTAGTGACAGTTGGGGACATCAGGGATTTATGAGCTTTGTCAACTTCTTTCCAATTTGATTGTGGCAGTAGCATGTAGATCACCGTGTTTTGATGTCTGGATGAATCTGGTTCTGTAGCTTCCTGGTGTAGGTTTCATTGCGATTGTGTCAGGTGTCCACAGGGCTGCCAGATGTAATATGAGTTATGAACTATGAAGACCCGAAACAAATGCTGTTCTGACGCGGTTGGTAATGTTAGGTGGATGGTCCAAAATTTTTTCCTGCTTTGTTTGTGATTCTTCATTAGCCTTTGTAGGTATGGGGTTAGTTTTCTGATTGGACCATTCTAGTAGGATGTTAAACTTCATGTCTCTTTAAAATTTGACATTTTGTATGTCAACTATATCGAAGTTTCAGGATGATGTATTTGCAGCCATATGTAATGGAATTTGCTGGTTGTTGCTAGGATGTCATTGCTGCTGCTCTGCATAAACATGTTGAGGAGGAAGCCCGCGATCTTAGCGGCGAAGCTTTTTTAAGGTTTATGGAGCAGCTCTATGAGCAGATATCTACTCTATTGCAAAGCAATGATGTTGCTGAGAATTTACTGGCTCTCCGTGCCATCGACGCGTTAATCGATGTGCCCTTTGGGGAAGGTGCATCTAAGGTATCTAAGTTTGCCAGCTTCTTGAGGAATGTGTTTGAAGTAAAGCGTGACCCCGAGATCCTAGTCCCAGCAAGCACAGTGCTGGGTCATTTAGCAAAAGCTGGGGGAGCAATGACTGCAGATGAAGTGGAGCGACAGGTAAGCTATAAGTGGTTCTAGTTTGCTTGGAAAGGAAACTACATTTTTTTTCCATTCTGCTGACAAGCTTTCCTTTTTCAAGATTAAAACGGCTTTGGGATGGCTTGGCGGGGATCGGGTGGAGTATCGTCGATTTGCAGCTGTACTTATTCTCAAAGTAAGTTGAAGTGATCAGCCCATTATTTTTATGCGCATTCTTTCAATGAAACTTCTATGATGAAGGTAAAAAATGCTACTTCTGTTTCGTCTATGCCTATTTTTATCTTGTAGAGTTGTTGGCACACCCTGGATTTACAATTACTGTTCACACAAACCAGATGATAAATTCATAAATCACATGGGTCATGTGTATATTATGCATTTCGCTCATCTTTTTTCAGATGCAAATATCAATTAATCAATAGGCTTTGTGGCATGCAGTGACATTGTTGCAGTATTTAAGTGACATTTCAGTTGTACTATATTTTAGCCCCACTTAATGTTTAGTAGTAATAAAGCTGCCGGTTTAATTCACCTATGACTTTGATTTATGTTTCATCGGGTCCATCCTTTTAACTGAGTGTGTGTGTGTGTGTGTGTGTGTATATATATATATATATATATATATATATATATATTTAATTCGATTGAAAGACTGTTGGATGCCACTAATTGTGTTTACCCTTTGTGGCGTGCATGTGTGGCTGAAAAGGATAGGCTTCACATTCATTCTCTGCCTAAAGCTAGAAACTAAGAGAATACCGTAGTAATGGTTTCCTTATGCTCTACAACATCAATATGTAATCATACAAAGTATGTTGTACAGAGTATATGCTCATCCTACAACTATCCTGAAAGGAACTATCATACACCAACACCATATAAGAATGGAAAACATTATAAGCTTGATTGAATCACATAAATAAACTCGGCCCTGGGGGAAAGACCCCCAGGTATTGCAAGCAGAAGAAATAAATCTCGCCGCAGGACCGAGACCGGGAGAACACCCCAAAGGCCCTGTCCAACCGGGCATCTGCCCAGGTGTAGCCACTACCCAGTACTCGCCTGCAGGCCACACATATTTATGTAACCGTGGGCGGTGGGGCTGCCGGATCCGAAGGTGAGCCGTGGAGGAGAGGCTACGGGGTGCCGGATCCGAAGAGGAGGGGCTGCTGGATCCAGAGAGGGGGGGGGGGGCTGTTGGATCCAGACAGAGGGAAGGCGGTGGGGGGATGCGGAGGCGAGCGTCCAGGAGGGGGCGGATATGCGAGAAAGAAGGGGCGGGGGATCCGGAGCAGAGGAAGCAGTAGTGTGTCCATGCGTGGAAGGAGACATATAGCAGCTGGACTGTTGCTTGGGAGTGTAGAAGCTAAAGCCCCAGGGCTGAAGTGGGCTGCGAAAAATCAACCCACATAGCAGAAATATGAATATATTGTAGTATTTAAAAAAAATAGAATTCATTACTGCTACAGTGCACAACGCCTTGAAACGCCTAGGCGGCGCCTAGTCACAACTAGGCTCTAGGCAGAGGGTCACCGCCTAGCACCTAGTGCCTTTTGGAACCTTGAGAATCACTAAAGAAAGAGAAAACCTTATAACTGTCATTTTGACTGTCACAAATCATAATTTATATGTAGCCTAAATCTGATGCTTGTTTTTGGCAGAGAGAATTTAATGCTTGATGACTTGATGTCCGACGACAACTAAATGTAGTTGGAATAATCAGATGTTTATATAGTGGAAGATTGCATGTTTCCAAAAATGAATGCCATCCTAGGTAAGCCAGGCCATGATTTGCACAGGCAGTGCGTCTAGTCGCTGGCTTCTAAATTTACATCCCCACTCGAATCATTGACAAACCCTGTAAACCTCATGGTCTCAACTTAGCACATCGGCCGTTATGCTCAGGGATCTTTCACCAGTCAAATCAGCTAAAAAGTGGACCTGCGGGGGGTAAACCACCCCCTGGGCATTAAATAAGAAGAAGACCTTCTCACACAGGCCCAGAAAACCCTGAACCCCTGCCCCACCCTTACACAGCGGCACCATCGCCCATGTGAGACCTGGGCCGGTCCTTAGTCCTGTGCTTTGGTTATGGGACAGACGAGGGGCTTTTTATTAACCTCTGCCTAAAATTCGCTCCCACGGGGAGTCGAACCCAGGAACTGAGGAGTGCTACTCAGAGTACCTAACCAATTAAGCCAGGACCCCTTTCGCAGTCGAATCAGCTACAAAAAACATTTTTCATTAAGTAGCAAAGTCAGTAAGCATTATCCTCTTATTTTGAAAATGCAATATTGCCTAACTGTCTGTACTACAGAGGACCTAACCAATTGAATCAAAATGTCATTTTTTTTTGTGAAGTTAGTCAAATTCAGAGTCCATGAAACATCTTTGATTATTGATGCTTCATGCCCCTTTGAAAATATGCCCTCAATAGTGGTGCTTCTGGTTTTCATGTATATGCTGCTGTTAACATCCATGACATAACTAAACTTTTCTGGCCTGATCTTTTTTCGAGCTCATAATTTCTTCCCAGAAGTTGTCAGTGGTTGCGTGCATTCAATATTTTACTCCGCTCTTCCCCTTCTATTATTTAGACCCTCTAACTAATACTGTCACAAGGACATGGAAGAAAGCCAGGTTAATGAGGCACCCAATGGGGAAGGATATGCCTTCTTTGTCTACGAATACCATTTGTGAAGGTGCCTAGAAAAGGACTATCCACTAGAATTTGCCCACAGAAGATCTTGATGCACCAGTCTTGGCCCGTGGCACATAAGTATCATAGGGAAAGACCTTACATATTACAATATTAATATTATATTATGATGTAATTGAAATTTATGCAAATACTGTTATCAGATGCATTGCAATATCTTTTATATAAGAACTAAACTTTCACATATTGTAGGAGATGGCTGAAAATGCATCTACAGTTTTCAATGTTCATGTTCCTGAGTTTGTGGATGCTATATGGGTAGCATTGAGAGACCCCAAACAGGCTGTTCGTGAAAGAGCGGTGGAAGCTTTGCGTGCTTGTCTACATGTTATCGAGAAACGGGAGACACGCTGGCGCGTCCAATGGTGAGCCTAATTATGGTTAGCAGATTTGGTATCTATATGTCATATAATGACTATACGAATTAAGACAATTTAACTTGCTTGGATACTAAGATAACTTCAGGTTTGAATTGCTTATTTGTGGACACTCGTATTTATCGAAATTATCACACTACTTTGGATGGAGAACTTGCGCTGAAATAGTGGACCTGCTTTTCTTATTTCCAGAACTGATTGAATGAAAGAAATTTGCGTAAATGAACTACAAATGACAGTTAGAATTACTTGGTATCGGCAAACTACAATGAGAGTTTTATTTTGCATATTGTATTTGATGATTAATGAGTAGTTTGTGAAAGATGAATAATTGGACACCATAACTTTCAAAGAAGAAATAAATTAAAAGATCTATGCTATTTTTTATTGGACGTTAAGGATTGCTTTGGGCTTGATGTGGATGCGAGTGGCTCTGTGGCTGTTTGAGTCTTAAACTTCGTGGTCAGTGATCTTATATTTATAGTCAATGGAAAAATACATGAAACAGATCAATTTGAGATTAAAAATGGTACTAAATGTATTTAAGCTTTTGGCAACCTATTTTAACTAGAACTTCCAGTTACTCATTCAGATTTGTAAGTTCATTTGTCGAGACTATAGAACTTGGTGACAACGGATGTTTCCAAACTAGATAATTAAGAGTTTGCTGTTTTGTTCATTCTACCGTGATCTATATTGTTCTTTCCTTTGGTTTAAAGGTAATAAGTTGCCCATGTGCAATGTGCTTCAGCAAATAGTTGTCCATGTACTTCAGCAATACCATATTTTATGGTTTATTTTTTATTTCTTATTTTTATTAGGTATTACCGCATGTGTGAAGCAGCTCAAGTTGGACTTGGCAAGAATGCTTCGGTTCATAGCATTCATGGCTCACTGTTGGCTGTTGGAGAATTGCTTAGGTAAGTGGCCTTTTTTTTGTTGGAGTTGGAAGTTTTTTAAATGTTATGTATTAATATTATTTCTTTGTAAGGATGTTTTATCTTATCTGATTTTTTCCATGTAACTATGCATTTCATTTCACAGTATGTAACAGGTGAACAATGTCCCAAGATAGCATAAATGATATAATATATAATTCTGACATCAGTGCACAGCTTCTCATTATATAATCTTGTGGCATGACAAATTACAGGAATACAGGGGAGTTCATGATGTCTAGGTACAGAGAAGTTGCTGATATTGTCCTTGACTATTTACGGCACCGAGATCAGCTTGTTCGCCGTAGTATAACATCACTTCTTCCTCGAATTGCCCACTTCCTGCGTGACAGATTTGTGACCAACTATCTTAAGGTTATTCCCTGCACCACAATTCTTTAATCTTTATTTTTTTGTTCATATGTAACTTTCCTTTTCGGTCCCTGATTCTGATGTCATAATACATAGATAGGAACATTAAACTATGCTGTTGCTTGACAAGTGCTATTCTCATTCCCAGATCTGCATGGACCATATCCTGTTTGTTTTGCGTACACCAGATGAGCGAGCTAGTGGGTTTGTTGCACTTGGAGAGATGGCTGGTGCTCTGGGCGTTGAACTTGTGCCTTATGTGCCAGCAATTACCTCACATTTGCAAGAAGCAGTATGCTCTGGCAGCCCTATTTTACTGTGTTATTTGCTTGAACTTTGTCATGCTTGTTGTCTAACTGGTGCTTTTATTTGCAGATTGCTCCTCGCAGAGGAAGGCCATCTCTTGAGGCAATTTCCTGTGTAGGAAGTTTTGCAAAAGCTATGGGTCCTGCAATGGAACCTCATATCCGTAGTGGACTGCTTGATGCAATGTTTTCTGCTGGTCTTTCAGATAAACTTGTAGAAACACTCGAGTCCATAAGTATGAGGTAATTCTTTTTGCATTTGAATTATTTGTTTTATTTATGGCCATAATTTAACCTTACCCTTTTATGCAGCATTCCATCTTTATTACCCACAATACAAGAGCGTTTGTTGGATTGTATATCTCAAGCACTTCCTAAAGCATCAGTGAGGTCAGGTGTTAGTATTGGTCGAGCAAGCAGGTCAAACAGTCTGCAGCAGTTTGTGGATTCTAGTAGTCCTGTTCTTGTGCAACTTGCACTAAGGACACTAGCAACCTTCAACTTCAAGGTTTGAAATGCTCTGGTACGCTGAGCAACAGTAGTATCTTCTATCTTCTGAACATATAATAGTTATACATTTGTTTCAGGGTCATGAGCTCCTTGAATTTGCAAAAGAGAGTGTCATCCCTTATCTAGAAGATGAGGATAGTAGTACCAGAAAAGCTGCCTCTGTATGTTGTTGCAGATTAGTTGCACACTCCCTTTCAGCTTCCTCTACTTCACAGTTTAGTTCAAATAGGTCAAATCATATGGGAGGAGCTAAGCGCCGTCGTCTTATAGAGGAGGTTCGTCTTAAACCTTTCTTGTTCTTGTTAGTAGCTGCTTTCTATTCTATAGATTGTCTTTCTGAAAAGAGCACCATAACTTTACATGAGTAGTTTCATGGGTATAAATAACTTACGGAAGTTTGGATCCATTCCGTTATCTAAGTCAATATGATGAAGCATTATTATATTGGATTTTTATTCGTTTGATGTAAAAATACTGAAAATTTACAGTAATTTAGCATGGCACATCAAACTTGATTTCTAAACTATGTACTGCCTATTTCTTCTCAGTTAATCGTGTAAAGTTGCATATTGATGACTTGTGCTTTGTAATCTTGTATTTGAAGTAATGTTAATCTTGCATGGAACCCATCAGTCAAAATCAAGGTTTGGCGGTGACCCTTCGCCTAGAGCCTAGGCGTTCCAAGGCGTTACGCACTGTAGCAGTGATTGATTCTAAAAAAAATTAAAATACAGTAGGATATGCATATTTCAGCTATCTGGGCTAATTTTCACTGGCCCGCTTCAACCCTCTGCCTTAACTTCCTCCGCCCAAGAGCCCATCCCAGCGAGTCTCCTTCCAATCCCCCCCCCCCCCCCCCTCCTCCCCGGGCGCTCACCTCCGGATCCAACATTCCCGCCGCCCCTCCTCCTCGGTTCACCTCTGGATCTGGCATCCCCGCCGCCCCTCCTTCATGGCTCGCCACCGGCGCCCCTCCCCCGGCGGAATGGCCACCTAGGGCCCGAGGTGAGGTGGAAGTACTGCGCGTAGGCGAGCGCCTAATGATGCTTTACGGGATGCTGGTCAAAATTCTCACTAGACATTCCAAAATAATCATGTTACTATAAATTGTTAGCAGAAGAAAGAATGAGCACCATAGTAGCACCTTTTTTTTTTCCATTTGCTTCTAAGAGAACATTCGATAGATCTCGCCCTTTTCCACTTTATGCTGACATGGCTAAGTAGTAGATTATTCTGCTGTGGAACATGGCAATATGTGTTCCTTATTTTGATATATTTTACTTCATGACCACAACAGACATGTCTTGTATTATGCCAGTGGACCCATATATAAACCCTTCAACTATTCCTATTTCCACTGTCATTTTTCTTACCAAAACATTGTGATAGGAGGATCAATGCAGCCTGAGAACATGGATCTTGTAATTGTGATTCCTTACACTAAGTAGATATAGGGTTTAGGCGGTGTATTAGAGGCATCGGAATCCACAACCATATCATCTGGTACACGAGTTACTCTGTACTTTAAAAAATGCATGTCGTACATGAAACCTCTCGTAATCGTGAGCTCGAGTTTGGTTGTTTTTGTGTATTACCTTAAGTTAAACCTCTCATATGGGACATTAAAAATTTGATACCGTAGAAGGGTTTGTTTTTGTGTATTACCTCCTAAGGTGGTTTGGACATCCAACGGAGACCTCCAAAAGCACATGTTAACAGTCGGATTTTAAGGGGTATGGAATATATTATGAGGGGGAGAGGGCGACCAAGGTTGATGGCAAGAGGCGGTGAAACGAGATTTAAGGTAGTGGAATGTACATAGAGATTTGGCTCGTGATAGGATTGCATGAAAATTAACAATCCGTGTGTCAGAATCTTAGCTTACTCGTATTTTGTTACTCTTATTTTTTTTATTTCTATTACTCCCTCTAAACAAAATTATTGGGTTTCATATCTAGCTGACCCATATGTGCTTGGGACAAAGGCTTGGTTGTTGTTCTTGTAGAAGGATGTTGTAGCATATTATACATGCAACAAGGATAGGAAACCGTAGTGGGATAAAGAGAGATGATTTGGCACTAGCTATTAGTCAAAGTTGGACTTTTTTGGGATACTTTCCATTAATCTGGGTTGCAACAATGTATGACACTGTTCTTGCCAAAAAATCTTACTGCTGCTCATGCAATGTCATCAATATGTAACATGGGATTCTTCACAAGCCATGACTTGATTCTTGTCAGTCTTGTACTTTATGTTCTTATGCCATGGGCACTGGATACTGTATTAATGCTAACTCCCATGATATGTTTGGATTGGACTTATGTTGATGATATATGTGTTCATGTTAGATTTTACCTTCATCTGCAGATTGTGGAAAAACTTCTTATTGCTGCAGTGGCTGATGCTGATGTTGGTGTTAGAAGTTCGGTCTTCAAGGCCCTGTACAAGAATCCGACTTTTGATGATTTTTTGGCCCAAGCAGACATCTTAACTTCAATTTTTATTGCCCTAAATGACGAGGTACACTGAACTGTCTATTATCGTACACTGAACTGTCTATTATCAGAGAGTAGACCATTATGAACTGCTTCTGCACGACATTCATTTATGCTTATTGGTTATTGTGTTCTCCCTCATTAACATTCCTCAAAATAGTGTATTTATTAAAGTATTATTTGGACTCTGTTCTGCATTCAGCGGCTGCCTTACTCAGGATTGCATGCAGTGTCTTAAATTAAAATGCACTTAATGCATTCTATTGCAATGTGGATATGGATTCAATGTATTCTGTTTATAGCAAGTGAATATCTAAAATCAGTGACCCTTTTTTGAACATTGATTAACTTTATTTTCTTTTAACTGTGGACTCCTAGGAATATGGTGTCAGAGAATTGGCAATTTCAGTTGCAGGTAGATTGTCTGAAAAAAACCCTGCATATGTACTGCCTGCTCTTCGTCGCTATCTTATACAGCTTCTCACATATCTTGCCCAGAGGTTCAAACAACTGAGTTCTCATCTTAAAGAATTTGGGTTCCAGACTCATATTTACATTGCTCCAACACCATGCTTCTGGATGTTGTGTTTTTTTGCAGTATGGATAGCAAGTGTAGAGAGGAGAGTGCTAGATTATTGGGTTGCTTAATTAGGAGTTGCGCACGGCTAATACTTCCTTACATTGCCCCGGTTCACAAAGTAAGAAATGATATATTCTTTTCATAAATCATGCTATTGAGTAGGCAAGTACCGACATTATATTTTGTTTCAGGCGCTAGTGACCAGGCTGTCTGAAGGAACAGGACAGAATACTAATAATGCATTAGCTGCGGGAGTGCTTGCTACTGTTGGAGAGCTGGCCAAAGTGGTAATTGCCCATCACTTCTTCCATCTTGTGGTGCTTGATCTATGTATCCGGTTTGATGATGTTGAAAATAACTCAATTTGTGACAATTCTTTGCATCATAGGGCGGTTTTGCTATGAGGCAATATCTTCCTGAGCTAATGCCTGTAGTTGTGGATGCTCTGTTGGACGGAGGTGCTATTAGCAAAAGGGAAGTGGCAGTAGCAACACTTGGACAAATTATCCAAAGCACGGGGTAGGCTACTTTCACTATCTATTTTGTATGTTTATTGAACTCAGTCAATTCATATTCCCAAAATATCGTCAAGATTTTTGTTACTTAACTCTTGAACTCTAAGGCATGGTTAAACTCGTCACATCTTCAAAACTTAATTTTAGCCATTAATTCTATTGTAGTACATGAAGGGGAGCCCTGGGGCAGCGGTAAAGCTGTTGCCTTGTGTACATGAAGTCACATGTTCTTGGAAAGTCTTGCAGAAATGCAGAGAAAGGCTGCATACTAAAGTGCTGTGTATTTGCTAGGGATAGTGTCACCGGGGTTTGGCTGATCCCTAGCTCGGTGGCCAAAGGTAGGAGCCACCCTATTGGAAGAGGCAAGAACAATAGCACCGCTGCTAGCTTTAGCAGCATTGGAACCCTCAAAATGCAAGATCAAAAGCGAATTGGATGCATCTTGTGCGGATTCGATGGAGATCTCGGACGTGCACATCAACGCGGCAAGATTGTGGTGCAGATCGAGCGAATTTGAGGTGGATTGAGGCGATTACCAACATGGTAATGGTAGAATCCAGCGGTTGACCACGGGCTGTGGCAGATCCATGATGGTGGCATCGGATTGAAGGTCGCCAGACGCGGGTCTTAGGTGGTTTTGGCCGGATCGCGAGGCGACAACCGATTCCGAAGCACGTAAAAAGGCAACACGACTCTGATTGACGCACAAATTGACGTAGGGGAGCTCGTGTGAGGCAGACGGATGCGGCGGTAGGTGCGTCGCAGGGCGGAACGAGGCCCACCGATCTGAGGCGACGACGCCTCCCTTGGGCGCAGCGTGATAGAGGTTGTATGCGCCTGCACGAAGGACAGGGTCGATGATTTGTTGGAAAAAACGGGAATCACAGGTGTATACGCGGGACTATCTCTGTGACGGTGGCGAGTAGCACGGGTGGCTGGTGTCCAAGACCGGCTGGACTGGATGCTGCGGTCAAGGGACGTAGTGTGAGTTGTTGGATCAGTAGCTGATCGAATTGAACTTGGACGGGGACGACCGACTTAGATTGTGCGCGAACATTGGAGCGGGTAAAATTTTGGATCGAGGGGGGGGGGATGGCCGGCTGCGTCTTCAACGGGTAAAATTTTGGAATGAGCGATCTTGATGGCATCTCGTGAAGATCCGAGTGGAGACGCTGGTCACAAGTGCCGAGGATGCGGTTCATGGTGTCCAACTGCGTCTGGATACGGTTCAAGTTGTTGGACATGATGTCCATCTTGGCTTGCAGCGTGGCGAGGGTCATAGGATCTTGTACAACGATGGTCATGGAGGCGATACGTTGTGTGGTCTCTGGTACCAATTGTTGTAGATTTGCAAGGGACGGTGTTACCAGGGCTGGGCTAATCTCAGCCCGGTGGTCGAAGGTAAAATTCTTTTATTCTTCGATGACCTTCCTAATGCAACCTAGGCTCCTTTTTTTTGCTAGCTGACACCCAACAACAAAATTGCATAAACTGGAAATAATCTCCTAGCAGATTATTTTTGTTATTTAGAACAAATCACAATATCTGTTCTTTCCTAATTATTCAAGTGCCATATCTATTATCTCCTATTTATTCAGAACAGATCACAATAATTATTCTTTCCTAATTATTGAGGCGCAATATCTATTCCTTCCAATTTATTCAGGTGCATCCCCCTGGACGCTTGCGCGTGGGCCTCTCCTTGATGTGCCACCTGTGTGGAGCTAGTCCACAACATAAATATCCAAAGTGGGTTGAACCCTTCTCCGGATCCTGTGCAAGCGGGAGCTACACTCACTAGCAGTGTTATTAAGGGAGGAAATGAATAGGGTATGAGTGAGGCTGGTTTTTTATATGCCGGATTTGAAATGTGGGCCGTTGGATCTGCACATCAACCAGACCGACTCCAAGCCCCCCCCCCCCCCCTCGACACTTAAGCCCGACCCTCCAGGTCGGCGGCCGCCTCCCCTCCTCGAGCCGCCACCACCCCCGTTGGAGTGTTTAAGTGAATTGCCTACCATTTTCCATCAGCTTAAGCTTTTAAGCTTTTAGATGCAACCGGTTAGCATATAGTAGCTTAACATGGTATCAAAACGAGAGGTCTCAAGTTCGAATCCTGTCAAGAGGAGCCTCACGTGAGGGGGAGTGCTCGAGTGTACAAGTCAATTGCTTACCCTTCCTCACCATTAACATGGTATCAGAGCTAGAGGTCTCAAGTTCGAATCCTGTCAGGGGGAGCCTCATGTGAGGGGGAGTGTTCGAGTGTACAAGTCAATTGCTTACCCTTCCCCACCAGCTTAAGCTTTTGGATGCAACCGGTTAGTGCATAGTTGTTTAACAGCCCCTCCACTCGCTGCTGCCGCCTGGCCGGGTGACTAGGCGGGGCACCCAGGTGGTGTTTTAGAACCTTGTTCACCGGGCTGCCCTTTAATTCTGTTGTAGTGCATGTTCATAGATAAATTATGTCTATCTGAAAGTCTTTCTAATTCTGACTCCAGTGAAAGTATTTCTAATTCTGACTCCAGTGCTACCATATTTGTATCACATACACATCGTTGGGCTAATTATTCATCAAATATCATGAAGTTTGAATCTTGAAGTACTTTACAAAATGAAAAAGGAGAATTTTGAGGTTTGAAACAACAATTATGACCTCAGTCAACTCTTATGTCTTTAACTACTGGCTTTTGTTTTGAAGACTCATGCTGTAAGCCATCAATTTTTATCAGTATCCTGTAAAGTGGCATATTTTCTTTGAGCTTGCTTTGGCGCCTCATCTATAGTTGTCACACACCAAAAGTTCCTTTTGTTTTCTATGTTATATGCTTTAAATCTATCAGATGGTCTATGGTTATTTACGCTTTAAAATATCGAGGATAGTTATATGGTGAAGCCTCGTATTTGTTTATGACTTTTATACTAAGTGTATTACTGCAGTGTGGACATGACATGTCTTCTCATGGCTGATCCACTAGGTATGTTATTGCTCCCTATAATGAGTATCCACCATTGCTTGGCTTACTCTTGAAGTTGCTGAATGGTGAACTGGAATGGTCGACTAGACTAGAAGTGTTGAAGGTATATTTTGCTTGATGATTATTGTGTTCCATGAAATTATATAATGCTCTGGATGGAGCAACCGTGCAATAATTTCTTTCTTTCAGGTTCTAGGGATTATGGGTGCGTTGGACCCTCATGCTCATAAGCGCAATCAGCATAATCTACCTGGTCAACATAGAGAAGTCTTGTGGCCAACAATTGAGACCGCACAACATATTGTTTCCATGGAGGAGTTACCAACAGACTTCTGGCCATCTTTTTTAGCATCCGAGGATTACTATTCGACAGTACGTTTTGTTTTACATTTTATAAGAAATGTGAGATTTATTTGCTATCCCGTGTCACCTTGTTCTCAAATTGCCAGGTTGCTATTAGTTCACTCATGCGGATTCTTCGTGATCCATCCCTATCAAGCTATCATCAAATGGTGGTTGGCTCTCTTATCTTTATTTTTAAGGTATTTATTTAACTTGCAATTTTAGCTATTTTTTCTTTAACAATTTTATATTCTTCAGCACTTACTTTAATTTTGCCATGTTTATTTAGTCAATGGGCCTTGGCTGTGTTCCGTATTTACCGAAGGTTAGTCGCTCTCAATTTGCTTTCCTTTACTGTAATGCCTGTTCTGTTTTTGTAGCATTCTTTTTTTTTTATTCCATTATGCCTTTGTTTCCATAACTGTGTCAATATCATTAGGATCTGCCTATATGTTTCTATACTACCTATATTTTCCATATATGTGCCTCATTGTCTCTAATTGACACTAATTTAATAATATCAGTATTAAAAGTAATAAAGAGATGCCTGCATGACCTCAAAGCCTGGGGGAATTGTAATTGGCTTTTCTTGTCTAACAAACATCTTGAAGTCATTAGCATCAATTCAACAACCTTAAAGTTCGAGGAAATCGTGACAGGGTACATGTATTTTTGAGGAAATCACAGTAGGGAAGCCCCTACAATGATATTATATATTAATAATAAAGAACCGAAAACTGTGTTACATCCAAAGAAAATAACTACTAACAACAACTCCTTCCTATGCTCTGCTCTCCTCTGTTTCGCCGCGACTCCAACAGTCCTGACTGATTGTTTTGGATTATGTCGGGACTCTGTAAATAATCTAAGCATCAGAGTTTTAAGCTTTCGAGTATAATGTTTGATCTAATACTAACTATTAGACACCTTTATGTTCTTGTAAAAGAGAAAATAAGTGGGCATGATATTTATCTTTTTCCTTTTATTAAAGGTTCTCCCTGAGCTATTTCGTGCTGTTCGCACGTGTGAGGATGGTGGTTTGAAAGAGTTTATAACCTGGAAGCTTGGGACATTAGTATCTATTGTACGGCAGGTAATCTGTCCTAAAAGTGCTCCATTTTTGTTCAAGTTATATTGCAATTATTGTATTTTTTCTGTTGCACTTGCTGCTTATTTATTTTACTAAATTACTTATTTTGCAGCACATTCGCAAATACTTACAAGACATACTCTCTCTTATCTCTGAACTGTGGACTTCCTCATTCAGCTCGCCCGCACCAAACCGGACTATACAGGGTCCACAGGGTTCACCGGTACTGTACAGTTCTTTAGATTCTTATCTGTTGTTATGTTCTGCAAGAAATTTTGGGTAGACTTGGCTTTCAGTAGACCCATCTATTTAGACCATACCACTAGTAAAACACAGGGCCATGTCTGGAACTGTACCTATCAGTAGATCCAGTCATAGTATGTTGTGATTTGTGTGAACAATACAACAACAGCAAAGCCTTTATCCCAATTACATTGGTGTGGCCGTCTAGGAAATTTATCTGAGCAATCTGTCTCATAAATCATAATATTTTCCACTGCTAAAGGGGAACATAACATGTTTTTTTAGAAATTTTGAAATTGTTTCCTCGGGAACTATTTTTGCTTGTTGGCAATCTCTGGGAACCATTAGTGAATCACTAAGGGGCAGTGTGACATTTGCGATTTTAAAACTCTGGGTATGAATCAGCATGATCACTATATTTTTTTAATGTAGAGAATAACAATGCCCGTTGATCCATGGACTACTTGTGAGGTTCCTTGTGCATGTGTCGAATGGTTTCTTAGTTATTTTCTTTTCTATATTGTTGTTTTAGTTATCTTTGGTTGTGTATCATGATTCTGGTATGTCAAACAATGATTTTTTGCTTTTCTGAACTACTCTGCCTCCAGGTTCTTCACCTTGTTGAGCAATTATGCCTAGCATTAAACGATGAGTTCAGAATGTATTTAGTTCACATTCTACCAGGCTGTATTCAAGTCTTAGGTGATGCTGAACGATGCAATGATTATTACTATGTTCCTGATATACTACACACACTTGAAGTTTTTGGGGGTTCGTCTCCATTTCCCGCTCTCATTGATGCTCATAGTGGCTGCTATGTTGATTATAAATTGTGCTGAATCGAGTGGGTATCCTCCAGGGAATTTGGACGAGCACATGCACTTGGTTGCTCCAGTGCTTGTTCGTTTATTTAAAGTGGAGCTGGTTGATATCAGGCGACGTGCCATTGTCACTTTGGCCAAGCTTATACCTAAGGTGCAGGTTAGTTGATACTCTTATCTGGTTTGATGTACAATGTAATTTTCTCTAAAGTGATCTACAATTTAGAAGCTTCTGCACCTTAATAATGTATACATTGTTGAGGTTAATCTAGTTCTCTAGATAAGATAAGAGTGTTAGAATATGTATTGTCCGTGTGTGCAGTGTTGTCCAGGCGTCGCCTAGCGACGCCTAGGCGGCGCCTAGGCGTCCAGTCGCTCCGCGACGGACGCCATGACACACCGCCTCGCCTGGAGTGGTCCAGTCGGCCGACTAGGACGCCATGGCGTCCTCAGACGTCTTCAGGCGTCATCCAGTCGTCGATGCCCATCGACTGGTGCCGCAAACAAGGGGCGGCGCGGCGAGCAGGGGGGGTCGCTCGTCGCGGCGCGGCCCGGACGGAGGGGGCGACGCGGCGAGGGGCGGACGACGGAGGAGGCGGCGGCGCGGCGAGGCGCAGACAGAGGAGGGCGAGGCGCGGACGGAGGAGGGGGCGGTGCAGCGCGGACGGAGGGAGCGGCGCGGCGCAGTCGCACAGAGAGGAGGCGGCGCGGCGCGTTGGGGGCGGAGGGAGAGGAAGCAGAGGCGGGGGTTTTATTAGGGTTGGGAAAAAAGTTAAAAGGTGGGCTTTTTCTTGGCCCAGCCCATTATAGCACATACTCAAACCCTAATTGATCTTTCTACAGCCGCCGCCACTCCATCTTTCGCCCCCACACTCCATCTGGCGCCCCCGTCGCCTCACCTGGACAGCTCCCGCTCGAAGGACGCCGCCGGCTCTGTCTCTTTTCTTCCTTTCCTTCCTTTTTGAATCTGTTCAACTCTCTCATTCTCTCTACCTTCTGCAGATCTGTATGATCGCCTGGATGCCGCCTAGGCGCCCGCCTAGGCGCCTAGTCGTCCAGTCGGCTGGCGGGCGCCTAGGCGTCCAGGCGCTATTTTACAACACTGCGTGTATGTTGATTAGGTAACCTAACCCAGCCCATGCGCCTCTATATGTACCCTTGTAACTTGCAATGGAAATCACCTTTGATTGCTAAACCTTCCAATATGGTATAAACCAAACCGTGGCCACCCCTCCCTCCCCTTCCTAGCCGCCGCTGCCGACCATGGCCTTCTCGGGGCGACCTTCCCCCACCCCCCTCTCCTCTTCCCATGTCAGACCAACTGCCGCCTCCCCGACCGCTAGTGCACCTGGATCACAGCCGCTACCTGTGCCTAGATCAAGCATTGTGGCCACGATCCTCGCCACCGATGGTTCGCCTGTGCCTGGATCGGGCGTCACCGCCGCCGCCCCTGCTACGGAGATCTGGCTCGCGCACGCTCGGCTCGGGCGCCGCCGCTGCCACTTCGGTCGGATTCGGCCAGCGTGCGCTCGAATCGAGCACTGTCACTCCAGTTGGGTTCAACCAATGTGTGCTCGACCCAACCGTTGTCGCTGTTTTGGCTGGCATGGCCCGCATGCAGTTGTCTCGGCCGTCGCCACCCCTGCTAGGCGTCGGGCGCCGCGACCTTACAATTGTGGTCTTCGTCGGCCTTGCCCCTCGTGACGAGGTGGTTGCGACCCACCTTGCCCTCATCATTGCTTTCGTCGTGGCCAAATCCACCGACGCCGTCGGTTGGGAGCATAAGTGGGATGCCACTCTCGTCTGGGAGCAGGAGCGCGCCTTCGCGGATGCCCTCACCCAACACCCATCAGCTCGCAGAGACCGAGCACCAGCTCCATGGTGTCAAAGTCGATGGTGCCTCCCTCACCTACAGCGACGTTGCGGTGCCCCTCCCCTACGATGCTTCAGTCATGGCCAACCTTAACACCCAAGCTGACAATGACATCCGGTCTTTGGTTCATGTCGTTATCGATCCCACTGCCTCCTACGCCCGCTGGTGCGACCTCGTCCTTCTCTCCCTGCGACGCTATGCCCTTGATGACCACTTCCTCACTGATGGTTGCCCAAATGGATTATGTGTGATCTTGTCTTAGATCCTTGGTCCGAGTTGTTGGACATTGTTCGCGAGAGCGGTGGCATCGCTCGTTAGGCTTGGGTTGCCATTGAGCAGTTCCTTGGCAATCACGAGGCTCGTTCTCTCCACCTCGATGCTACCTTCAGGATCTTTGTCTAGGGCGATCGCTCCGTCACCGAGTACTATTGTTAGATGAAGGTCATGGCAAACACTCTTCATGGCCTCGACAAGCCTGTCTTCGACCGTACATTTGTCCTCAACCTTCTTAGGGGCCTCATTCCCCTCCTAGCAAATCCGAAATGACCATATCCTCGAGGAGATCACCAAGGGGGCCGCAATCCACTCTTGCACTGCCACGATTCTCTACAGCTCCAGTTCTGGGCAGCCCTAGCGCACTCTTACGTCTACTGTTGCCTTCAGGGGCCTGTCATCGCGTCCACATGTTATATCGTTACCAGCTGCTCCTCGTCCTCCTACCACCATTGGTGCTCTTGCCAGTTCTTGTGGTGGTAACCACCACTACCGCAGGCGTGGTGGTGGTGGTGGTGGAGGTACCTGCAAGGGCAACGCTTCCGGTCTTTTTCTCTACATCCCATGGACTGATCAGGTAACCATGTGGCCTGCCCCGTCATTGGGTGTTTCAACACCACACCCATCGCACCCCAGTCGACACTCTTTGCCACTCTGGCCTTTGACGGGTCCGGATGTCCCCTTTGGCACTCCTTTCAGGCCTCTCCGATGCTGCACCAGCTTCCGCTTCTTCCTCACCCACCTCAGTCGCCCCACCTGGTTCAATTTAGGACACCGTGCATTGGTGCAAGATCAGCTGCCGCTTGCTACCTCGTTTAGCACAATGATTGTGGCCCCT
Organism: Tuctoria greenei; assembly: GCA_036927565.1. Lineage (NCBI taxonomy): Eukaryota > Viridiplantae > Streptophyta > Magnoliopsida > Poales > Poaceae > Tuctoria > Tuctoria greenei. The sequence goes on from JAYESD010000011.1 coordinate 145,663,090, forward strand.
CCCACCTCTATCACTGATTGAGTGGTTGACTCAGGTTCTTCCTACCACACCACTCCGAACGCCATATACTCTCTTCCCATCCTCCTCACCTTTCCTGTCCTTCTATCATTGTTGGCAATGGTCCGTTCTTCTGGTCACCTCTAGTAGTTGATTTGGTTCTCCCTGGTTCCTTTCGCCTTAAGAACGTTCTTGTTGCTACTGACATTATTTATAATCTTCTTTCTACTCATCAGTTCACCATTGACAATTGTTGTTCTATGGAATTTTACACTTTTGGTTTGTCCATGAAGGATCTTACCACACAGAGCCGCTTCGACTCCTACTTCCTCTACTTCATTGTCTCAATCCACTCCACATGCTCTGAGTACAACTTCATCTACCACCTGGCATCGTCGTGGACCATCTTGGTCCTGATGTCTAAGTTATCTAGTAATTTAGTCATCTCATGTACTAGGAGGCACCCATGAGTCTCTATGCCATGAGTCTCTATGGCAAAACAGTCAGTTAGGTCGTCATGTTAGGTTTCCTTTTTCTAGCTCCTACTCTCAAGGTGTGTGTGTGTGTGTTTTATTTCAGACACTGTGATTTGTGGAATTCTCGTCATTAGTGTTTTGGGCTATAAATATTATATGGTAGTTTTTGATGATTTTTCTCACTTCTCGTGGACTTCTTTTGTGCTTGAAGTGTGATATGTTCGCCACGCTTTCTCACTTATTCGTTTGGATGTCCACTCAATTCGATCGCACCATCAAGGCCATTCAATGTGACAACGAGCGCGAATTTGATAACTTCTCATCCCGTACTTTCTTCCTCTCCCATGACGTCTAGCTGCGCATGTTTTGCCAATACACCTCTTCCTAGAACGGCAAGGTTGGACGTATGATTCGCCCCACCGACAATATTGTGCGCCCTATGATGCTTCAGGCCACCAACAATATCATGCGTTGTGCTTCAAAAAAAAAAATCATGCGCTCTCTGATGTTTCAGGTCTCCATCCTCGCTCGATTATGGGTTGAGGCTCTCCACACGCCACCTACGTGCTTAATCTCCTTCCCACTAAGGCGATTAGTGTTCCTATCCCGCACTTTGCCTTGTTCAGCTCCAATCCCACCCATGAGATTCTTTAGGTCTTCGGCTGCGTTTGCTACCCTAACCTATCCACCACATTTCATAAGCTTGTGCCCCGTTCGACTTGTCGTGTCTTTCTTGTGTATTCCCCTGGCTATTACCACAAGAGGTACCAATGTCTTGATCTTACCACCCACCGCCTCTTGATCTCTTGGCACATTGTCTTCGAGGAGTCCTACTTCCCCTTCCACCTCTGTCATCGAGTTGGACTTCCTTCCCGACACCGACCTAGTGGCTACTCCTATACAACTGCCTCTATCTCTTGCTGCGCCACACGCAACTGCAGCACCCCCTGCTGCCTCTATGCCCAGCCCCGACATCTCCTGTTGCGCTGCACATGGCCCCATCTCGCTTCGACAATCTTGTTCATGTCTATCAGCGACGTGCGTGGGATGGTGCATCTGTTCGTACTCACAACTGGGATCCTCATCACACCCACCCAATGGTGACACAACAGGTCCTTGGTGTCCTCACGCTTGTTGATCGCCTTGTCCTTTCAGTGGCCACTTCTTCGTTAGTTTCCTCGCAAGTCTCACCCGTACCATCTTTTGTCTGTAGCGTCCTAGCTAATCTTCATTGGTGTCGTGCTATGGAGTATGAGGCCTTTCTTGCCAACAAAATATTGTATTTGGTGCCATGTCCCACCCGTGTTAACATAGTGACTCGCAAGTGGTTGTTCACGACTTCACGCACAAGAAGTCATATGGCTCTCTAGATAGGTACAAGGCTCGATGAATCCTTTGGGGCTTCACTCAGCTCTCTGACGTCGACTATGACATGCCTTTCAGTCTCATGGTGAAGCCAGCCTCTGCCTGCACCTCCCTCTTCATCTATCATCGTGGTGGTGACATTGTGTACCTTTTTCTATACGTTGATGGCATTGTCCTCACAATGTTCAGTCTGACTCTTATAGCGCACATTTCAGTCTTACAACGACAATGAAGGATCTGGTTCAGCTCCATCACTTCTTGGGCATTGCAGTAGAGCACCTGTCCGATGGTCTGTTCCTTTAGCAGCGGCAATACGCTATGGATATCATCGACTAGGTTGGCATAGTTGATTGCAAGTTGTGCACCACCTTGGTGGATACTCAACTCAGGATCTCCTTATATGATGGTGCTCCTGTCAGCGATCCCACTGCCTTCACAAGCATTACAGGTGCCGCTATCCAACACCTCACCTTCACCAGACGGGATATCTCATATGTTGTTCAACAGGTGTGTCTCCACATTCATGATCCACAGGAGCGCACATCACTGCTATGAAGAGGATCGGCGATCCTCTGGTACCTCCGGAGAGCCCTCGACTATGGCCTTGTTCTCCACTGTTCCTCACCGTCCGAGCTTGTCGTCTACACCGATGTTGACTAGACGGGTTGCCCGGACACGCTTATGATCACCTTTGGCTATGTCGTGTTCCTAGGCGGCAACCTTGTCTCCTGGTCGTCGAAGCGGCAGCACGTCGTCTCTCGCTTGAGTGTTGAGGTCGAGTATTGCATCGTGGCCAATGGTGTGGCTGAGGCATGCTTGCTTTGATAAATACACCTAGAGATCCACGATCCCACCACTCAAAGCTTTTGTTTACGGCGACAAAGTCAGCGCGGTCTACCTCTCCAACGTCGTTAAGCACTAGTGCACGAAGCATCTTGAGATGACTTCCACTTCATTTGTGAGCGCGTCGCCATTGGAGGTGATTGGTCCCTTCATGTTCCGGCGACTGCTCAGTTCACCGACATCTTCACAAAGGGTCTTCTTCGGTGTTCTCAAAGTTTAGGTCCAACTGTGTGTGTTGGGGGGGGGGGGGTATTCGAATATTTTTTGTCTGTGTGTTGCTTAGGCGACCTGGGCCTAGCCCATGTATAGGTTTATGGGCCCCTAGGGCTGTCTCTGTATGTACCCTTGTCACTTGCAGGGTTGTAAATCCTTGCTTGGACGTCTAGGCGAGAGGGAGGACCAACATCCATGGGTTCTAGAGATGAGGTTGATGCGCGCCTGGAGTTGGGGGAGGGCGGTGGTGCGGGTGGGGGGGGGGGGGGGGGGCAAGCCGTAGTCGCCAGACCATGGCAGAGGTGGGGACGGGTGCAACAGGAGTGCTGCGCGACACATGGGAGAAGAATGGGTGGCGGGGCGGGGCTATGGTGGTGGTGGTAGGGTATTTTAAGGCTCAACCGACCCAATAACACTACACATGTTGATGCACATCCATCCATTTTTGATCCAATGGTGTCTCTAGTCCAATCCTCCTAACCTTAATGCTCGCCTGCCCCAGTCCGCCCCCCGCCCCACATGATCTTTCTATTGCACCGGTGACGCTCGCTGCTCCCCCTTGCCTTGGCCACCGTCGCCCGTCGTCAGCTGCTCCCCCGGTCGTGTTTGATGCTCTGTTTGCTCCCCGCGCACACTTCTCCCGCTGCCCTTGCGCTGCCGGTCGTCGTCCTAGACGCCGCCAGGCGAGTCAACCAGCCCCGGCATCCAGGCCGGAGCGCCTGGACGCCTAGGCGGCACCAGGCAAACACTTGTCACTTGCAAAGGATATCACCTTTGATTGCTAAACCTTTGAATACACACCAATTTAGATAGAGTTTATTAGCTAGATTTGATTCTATCTCTAGTTGAAATCAGTTAGGAGTCTGTCTATAATTGGGCTATATATAGCCAGGTAACTGTGAGGAATAAATCAATGAAATTTCAAGTTGATTTTTAGTCCGGAATTCGAATATATATCATGTGTATTTTACATGTCCTTTTTCAGGTTGGTACTCATGTTTCATCTCTGGTGCACCATCTGAAGCTTGTATTGGATGGGTAAGATTTATGGTTAGAAGTATTTCCCTCAAATAGTCTGTCTTTAATAAAGATGCAATCATTCATTATGTACTGTCGATTATTTTTTAAGCTTACTAAATTGTGACCTGTTAGATTATGTCCATTACCATATGAGTTTCCATCTAGAATGCTTGTTATATTTTGCAAATGTTATCAGCAATATTCATTTTGATTTACTGGATTGTACTAAGTATGCAGAGAACACATTGTAAAAGTTTGATTCTTCAAATAGGAAGATATATCAACAGTTTCTTTGAACTCTGATTTTATGTTATGATTCTCATGTTAAATTATACATGAGATATATACAAATACTTTGTTGTGTAAAAGTGGGATGAGAAAAAAAAACTTTTATGGAAAACTAATTGATTGGTTTCTGGCATTTGAAATGTTGGGTATGGGCTAATAAAATGGAAGCACATAATGTAGGCCAACTTCAGTAGAGTGATTTGCATTAAAAAATATATCTTGTGGACAACTAATTACTTGAGATGCATTTTTTGTTGCACATTTTTTCATTGGGACATACAATTTGCAGCATTTCTGCAAGAAGTTGCATATTTGGCTTATATTTCATTACACTATATGTATGTTTGATGTGCTGGAATTTTTTTAACTTGTTTCTCTTCACTCACTTTTATTAGCTTAAGTATTTCTTTTATCTCTCTCATGTCTAGCAACAATGATGATCTGCGGAAAGATGCTGCAGAGGCCCTCTGCTGTCTTGCACATGCTCTTGGAGAAGAATTTACGATATTTATACCATCAATACGCAAAATTCTCGTGAAGCACCATTTGAGGGTATCTTAAATTTATTTGATTCATACATCATTGCAGATATCTCTTTCTAACTTGTGCTTATTGTCATTATTTACAGTACAAAAAGTGGGATGAAATTGAAAATTATTTAGTGAGGCGAGAGTCACTTATAACTGAAAATTTGTCTATACAAAAGTACACCCAGTGCCCACCTGATGTCATTAGTGACCCCCTTGATGATTTTGTGGGCGCTCCTTCTGAGGCCGCTGATGAAACACAGAGACAATCAAGAGATCATCAAGTAAGAAGTTCTGTCTTCGTTTAATCTGAATAATTTCCGTAATTTTGGTTTTCTTTGACCATTTAGCTCTACACTTCATAGCTAACATGTTTGGTGTTGTCCTGGTATTTCGGCCAACATTTTATGGTCATGGAAAATCAACTCGCCCAGTGACTTCACATTTCGCAAGCTTTGGCTTGACTTGCTAGGATATCTGAAACATGTCTAATGAACACCATTAAGTCCATAACCAGATATCAACTTTCAAGTTTTAGATCTCTATCTGTTAAGCTACTATGCGCCGATCGGTTGCACCCAAAAGCTTAAGCTGATGGGGAAGGGTAGACAATTCACTTATAGACTCCAACACTAACCTTCACTTGAGGCTCTCTCGAGCTTCAAACATAGAAATAGGAGTGAGTTTGCGCCTGCCAGGATTGAAACTCAAAACCTCTGGCTTTTATATCATGTTAAGCTACTACTAGGATTTGATATCATGTTAAGCTACTACTATGCGCCGACCGATTGCACCGAAAAGCTTAAGCTGATGAGAAAGAGTAAGTAATTCACTCATACACTCCAACACTATCGCATATGGCAGACATATTGATGTGCCAAATTTGGTGAGCCTATGATAAAAAACTGCTGGGATCCAGCCTTCTGGTGGAGAAACTTAAACTGGCCACGATCCTTCATTGACCAAATATTTTAAACTGGCCACAATCCTTCATTGACCAAATATTTTATCGGTACATACAAATCCGAATTCAATATTGGACTTACATTTGCCAGATTTTCAAAATAAACATTCTACCAAAAAAGATAGTTTTACTTTTGGGGTCAAAACTGGCTTTTACAGGTTTTTCCTTTCCATTTCCAATGTTAAAATGTTTCCCTAAACACTATGCCTGCCTGAAACTTTGTTTCATTTGGTTTTTGAACCAGTTCTGGTTATGCGTAAATTTCGTTAGGGTAAGTTATGGGTATGTTGGAATTCCAGGATCACAATTAGACACAATATTCTCTTGTAAATTGCTTTCTTTTCATTGATCATATGGCCCACCTATATATAGCCTCAAAACCAATGTTATCAAGTCGTCTAGTCGATCCTAGTCGCCTAAGGGGCGACTAGGGCTATTAGTCGACCCTAGTCGACCTTATTTTTTGAGGGCATATCTAATCGACAGTATATATATACATGAGTACATGACAACAGCAGGCGGCATTGAGCAAGAAACACCATGACAGCAGAGCAACATCGACATGGTAATATTTACCCATCTAACAATGAGCAACATGACAGCAGAGATATGGTCTATATGGAGTAAGAATCATCCATCTGGGAGTAGGGAATATGTACCATCATCTGAGGATGAAGTCATGTTGGCCGACGCGTGTTGAGGAAGAGCGGAGGAAGCTTTGCGGCAGGCAGTGGAGTGGCAGAGGCGTTGGGATGAGAAGCGGATGCCGTAGAGCCGCGACACTGAGAAGGCGGAGAGTTGAGCGTCGGGCTGCCGGCGGCGTGGCATTGAGGTGGACGGGGGAGCAGCGGTGGCACATCACTGAGGCAGACGGGGGAGTAGCTCTTACAGCGTCGTCGTGTTTTTGAGAGGCGGACAGGGCACTGTGCGCTACGCTGTTGGGAGGAAGTGAGGAAGGCCCAATCTGTATGGAATAAAACCCTAATGGGCCGCTGAGTGCGAGGCCCAAAAAAATTTCAAAGCCACCAGAGAACGGATTGCTTGATCGAATTCAGAGGCTGATCGACCGACTAATCGGCCTAATCGCCCGACTAATCAGACGACCAGGAAACTAATCGATCTGATCGAGTCGCCATGCCTGATTGGAGCCAAGACACCGATAATCGCGATTAGTCGTCTGACTTGATAACACTGCTCAAAATATGGAGAGTTACAAGTGCAATAATTATGAATCCTACACTAACTCAACATTATCTTTAACTTGTAATCTTTAGGACTCTAATTCCTAATGTGCTATGTGCGCCTGCAGCCCCCCTAGGCGCATCTACACTCTATTATGCTAGAATAACTCTTGTGCACTTTAGCATCTTTGAATGGTCTTGTACTTGAACATCTTTGCATGGTCTTTGTGGCCCCAATTAAGACAACATCTTAAGGACACTGGGACAGCATATTAAGGACATGACAACATCTTAAGGACAGCTAGGACAGCACCTTAAGGACAACATATTGAGACAACATCAAAGCATCTTAGAGTAGCATCTTTGTGGCATATGTTGGCTGTCATAACAGCTATAAATATGTAACCTCAACCCCTAGGTTGGGTTGTCATTGTGTGAGAAATAGACAAGAAAATTGCTCCAACTCTCTAGTGCCATCCTCTCTTCAATGAGAGTAAGAATTCAGCTACTAACATATTAATCTAGAAAACAAGATTAAGTCAACAATGTTCACGTAGACCTATTGTAATACCTTTTGTGACCTTTGACCCATTTTCTAAAATAATGGAATTATGGTGTGTCCGTTCGGTGTTATAGTGCACGTGGATATGTAAAGTGCTGCAATACATCCCAATTTTTCTGCATATGGATGAACTACCCTAATTTGCATATCTTTTGAAATATTGGGTGACCACTTGCAGTTGTACATCACTTGTATTTAGAACACTAGGACCTGTTTGAAACTCGACATACTCTAGAATATATAATTATGTATGATAATTTCTAGAAGTGTCTTGACTTAGTTGTGGTGTACAAATATGTCTTAGCGATCTCAAATGGCATTGTAGTGATTTGGGTATTATGAAAAGCTTAGTTGCACCTCTTACCTAATCTTTGAGCTAATCATAATGCCAGGAGCCTGGGACACATGATCTCTTATGTGTGATGATTTCTAAATGCTAGAAAGTGCTGCAACCACCCACCATGTTCATGATTGTTAGGTGATCTCAACAGGAAATTTGGGAAAGTCATAATTAGAATAGAGCTAGGAGTCCTTGTCTTAATAGGAGTTGAGTTAAAGTCCTAAGAGGAGTCAAGATCTACTATAATTGAGCTATATAATGCCCCCAACCCCATTGAAATAGATGCACCTCCTACATTTTATCATGAATCTTCCAGTTCGAGAATCTCAGAATTACAACAATCTGGTACAAGAGCTAGGGTTGAGGATCCTATCCGTTGCCCCCGGGGAGAACTCGGGATGGGGGTGGCTAGCAAGGGTGAAGGCATCGGAGGTGCCCGAACGCCAGCGAATCTCGACGGGTTGGGGCTACGGATTGCAATTGTACCCGCCGGCAGTGTTTTTGCCTCGACGCCTAGGCGAGCTCCAGGCGAGTGCTGCAGTGGCACCCCAGGTGAGGTACAGGGCACCGGAGGAGGGGAGGAGGCCGCGACGACCACCTGCAATGGGCATATGGGGAGGAGCCTTGACAGGGAGGGCGACAGCGCATGCGAGAGGGCGACGGCGCTGTCGGGCGCGGAGGGGAGGCAGGGGCACCAGCAGCATGGGTAGGTTAATGTTATAAGGCCCAAAAGCCCAATAACTTTTTAACCCTAGGGTTTTTCCACAACAGGCCGATCCAACCGTTGATGTTTTATCCCCCCGATCCAGCCGTCCGGTCTGATTTGTCTCACCCCGTTGTCGATGGAGAAGTCGTTGCACTCGACTTCTTTTGTTGGTGCTCCAGCGGCCGCGCACGTCTGCCCCCTGCTTCGTCTCCAAGCACGACAGCGGCCTGCGGCTCCTCTCCCCCTCCCCCTCCAGCGCACCTCTCCCTGGCCCGTCTGGCGCCCTTGGTGGATGCCTGAATCGGTCGCCTGGATGTCCATGGACGCCTTGTCGTCCCAGGTGTGCGCCTAGGTCGCTCCAGGCGAGGCGAGCAAACTCGGCGTCCATGCCGAACCAACTGGACGCCTAGGCGCTGCCTAGGCATCGCCTCAAAAATGTTGCCCGCTGGTTCGGGTAGGATCCGTACCCGACCTAATATTTTTCGGGTTCGGGTACGGGTGTGGATTTTATTCCCTACGTGCGGGTTACCCCGAATGTTTAAATTTGGCCCATCGGAACTAGCCCAACCCAGTTGGCCACGGGAACTAACCCTAGTTCGGGCACAACCCCAACCATCCTATAGAGCGCCACAATCTTTCTCCTGCACACTCAGTCCTCCTCCCGACACTCCCTTCCTCGAGTACTCCTGGACGTCGTCCACCGCTGTCCTATCCTCCCCCCTCCTGCTAGCACCCTCGCAGACCCACAACACCACCCACCCTCGACTTACGCCACGCTGCGCAGCTCCACCCCCGGCTTCGACCGTCGCTCGTATCTTAGAAGTCAAAAAATCCGAACCGGCCGTCACCACCTCAAATCCGCCCTCTGCTGCCACCCCCCGACCTCGATCGTCATCGCCACTCCTTCGATCCCCCATTCCCCACTGTCTCCGCCACTCGTCCGTTCCCCAGTGCTATCGCACACGACCCCTGTCTCCCACTCCAGTCGTGCGCCTCCGGATTCGGCGCCATCCACAGTCGCGTTGACTCTCGATCTGTTTGAGCAGGCAGCTCATGAAGCTATGGGCGACCTGTGTTCATTCAGAGAAGAAGGCTTAACTCTGCTTTGCTTGGAATTGGACCAGACCAAGATTCCCTCCTCATTTTCTTGTAGTCAGAAATCAACTTTGAGAATGTCGATATACCTTCAATATTTGTTTGCATTTTAACATGGCGACTTGGATTTATATCTTTTGTCAAGTGCGATGAATGCCACAAATCCGATGCAATATGTGATCGCTACCGTTCGGTTCCGTTTGTTTGAGTACAGATTCTTCCGCGTATATTTCTAGTTCATTTTGTTTTATTATAGATTTTTCCGAATGTATAGATTTTCCCTTCTAAATGTTTGATTCATACGATTTTTTTGTTAGGTTAGGTCAAAACCCGACAGGTACCCGAAAACTGTCGGGTACAGGTTCGGGTATGAAAATTCACCCGTGGGTACGGGTTCGGGTATGAAAATTTACCCACACTATTTCATTTTGGTTCAGGTTTTTGCTCTAGCCAACCTGTTACCATCCCTAATCAGGGTCTATTGTGACAAATCCGAGGTAGAAAGTTGTGGATCCGGTGAGGGGAGCGTGCATGAAGGATGGTTGTGGCGCATGGCACACCAAAGCGGCAACACCTTGGGTCAACTAACATCAACTCGAAGGATTCGAGCGGAGATCAACGTGCTCAGTTGTGAATCGAGCGGCAACGCTCGTGCGTGGATTCGTCAAAGGAGGCGTGCGGAGCGGTGCCCATGTGTGTTCGAGGCCTGAGGATGGGCGAGGACGCTCAGTGAGACGCAGGTAGCAACGAGCAGAGCTTGGCGGCTTGCGGTGCTAGTCAGTTGGTCGAGCTTTGCGACCGCATCAAGATGAGGGAGGTAGGATTGTGGGCGTTGTTGGCGACATGGAGAGCGGTGTGGTGTAGAAGCTCACTTCGTTGGAACATGGAGGCACGCTCGTGCGGGAGACTCGAAGTGGCGTGTGCGAGGGTCGGGTTGGCCAGAGGAGGCCTGGTGTGAGAATCAAGGATATAGAAATCCTTTCTTTTTCCTATCCGTTTCCGTCTTCTATTACCATGGTTATTAAGGCGTCGCTTAAGCGATGCTTAAGTGGTAAGGCGGTCTGGCAGAGTAAGGTGTCCCCGTCGCCTTGGTTTTATGGGTACGGCTTCGGTGACAGGAGCAGGGGAAGGAGTCAGTGGCAGGTGTAGGGGGGAGCGAGCAGATCTGCGTCGAGTTAGGCAACAGCGGGCGCCCTCAATGCGGCGGCGACGGTGGCGTTGGGACGTGGCGGCGGCGGCGGCCAAGTCGGAGACTCGAGTCGGGTGATGGGGTCGGCTGAGGAGAGATGGCACCTAGGGTTGAGTTATTGGGCTGGTTGGTTGTCTCAGATATTGGACTGGGCCGGTTGTTACATAGAGAGGAGAAGTGGGCCAAGGAAAATTAGCCAGGATGGTACATATATGCATATAATTCTGTATTCCTATATTTTTCCCCCCTATTTTTACATGTTACTAAGGTGTCGCCTTGTCTTACGCATTATCGCTTAGAAAGTAAAAAAGAGGTCTGTCGCCTTGAGTCGCCTTACTGCCATAATAACTATGCCTGTTACTTTCTTCTATTTTTTTGGGACAAAAGCTTTGTTGTTGTTGTTGTAGACTTCTAGAATGTTGTGCGCAACATATACTATTCTAGATTGAAATTAATATTTCAATTTGATTTCCTTTATATCATTTCTTACATGTTGCTGTATTTTTTGCTTATATGTAGCCTCAAGTTTGTGTCCTTTTCTTAATTACCACTATTGATTGCTACAGGTCAATGATGTCCGATTGAGAAGCGCTGGTGAGGCTTCTCAGCGGAGTACTAGGGAAGACTGGGCTGAATGGATGAGGCATTTCAGTATTGCACTTCTCAAAGAGTCACCCTCTCCTGCTTTGCGCACCTGTGCAAGGCTAGCTCAGCTTCAGGTGAAGTAGTTCTTTAGAATATGTTACTCATCTGACGATGCGTTTTCCTGAGTCCTGACACAAATTATGCAGCCTTCAGTTGGTCGAGAGTTGTTTGCTGCGGGTTTTGCAAGTTGCTGGGCCCAAATGAACGAGTCATCTCAGGAACAACTAGTGAGAAGTCTCAAAACAGCTTTCTCATCCCAAAACATACCTCCAGAAATTCTTGCCACACTGCTGAACTTGGTAAATTAATCTTAATTTTTACTCCTAATTTGTTTGGTGTATTCTTTCTTATATTCAATTGTTTCCTTTTGCATGTAGGCAGAGTTTATGGAACATGATGAGAAGCCTCTTCCAATTGATACCAGGCTACTTGGTGCTCTTGCTGAGAAGGTGCATTTTGCTTTTGCTGTTTGTATGGTTTGGGGCCTACCCCCAACGTGCTTGGGAGCTTCGTTGTTGTTCTTGTTGTTGTTTGTATGGTTTGGCAAAAGTTTGCAATCTCATGTCTTTTTTTAATCTTTTAACTTTTTTATCAGTGCCGAGCATTTGCGAAAGCCCTTCACTATAAAGAAATGGAGTTTGAAGCAGTATGCACAAAGAAGATGGGTGCTAATCCTGTTACTGTGGTTGAATCCCTCATCCATATTAACAATCAACTACACCAACATGAGGTTGATTCCTGTGTCATGCTAGATTAAAAGAATTACCTGTCATGGTATGTTAACACCTGCTATTTTTGCAGGCAGCTATTGGTATATTGACTTACTCACAACAACATTTAGAAGTCCAACTGAAAGAATCATGGTATAGATTTTTTGCTCTTCTATTTACTGAAGTTTGTGCTTGAAATACTATTCTATGTTCAGATACTTTTACATTTTATGGGATGCAGGTATGAGAAATTGCACCGTTGGGATGAGGCCCTCAGAGCGTACACCATGAAGTCATCTCAAGCATCGAGCCCATTACTAAACTTGGATGCTACATTAGGTAGTGTCAAATTTTGTTTCTGTTCTGTCAGCCCTATCAATTTTTATGGTAGCTAAACTAATTTATACTTATGCTTAGGTCGAATGAGGTGTCTAGCGGCGTTGGCACGCTGGGAAGATTTAAGTGCATTGTGCAGAGAGCAGTGGACTGGTGCAGAGCCATCTGCTCGGCTGGAAATGGCTCCAATGGTTATGGATATATCTTATTAATTTTGTATCATACATTGTACTTGTGATATGAGTCCTAACTTTTTCTATTTTCATAGGCTGCAAATGCTGCTTGGCATATGGGTGAATGGGACCATATGGCTGAATATGTTTCACGTTTGGATGATGGGGATGAAAACAAGATCCGTATGTTGGGTAACACAACAGCTAGTGGTGATGGGAGCAGCAACGGTGCATTCTTCAGGGCTGTTCTTTCAGTCCGCTGTAAAAAGGTATTTGGTCATTGCAGCTTATCGTTGCATTTTTTGCAATTTGATTATACTTCTTAGTTAATATTGTGTTTTGTTTCACAGTATGATGAAGCTAAGATATATGTTGAGCGAGCTCGTCGGTGTTTGGCTACAGAACTTGCAGCACTGGTATAACATATCTGTATTATAATTTCATGTATTATTTTCAGGATTTTTGTCCTACTTATGCAATTAAAGGTTAAGGCCCCGTTTGGATACATCCTTCTCTTTTCTTTTTGAAGTTTAGGAAAATACTAAGGTTTTACAAAGATTTTCTTTTGAAAAACTAAGCGGTAACTGTTTGTAGCAAATCTTGCAGCCTTCAAAACCATAATGTTGCTAAAACTGTAGTCTTATAAAAGTTCTTGAAACTACACCCAGGACATCTGATTTCTTAACAGTGATCATGAAGCTGGTTTGTAGAACTATAGTTTCTCAATACCATTATTTTCATAAATAAAGACCGTCAAGTAAGCCATAATGTTTTTTTTGTTATTACCAGTTTGTTCTTTAAGATTTTAGTTATCTGCATCGGAATTTTATGTATCCTTAAATGACCCCATACATGTGGCCAGGTACTTGAGAGTTATGAGCGTGCTTATAATAACATGGTGCGGGTCCAACAGCTTTCAGAACTGGAAGAGGTATTATTATTCTGAGTTATAAGTTACATTCTGAAAACAGCTGCTGTGATTTGCTAACAAAATGAGTCGTGAAATTAGGTGATTGATTACTGCACTCTTCCAGCGGAGAGCCCAATTGCTGACGGAAGAAGAGAACTTATTCGCAATATGTGGAATGAGCGTATTAAAGGAACAAAAAGGAATGTTGAGGTGAATAGATTTCTTCGCTGATGAAAACTATTTTCGCTATGTGCTGCATATGTTTTAACCTCCTGAAAAATATTTCAGGTGTGGCAAGCTCTACTTGCTGTTAGAGAGTTGGTTCTTCCTCCTAATGAAGATAGAGACACCTGGATAAAATTTGCTAAACTTTGCTGGAAGAATGGTCGTATTAGTCAGTCTAGATCCACTTTAGTCAAACTTTTGCAGGTGTGTTACCATTCATTGTTACTCAGGCATTTGGCTGTGATATAATGCCTCCTTATGAAATTAATTTCCTCTGCCACTTGCAGTTTGATCCTGAATCTTCTCCTGAAATGACACTGTATCATGCACATCCACAAGTAGTCCTGGCTTATCTAAAATATCAATATGCCATTGGAGATGAGCTTAAAAGGAGGGAGGCATTTTCTAGGTTACAAGTAAGCTTTACTCTGCTTATGCATCTACAGCTCACATGTATTTTAAGTGTTGTATGAAGTACATATTTCATACTTTCCTTTTCCTTCGAGAGAATAGGAATTGTCTGTGCAGCTTGCCCCCACCATGAGTAGTTTCTCTGGAATATCAGCAATCCATAGTACCATGCCAAATTCTGGAGTACCACTTATTGCTCGTGTTTACTTGACACTTGGTACCTGGAAGAGAGCACTGTCACCTGGGTTAGATGATGATTCTATTCAGGGTATGGAAAAAAATTACCTTTCTCACATAACCCCCCTTCCCTTTTATTTAAATTGATAGTGTTTCTTTTCCCAGAAATATTGATCTCCTATAAAAATGCCACGCTAAGTGCCAATGACTGGGGCAAGGCTTGGCACATATGGGCTTTATTCAACACCGAAGTCATGTCACGCTATACAATGCGAGGGCGACCAGATATCGCAGGAAAATATGTTGTTGCAGCAGTAACTGGATATTTTTACTCGATTGCGTGTGCATCTACAACCAAAGGGGTTGATGATAGCCTACAGGTGAATTTGCTGTTTTCTGATTATGTTGTGCTAATTTATTTGTTGAGTTTAATCTTGGTTTCTAAAATATTCTAGATGTGTATTAGGGAGAGTCTTAGTTAAATTAGGATTAGGAGTCCTAGTTGGAGTTGAGATAGACTCAGATTAGAAGTGCAATAGTCATATGGATTGTAATCAGAATTCTTTGTAAGGGATCCTAATATATACTTGTCTGCCCCCCACCCCACCCCCCCCCCCCCCCCCCCACCCCACGCCAGATCAAGCAAATTTTCGGAGTCTAGTTGAGCCCGAATTTGCAACAATTAGTATCAAGAGCTTGGGTTACAAATCCTATCTGTTGCCCTCGGAAGGGGATGTCCTCCTGGGGGTGGCCACCGGTGGCTGCGAATTGGCGAGTCTCGATCTTAACATGCTTATGCTGGAACCCGCGAATCGCGAGGGAATCGCAGGCAGATTCGATTGGGGGTCGTGGTCATACAGAAGAGCGTAGGGGTATATCACGTAGGCGTTGGCACGTGCAACACAGGGGCCTCACGACGGCGATTATGCTGCCGTCGCGTTCAGGACGCATCTGTCCCAATCGGGTGAGTGCGCGTCGTAGATGGGCTGGTGGATGCGTCGGGGCGAGTGGCGCTGTGTTGCACCAGTGGGGAGGCATCGCTGCAGCGCGAAAAGTGTGGGGTGTCGAAAGGTGCACGGTGTGGCTCGGCTCGGAGGGCGGAGCGCACATGCAGAGCCGAAGTGTTGTTTGCTCCCACACCCAATGGTGGGCTGGTGCGAGCACGAAGCCATGGCAGCAGGTGCACTGCTCGCATGTGCATGACATGTCCTTGGTGAGCAACCCCAACGCAGGGAGATGGAGACTTAGCTGGCACATGCTTCAATCGAGGGAGACCATCAGGATTGCTTCGGTGCAGCCGATTCCAGAACACGCTTGGAGCTTTGACCGGTGGAGGCACTCGGGCGTGCCAACTGGAAGCAGATGATCGGCCGGGCTGGGCTGAGCTGGCAGGATCTAGAGATGTGGAAGAGGAGTGTTCGGGCCTGCGGGCTAGGCCAAGGGAGGTCAAGTGCAGAAGTGCGGGCAAGATCAAGATGGTGGATGGGCTAGGCCCAAGCATGGGCCCAAGCGCATAAGACGGAAAGAATAAGAGCACGACTGAGCTGGTGGGCCTGCTGTACGAGGGAGGTGTACCCTTGGACGTGGCAAAGATGGTTCTGACAACGGGAGTGATCGTGACTTCTCAGTTCTCATAGAGAACTCTCGTGATGATGTGTTTGTCTTATAGGTGTTCGTGTACGGGATGTGTTCAACCTAGGGATGATGTGTCAGCCATAGTTGTTCATGATGATGTGTTCATCCTTGTGGTGTAGTGCCCACCCTAGGTGTTGTAGTGTCCAACCCGAGTTGAAGATGTGTTTTCCAAATTTGAGTTCAGGATGTAGTTGTGTACATCCCAAGGGTGTAGTTGTGTCCACCACCCCAAGGTTAAAACTCAGAATTGGTTGTGTTCGGGATGAAGTTGTGCCCATCCCAAGGGGTGTAGTTGCGTCCACCCCAGAAGTGTGTGACAGTGTCCTAGAAAATAAGGTTAATGAGTGATTCTGAGTTTAATCGTGTTTTCTAAAATGTTCTAGAACTGTATTCGGGAGAGTCCTAGTTCTAGTTGAAGTTGAGTTAAACTCGGATTAGGAGCCCAATAGTCATATGGATTGTAATCAAAACTTTGTACCTGCCCTCCTGCCAGAGAAGCAATCCATAAGTGAATTTTCCGAGTCTAACTGAGCTCGGATTTTCAATGTTCTTCTGGAAGCCAAAAGCTAGAAATTTATTGTATCATGCTTTACTTGGTTTGTCACCATCACGATGAAGTGTTCAATAGTAGGCGCAACGTCCCAAGCCTTCCAATGATAGCTTCAGAAAAATCACACAGCTGGCGAAACCCAAATTAATTCGAGTTAGCTTATGGACATTGCTTTTGTTATTTTTCTCTTGAGTGACAGCTCTCATTGTGGTGCACGCATTCTAGTCATTCTAGAAACTTGTTTCATTGTTTGTGTGAAAGTGAATGGACTGGTATAATTTGTGTATAACATGAAAGTTAGTGAAACAATTTCCCACCTTGACCTGGTTCATTATTGTTATCCCTACTATTCAATTCCAGCTTATGTGGAATTTTTGCATGCATAGAAAAAAGTCGAGATTTTGTACACATGAATGGTTGTAAAGGTTGATGGTAACTTCAAGCCCTAGCATGGCTGAGACTAGACTGGTCTTGACCTTTAACTGCTAAACACTTGCATGAAAAGAAATTATATTTCAACTTCTTACAACAACAAAATGTTTGTCCCGGATGGAGTTTATAAGTGAATATCAGACCCTTTCTCATCATCTTAAGCTTTTCAGTGCAACTGGTCAGCGTGTAGTAGCTTAATATAGTATCAGAGTCAGATGTCTCAAGTTCGAATCCTGGCAGGTGCAAGCCCATTCCCATTTCCACGTTTGAGGCTTGAGGCAACCTCACGTGAGGAGGAGTGTTAGTATATAAGTGAATTGCTTATCATTCCACATCAGCTTAAGCTTTTGGAAGGAACTGCTCAGCGCGTAGTACCTTAATAGTCCCAAGCGAATTTGGTAGGCTAGATATGAAACCCAACAGAAATACATGAAAGTTAAAAAAAAAAGTGTTATGGGCAGTAGCTAGGCTTTATGGGCTAACTCGGTACTGTAGCGGGAGCTAGGGTTAGAGTTTTAGGTTAATCTCCAGAGTCATTGTGTACTCTAGAGGTCAAGCAAGAAAATAAATCCTAAAAGACTACTTAGAGCCTCCAAGGAAGGGTGAGTTAGTGGATATATCTTGCTAATTATTCTCATATTTCCAGCCATAATATTTTGATATTTAGGGTCAACCCATTACACCACCGTTGCCCTCAAAATTTAAATCCCACCCAACCCACCCTCTTTTCCAATCAAAACCTATCATGGCAACATAACAAATCATCATGGCGCGCAACAGATCAAAAAGATTCTTGACTAGCGATCACTTTGTGCCACCATGCACGAGGTATGTGCCGACATGACAGAATTTGTTGATATGATGGAGATCATGGCTTGCTGGCTTGCATTGGTTCCTCGGTGACGACGATTGAAGTTGAGACGTAGACGCTTGTAGCGTTTACCAGGTGGCGCTCAGTCGTCGCCTAGGCGTCTGGATGCTCTGGTCTAGATTGGAACGCACCGGGGAAGAGTTAGCGGAGGACTGGAGCAGGCTATGGCCTGGTGCCGAGCAGAGGCGCATGGGCACGGGCTCCAGCGGCGCGGGGAGCAGAGGTGTCGAAGCTTGGATCGAGTTGATCGAGGGGCGCGACTCAAAAAGTCGGGAGAACAGTTGGATGCGTTCCGGAGTCTAGGGTTTGGAAGGGAACATTATTGGCCTAGTGTGCCTTAAAACATACTTCTGTCTCCAGTGCCCCTGCCTCCGTCCCCTTGCGCTGCAAGCTCCCGACTCCACGAGACCACGACGGTCCGCCTCCGCTCTGGCTGCTAATCCCTTGCTTCGAGCCGCTGCCTCTGCTCGTCCCTACTGCCCTTCCCCTGCTCTGGACTATCGTTGCCTCACGCTGCCTCGGGCGCCTGGCCGGATGCCTAGGCGGGCACCTGGGTGCCCAGGTGCTCATTTACAACCTTGGACGCTTGCAGCTCTTCTTCCCCCCCACCCCCACCCCCCTTCACTGACGCTCACCCTGTGCTCCAAGAGCGGGGCGGGAGCAGAGCTCTTGATGGAGAAGTCCCTGCCGAAGCACCATGCAACAGTTAGGCTTGCCTTCTACGGTTGATGGTACGACACCCATGCCATGTCCACAATCGAAGAAAGTGGTGGTGGTGGTGGTGGTGACCCCTGTTCTCCCCATCATTGTCATCCCGTCGCCTCTCCAACTTTCATGTGAGATCAAATCAGATTAATCATTTTTCTGCCCTGGAGCTGGAGGAACATGCATAGCCCAAGGAGGAAATTGAGATGGATTCCCTCTGCTGCTCCATATCACCAGCGATCTACTCTGTGTCACTGTTTGCGGACAAGGATGTTGGGTGATCTCAAGAGTCTATTAGGGAGAGTCCAGATCATTTGAGTTAGGAGTAAGAGCTATGATAAGGATTAAGTTAGAGTTCTAGGTGGAGTCAATATCCATTTGCAATCGGGTTATATAATGCTCCTAGCCCCATTGGAATAGACGCCCCTCCTACGGTTAATCCCGAATTCCCAGTTTGAGAGTTCCAGAATTACAACAAAGGAAAGAAAGGAGTCCAGCCTGTTTTTATGGGAACTATGACGAGAAGATCAAGGAGGTATTAGGAGGTGCATGGTGTCCTCATTTTTCAGAAACCAAATCAATTTACGTGGCAACCATGGAGAAATCAAGGAACTTTTCCTGCAACAGTTGTTGAACTGCTTGATACTTGCATGGATATGATATGAATAAATTCTCAAAACGAGATGAAAAAGATCTGATTTCGAATCATTTTTTATTTTTGTAGTCGTGTAATCCATCCAAGCAGGGTCTAGGGTTTTATGTTAGTCTCATCTATGTAACGATGGTCATTGTGTACTCTAGAGGTCAAGTAAGAAAATAGATCCGAAAAGAATGCTCAGAGCCTATAAGGCAGGATGAGTTAGTGGATCTATCTTGCTAATTGTTATCATAATTTCATCCATAATAAAAAGAGAGAAGAGTAAATAAAGTACAAGCTAATTAAGATTCAACACATGAGCTGTTGATTTCCAAAAAATCCTATCAAGAGTCAATTCTTTAGGTACCTTCCAATCCCTCGAGTCCCGTTTTACCGTCACCTCCCATGTCAATCTTAGTCACCTTTTGCCCCTGATAATATTTCCCCTACCCTTTTGGATCCCAATGTTAACTGATGCTTTAGAAGATCTCTATTGGATATGCCCAAACCAGCTTAGTCGGTGTTGGACTAGATTTTCTTCAATCAGTGTCACTCCTACCCTACCGCGAATTGTTAACCTGATATTATATCCATGCTTTGGTTTGACAGCAGAAAAAGACTTGCCTAATGCCTTCTTTAATAATCTTTTACATGAATTTTAGCTGTTGAAAACAATTTCTATTTAATTGTTTTTGTAGGATATACTCCGTCTCTTGACCCTTTGGTTCAACCATGGGGCTACCTCAGAAGTTCAAATGGCGTTGCAGAAAGGCTTTTCACTTGTCAAGATTGAAATGTGGTTGGTTGTATTGCCGCAGATAATTGCAAGGATACATTCAAACAATAGAGTAGTTAGAGAACTGATACAGTCCCTGCTGGTTCGTATTGGAAAGGGTCATCCACAGGTTTGTAGGTTGCTACTTTTTTATGATTGTATTTCATTATAGTACCTCCGCAGGTTTGTAAGTTGTGACCGGTGCATTACAACATCAACTTTAGCGCTGTACCTGAAGTATAGCTCTCAGTTTACTATGAGATGGGTACAAGTGGATCTATGACCCATATGCAGTAGTCTAGCGAAACAACTTAATATCCTTGTATTAGATACATACTTAAAATAGGACCTTTCAAAATCAAGCTTTTAAATTCTGCATTACAGTCACAAAGTTACTGGTATAAAATTGTTTTGTTCCTTTCCCATAAAATGTTGTTTTTCCTTAATGTTTAACACCTCATTCATCTGGAACAAGCCTATCTACCATGGTTCTGGTGGTGGTGGGTATCAGTTCTAGTTAACATTAACAACTTAACGGTTACAGGCAGGCAACTGATAACTGGCTGGTACTCTTCAGGAAGTCCAGCTTTTTGTCAATTTCACTTATCTAATTTTCCTTTTTTGTGACTCCTTAACATCTCAATCAGGCATTGATGTACCCTCTGTTGGTTGCGTGCAAATCTATAAGTATACTGAGACAACGTGCAGCACAGGAGGTTGTTGATAAGATCCGCCAGCATAGCGGAGGTCTTGTTGATCAGGTTAGCATCATTAACTTTGAAGATGCATAACATGTCTAATTTTACTCCTTTTGTATTAATATGACTTGTTGTTTTAGGCACAACTTGTTTCAAAGGAATTGATACGGGTTGCAATTTTGTGGCATGAGATGTGGCATGAAGCTCTAGAAGAAGCTAGTAGAATGTATTTTGGTGAGCACAATATTGAGGGAATGCTTGCAGTACTTGAGCCATTGCATGCAATGCTTGAGAGAGGGGCTGAGACCATCAAAGAGAATGCCTTCATTCAGGTATTATTTTCACAGAAACCTGATGCTCCAGTTTACAACTTTTCATCAGTTGTGTGGTGACAGATCCAATTATTTCCCCAAAACCTGGGTACTCTTGAATATTCTTATTATATCCTCCATCTTGTTTTGCTTTGATCACCTTATTTTTGTTGACTCTTGTACAATATGCCATTCTGCTGCTTAACCTATGGAATTAGCAAACATAATTCAATTCTCAGATTGAATTAATTGAAGCGGATTCATAACTTATGTTGATAACAACATGATCAGGCTTATGGACATGAATTACTGGAAGCCCATGAATGCTGTTTAAAATACCGGGCTACAGGCGAGGATGCTGAGCTAACTAAGGTACATAAAGACTTGTCTGTTTGACCTCATCTATTGGCTTTTCCTGACATGACTGCTGATGCCTGCTTTATTTCTTAGGCATGGGATTTGTATTACCATGTTTTCAAAAGAATTGACAAACAGCTTCCAAGTCTCACGACTCTAGATTTGCATGTAAGCATTTATTATTGTTCATTAACTAGTAGTTTACAGCCCTGTTTCTTTCCTGATCATCTAATTGTTCTTTTCAGTCTGTTTCACCTGAGCTACTCAAGTGTCGGAAGTTGGAACTTGCTGTGCCAGGAACATATACAGCAGGTTATTTAATTACAACAACAATCAAGCCTTTGTTCCAAGCAAGTTGCAGTCGGCGAGCTATGGAACCCAACAATTTTATTTAGTTAGTTATTTTTTAAAAAGAGAAGTAATAGAAGAATAAGATGAGAGTAACAAAATACAAATAGATTAAGATTCTGAATTTTGATTTTTTTTAAATGAAGTAATAAAAAGATAAGAGCAACAAAATACGAATAAATTAAAATTTAAACAATGAATTGTTAATTTTCATGCAGTCCTATCACGAGTCAAATCTTTAGGTACATCTCACTCCTTCAAGTCTCGATTTACGGTCTCATGCCATGTCAACCTTGATCGTCCTCTACCTCTTGTAATATTTTCTCTATAATTTAGAATCCCACTGCTAACCGGTGTTGTACATGCCCAAACCCTCGTAGTCGATGTTGGACTAGCTTCTCCTCAAATAATGCCACTCTTACCCTATCATGTATCACCTCATTTCTAATTTGGTCTCTTCTTGTATGACTGCACATTCTTCGTAGTTTGCACATCTATGCAACACCTATTTGTTGGACATGTTATCTTTTAGTTGGCCAACATTCCGCTTGATATAGCATTGCAGATCTGATCGTCGTCATATAAAACTTTTATTTCAGTTTTTGTCGAACTTTCTTGTCACATAGGATTCCAGATTTTAGTCGACACTTTATCCACCCGACCTTGATCCTGTGGCAAACATCCTCATTAATATCACCATTGCTTTGTAGCATTGATCTTAAATATCGGAATGAGTCTCTCCTAGGTACTATTTCTCCTTGTAGACTAAGATTTTCCTTTTCGCACCTACACCACTAAAGTCGCGTCTCATATACTTAGTTTTGGTCCTACTAAGCCTAAACCCTTTGGACTCTGTCTGCCTCCATAGCCCTAATTTTTTATCAACGTCATCCCTAGTTTTATCTACCAACACTACATCAGCAAATAGCACACACCAAGGGATATCCCCTTGTGTATCCTTCGACACCTCATCCATCACTAAGGAAAAGATGTATGGGCTTAAGGCTGATCATTCGCGCAGTTCTATCGTGATAGGAAAAATATCGGTCTCACTATTACTTACACGCACACTTGTTACCACATTATCGTACATATTCTTGATAAGGTTAATGTACTTTGTTGCATCGTTTTTGAGGTGTCACCTAGGTGACGCTTAGTCACCGCCTAGGCGTCGAGTCGGTGGCGGGAGGATGCCAGAGAGGCTCGCCTCACCTGGTCGCCGCCTTTCGCCGCCGTCCGCTACTGCCTCTGACCGTCCGTTGCGCCTACGACTGACGCCGGCTGCCCCCGACGTCGTCGCCGGCCGCCGCAGTCGTCGACTGCCACGGTGCTGCCTCCGCGCAAAGAGATGAGGAGGTGCTTAGGGTTAGGTATTTTATGTATTCACTCGGTCTGGAATATTGACCCTTGGATGACATCCAACAGCTTAAGTCAATTTGGGCCGAGTGTACCATTGAGGCCCAGTTTAATCGCCGCCCCCCACTCTTTCTTCTTTTGCTGCCCCGACTCTCAGTGCCGCTGCCGCCCATGCCTGCCCCCGACTCTCAGCGGCGCCACCGCCCACGCCCTCAGCGCCACCTCCGCCCACGGTTCCCTGCCCTCTGCGCCGCCGCCGCACATCTCAGCGCCGTCTCCGCCACAGATCTCAGCACTGCCACCGCTGCACACCTCAACGCCTGATGCTCGCCTAAGCGTCTCGGCGGTTGGCGGGCACCTAGGCGTCCAGGCGGGATTTTAAAACACTGCTTTATTGGATTGCAAGTTATTTAATTACTGATGATATATTTATAGTGATGTGTTTTTTAAATTATTGAGTCACCATTACCTCAGATTTTCTTTTCTGATCCACAATTGTTGATATGTATGTGTCCGGTACAAATTTGTGTTGTTGTTTTCTATTTTGTATTTGGTACCATGAAGTACAAATACATGGAGAATCCAAAAAAGCACTAATGAGTGACTTTTTCATATGCCCCCACAGACTTGTTTCCACTAGTTGTCACCCTCTAAGTGAATACCATATCGACAAACCGCCCCCCTACTCTTTCCATTATTTGTCACTGTTAAAGTGTGGAGGCCTGGTTATATCAGCTCAAGTTAGCGTGAACTTGGACAATCTATCATGGCACACCATATGTTAGTGTTGAAAAGCATAAACATTTTTTATGGGGTCCCCTCCATGTTTTAATTGCCAATAAGAGGATATGAAGCTTCCAGTCAAATGCTTATATTAACGTTTGTCTTGCTTTAAATCTGTTTAAATAACTGTAATTTTAACACCCAGAACAAAATTTTGTTTTCAGATTCGCCACTTGTTACAATTGAATACTTTGTCCCGCAATTGATTGTGATAACATCAAAACAAAGACCAAGAAAGCTGACAATTCATGGAAGTGATGGCAATGATTATGCATTCTTGCTTAAGGGCCACGAAGATTTGCGGCAAGATGAACGCGTAATGCAGGTTAGTGTTTCTATATTATATCCATTTGTATACTATTTTGGATATTCCTTTCAGTAGTAAATAGTGTTGACAAACACATAATTGCCTACCACCTCTCATCAATTTAAGCTTTTGAGGGTAACTGGTCAGCGCATGGTAGCTTAACATGGTATCAGAGTCTCAGGGGTCTCGAGTTTGAATCTTGGCAGGCGCAATTTATTAAAAATAAATAAAAAAATTGCAGTCGACTCCAATTTCACGTATGCGGCCCAAAGGAGCCTGCACGTGAGGGGAAGTGTTGAAATATAAGTGAATTACCTACCATCCCTCACCAGCTTAAGTTTTTGAGGGCAACTGGTCAGTGTATAATAGCTTAACACACATATCGTTAGTGTGACCATGAAGTTATGACAGTCCAACACCCATGAGGATTTAAATGAGTATATATTTGTCGCTTCATTGTATCACCACAAATATAAAATTCATCACAAAGGCTGTTCATATGCCCATTCAAAAAGTAACAAGTCAGCCCTAAGACTATCTCCAACAGTCTACCCAAAGGATACCACAAACCTATTTTAGGTATGAAAAAGTAAAAAAAAAAAACACCCACCAGCAGACAGCCCATACACAGAGCCCGTCCAAGGGAGCCTCCCCTTCGTATCCCAAACATGGGGGCGGACTAAAGCCTTCCCATCCCGACCGCCTTCCTCTTGGCTGTTCCTTCTTCCTTATCCTCCTTCCATCGTATGTCTTCCTCGTACTCCCCACCGTCGCTCTTCCTTGCCGCTGGGCTCCTCCTCGCCGCGCGGGCCTAAGTATGCGCCCGTCGCGCGTCCCTTCGTGTTTGCCCGCCTCTGAGCCACTTCGAGGTTCAATTGCGCCGCCGCCTGGGCTCAATCGCGTCACCGCCTCCATGGACGCCTCCTCGCCTCGCCATACGCCGTTCGGCTCGTTCCTCCCTGTTGCCCAGCCCTCATCCCTGCCTCGTCCTTGTCGCCCTTGTACCCGTCGCCTTGCTCGCCCCCTCAAACCTGCCGCTCGACGCGACCTCCTCATCCCTGTTGCCCCCACACGCTCGCGCAGCAGCTCCTCCTTGACTGGGAGGTGATGGTGCGGCGCGACGCGAGCTGCTCATCTGCGAGGTGGTGGAGCGACGCCTCATCGACGAGGAGGTGCGCTGCGACGGGCCTTCGTGCCGTCACCGGTGCTCTGAGGTAGAGACCGCCATTGTTCCCGTGCGGCCCCCTTGTCGTCCCGCAGAGGCGCGAATGAAGAACGGTGGTTGACGGTAGCTAATGTCAGCTCTCTGTTGGAGATGGCACAAAAAAAAGGCTACGATTTTTCGTGTTCAGGTGTCCCAAATGTTGAAATCGACCTCCCATTTTGGGGTTTATTGTTGACAGTCTAAGCTTCCTTGTACTAAGTATGGATGTAGGTGAAAAATTACAGGCAAATCCACTGATATACAAGCCAGTTTTTAATGGATACATAATATTGAGTGAAGCCATTAGAAAATGTTTGAGTATAAATAGTGTTGTCTTTCTCAACGATATGACTGTTAAGTGCCACTCTGATGAGATGGAGCCTGTTGGGTATAAAGCAAATTTCAGAGAGGCGGAATTTTCTAATTTTGATGCTTTTGAGTAATTTATTTCTCATTCTTACCTAAATATCTTCTTTCTTCAATTTAGCTTTTTGGTCTGGTGAATACTCTCTTGGAGAACTCAAGGAAGACATCAGAGAAAGATTTGTCAATCCAAAGATATGCTGTTATACCGTTATCACCTAACAGTGGTTTAATTGGATGGGTTCCTAACTGTGACACACTTCATGCTCTGATCCGTGAGTACAGAGATGCTAGGAAGGTTTGTTTATTGCAACACTTTTTTTTTCTCTAAAACAAGCTGCAAGTATTTTGGATTTTGATAGCAGCTAATTTTTCTTTCCTGTCCAGATTTTCTTAAATCAAGAGCACAGACTCATGTTGGCTTTTGCACCTGATTATGATCATTTGCCCCTAATTGCCAAGGTTGAAGTATTTCAGCACGCTTTGCAAAATACTGAAGGAAATGACCTTGCAAAGGTAATTATCTGTACTTGTGCTCAGTGGACACCTGTATTTTTTAGAACGTTCAAAACATCATTCTACTTAAACAAAAACTGTTGCAGGTTCTGTGGTTGAAAAGTCAAACTTCTGAAGTATGGCTTGAGCGCCGTACAAACTACACTAGAAGCTTGGCTGTTATGAGCATGGTGTGTATTACTGTCAGGTTATTCAAATGAAACCATTATGAGCACATTTATTTACATGCTCAAAATGTAATTTTTCAGGTTGGCTATTTGCTTGGTTTAGGGGATCGACATCCAAGTAATCTTATGTTAGATCGCCATAGGTACATCTACAGAACTTAACTCAAGTGAACCATATTGATTTAACTTCTCGCACAGTTATATTTTGTAGTCTTGTTGTCTAATGTTTCTTTTGCTTCAGTGGAAAAATATTACATATTGATTTTGGGGATTGCTTTGAGGCTTCAATGAATCGGGAGAAGTTCCCTGAAAAAGTAAGCAGCTTTGTTCTGTCCTTTTGGTGCGGCAATTATTTGATAATCAAATCCACAGTTCTTGTTTTGCTGCCTCTCCAATATATTCCCTTTTTTTCCTTCAGAATTTCATTCACGACCTCTACATAGCCGTCACTTTATTTCTTATCATGGTGTAGGTACCATTCCGTTTGACCAGAATGCTTGTGAAAGCTATGGAAGTTAGTGGTATCGAGGGTACTTTCAGAACAACTTGTGAAAATGTGATGCAAGTTCTTAGAACAAACAGAGACAGTGTCATGGCTATGATGGAGGTGAGATGATTGCGCTATTCTTTTAATTTTCGTATGGGGCTGCCACAGAGCACAGCATTTATCCTGTACAGATAACTGGTTTTTTAGGTGCAGAAAGATTTTGAAGTTTTGTTACTAATGTTGAGATAAACAAAACCTTTTAGGAGTTCAGGCTGAGATTTTCTTAAGCCTTGATAAAAATTCAGACATCAGCAGCTTGATAAATAGTGCAAGTTATACCATAGGAACCCTAGGATTATTCTGGTTAATTTGTCGAGGCATAATATTCTCTGATATTTCATTTTCTCAAGTTGTTCTCAGATCACTATATTTTGTGCGGAATCCCGTTCATTAACCTCAAGTTAATGCTCCTTTCTGTGTGCATATATCCTACATGCTTGGCTATGTATGTCTATTTAAGTCATAATTTCCTGTATTTTTCCCAGGCATTTGTACATGACCCGCTAATCAATTGGCGTTTGTTCAATTTCAATGAAGTTCCTCAAGTTCCAAACTATGGAAATGCTAATGCTCACACAGTTGTCAGTAGTGAAGAAGATGTGACTAACCAAGAGCTCATGCAACCTCATCGGGGAGTGCGTGAGAGGGAGTTGCTTCAGGTTGCCTGTTCATTCCAATCCTTATTTCTTTCATTACATGCTAGTTGGATTATGTGCAGGACCAAGGACCTAGTGTGACTATGTTACCCATGCAGGCGGTAAATCAACTCGGTGATGCTAATGAGGTTTTGAATGAGCGCGCTGTAGCTGTAATGGCACGGATGAGTCACAAGCTAACAGGGCGTGACTTCTCTTCTGGGTCAGCATTGTCAGGAATAGGCAGCTCAACCCAACGTGGCAGTGATCACTCGGCTTCAGGAGATGCCCGGGATGTGGAACCTGGTTTATCCGTGAAGGTCCAGGTTCAGAAGCTCATACTCCAAGCGACTTCCCATGAAAACTTGTGCCAAAATTATGTCGGGTATGTATCGTAACTTGGCCCCTTTTGGCTTCAAAAAAGGAAAAACTTTACCCCTTTTCTGGTAGCTGTCATTTTATGTTTTGAGTAGATAATTGATTTTACCAAGTCATTTACTGTTCGTTGCCTGCTTTTACTTATAACACAGGTGGTGCCCGTTTTGGTGAACTCTGGCGCAAGCAATGACATGTACATATTGAAAATACCCTGTACAGGTACGTTATTGTGTTGTATGTAACGTGTACAGCATTGTAAGTAGCAGAAACACATTCGTTAATGAAAGATGCCGGGTGTCGGTTTATTTACATCTTGCTCCCTTCCTTTGTGAGTGAATGCGTCGCAACATTTCATCTGGCTTCAGTGTAAAAGATCTTATAGTCGAAATGGATCAAAGTAACATGTAAATAGCTTGATCATTGAACCTTTGACAGTAAAAATGGCAAAACTCCACGCAAACTGTACCAGCTAATGCAAATTCCCGGTTCCGTCGTCATCGAATGAACCGTAGCTGCGTTCCGGACTTTAAAGCGTTCCACGTGCAGCTAAATTGGCAAGTCGTCATCCATGCCCCCCTCATCTTCCTCCGTCCCATCCATTGAAGACCAGAACAATTCACTTGAACACTGGAACATTTTTGAACAATTCACTATTAGTAATTGGTACATCTTAAATAGGTCAGGTACAACGCAAACATGGGGATTCTCATTTTTAAGTAGTTTGATGGAAGTTAAATATAAATTATGTGTTCTGGCAGATTTAACATAAATAACTGTAATGTCGCGAGGTTCCAGGAAGATAGTTGGCTTGGAAAGATTAAACTCAAAGATAAATTTTCTTCTAAATATAATATTGTCAGACAGAAACACATCACTGTAGCACATGTTTTTAGTATTATCCCATTAAACATCTCTTTCAAGCGGGGTCTAATAGAGAACAATTTAGTGAGATGGCACAGACTTATTGCCTTGGTAGCTCATGTAAATCTAAA
Source organism: Tuctoria greenei (assembly GCA_036927565.1). Taxonomy (NCBI): domain Eukaryota; kingdom Viridiplantae; phylum Streptophyta; class Magnoliopsida; order Poales; family Poaceae; genus Tuctoria; species Tuctoria greenei. Next base: position 145,692,010 of record JAYESD010000011.1, read on the forward strand.
CAATACAGATGACACATTGAGATGAGAATTAAATCTAAATGACCTTTTCTCGGTAAGATCTATGTACACAACATTCATTTACAAACGGCAGTGTAGAAATAGTATGATATGGTCATCCAAGTTACCACTAAAGGTTAAAGGTTTTTCATGTGGTACTTAAAATGAGAAATGATCCTTATAAAATATAATTTAATAAACGTAATTGGGAAGATGATGAAAAATGTGTGTTTTGTATTCGTAATGAAATCATACAACACCTTTTTTATTATCACTATGCTAGATTTCTTTGTAAAATTCTAAGTATCACTTTAATATTTATAAACCTTCATTTGTTTCTCACATGTTTAATGGCTGGATATATTCGTTCTCAAGTGTACAAGAGACAAATAATGGTTGTTGCATCTTTGTGTTGAGCATTCTGACTATTCAGAAACGACTGTGTATTTGATAATAGTTCTATGAAAAACTATCTGCAGGTACTTTTCATGAGCACGCACGGTGCCGCACTTGTACATCACTGCAGAAGGCTGATGAAGAGACTAACATCATGAGAAAGGTCTGTTGTTCCATGAAAGCTACAACCATGGAGATTTTTCTAAGTTCGGATGGAGTTTTACTCACAGAATTTCCTTTCAATAATTGCGTTGTTGTACCTCCTATATGTATGGGTCTGGAGTGGTTAGCCAAGTTTTTCTTTGACTATTGATAAACGTTGTAAACTTTTGGTCATAACTTCATATTTGGGGGAATGTCAGTTTATCCATTCTCTAAAAAAACATTTAAATTGGAGATCAGAACAATTCCCCATGAGTGCTAGAATATTTTGAATTGAAGACCAGAAATATTCACATGAGTATTGGAACATTTTAAAATTAAGATCAGGACAAATCTGAAACCAATAAACCATTTGAAATGAAATGGAAAAAAAATGAAACAGGTCCTGGGCGGGCGGTACACCACCCAGGACTGCAACCCCTTTCCAAATCCATATTCTAGGCACCGACTAAGGTGCAATCACGCTTGCGGTGTAAGCGTGCAATCCCGTCGTTCCAGCCGCCGGATGAATAGCGAATGATGACCTCCCATTATACAAACAAGTCCTTCCGTACTGAGCAGCGGATTAAGCACCAAACCCCTTGGAGGGAGTCAAGTTGAGACCTCCCGTTCAGAGCCGACGCCCGATCGATCGGGTTTCCCAGTCCAACTCCCATACTCGCCTTTTCCAGACTGAGCCGTAGGATGATCGATCGAGTCTGATTACGTACAACACCGCCGCCAGGTTAGAAAGATTGTATGTTGTCGCCGTCTCGCGTTCCCAGGACGACGGTCGAGCGCGCCCCACGGCAACTCTGCCTTCTAAGGATCCATCAAGCAGCTACGCGGTGTCTTCCGGATCGATACCAAGTACACGTGATGATCCTGCTCCTTCGTAAGATCGGCGACTGCTCGGCAGTAGAGACACATTGTAGCAGTTGCCGGGTCGTAGCAGTTGACGTCACCGATCGACAAGTGCAACGAACCTAACATGCTCATTTAAATATATTAAAGTTTTGTCTGTCAGCTCATTCGAATATTATAACATTTTGTCTGGCTTAGTTGTGTTCACTGTTAATATTTTCAGTAACGCATTGGTATTTTATTTCTCGTCACTAGTGATATTGCATTGGTTCTGGAGACAGTGTTGTGAGCATTCCTGATCCCTTGCCCTGTTATGAGTTCACGGAATCGCTGGTTCTCACACAACCTGCTATCGTCTACTTCTACAATTCATGCTGCTAAACGCCAGACTCGTGCAAAACAAAAAAAAAAAAAGGAATGCCTGTTGAGGCAATTTTATCCTTCGTCATGAATTCATGTGTTACAACCTTGGTGATGCTACAACCTTCATGATGCTACAGCTGACAGATTTGTGATGCTACAGCTTTGTGAATCAGGTTTGATCTTTTCGTAGGACAACCTTCCATGATCAAAGCTGCACAAGCAAGTGAGACCGTTAAGACCCTGAAATTTTTGTCTACAGAATACTGGGCCAACATTAGACATCAAATTTAGGCAGAATCAAGTATTTGTGATAATCATCATAATCGAACTGGTAGCCAATGCAACAACCTACATCATAGGGTTGCAAGAGCTAGATTCAGCAACAAGGAACAGTAATAGATAAACAAAGAAAGCAGAATGAAGTTTATTTGAAATTTAAAAGCACACACCCTTAAACCGGCCATGGTTGTCCCGTACTGCTTGGAGAGGACTATGCATAGGTGATGCTACAGCTGCTCAAATTTATGAAACATATATGCAGCTTTGTGCTTCTCAACAGCAACAAGTATGTTCAATACCAGTACAGTTGTCTTATATTGACCCGTGAGCAAACCAAACCATTACCTTATTAGGAGTTAGGAAAGCCATGCTTGAAAACCAGGACCAGTATATTTTCATGTGACGATTTTAACTAAAGTATTCATTCTTCATCTAACAAATGAGCGCATGATGGATACTTTTTGCTTCAACTGTTTGCCCAGTTCTCATGCACAAAAGAACGAACATGTAGCAGACATCAAACTGCTACAGCAGGTGCATTTAACAAACTCTTGCACAAGCCACACAGATCAGAATTTAGGAAAGTAGTGTGTGCTTCTGCACTTGTTTTGGTGTACACAAACACAAAGTTGAGCGATAGTGTCCCTGAACAGCATGGTGCAGAGCAGAGCAGAGGAGATGGAATCCAAACCGTGTGGAACCGTTGACGCGCCGTTGATCATCTGTCTTCCAGAGCCTGCTTCCATCGGCTCGATGATCTGCTCCTTGGGGAGGGCACGTGGCAGCTCTGGAGCTTACCGTCATGGACAGGTAGGTCCGGTGCTGTTGGACACGTGTCGGTACCGTAGCTTTCCTCTGTCTGGGGTTAGGTCCGGGGGTGCCATACTGGTATCCAGTCCGGAGCTTTCCCATGTGTAGGCGGTAACTCCGGTCTTATGATACACGTGGCGGCCCTAGGCCTAATAACCATGTCGGGGAAGCAGGTCCGGTTATGACTGACATGTGGGGCCTTCGGAGGTCTTCAAATCTAGTAGATGGAGTTTCCTTGTGATCTTTGCAATCCCAAGAGGTATCCAGTACGCAGGGTACCAACAGTGGCCCCCTGGGCCCACCTCTGGGAGAGGCCTTTTGGATGATGTCGTTCTGCCGGAGGTGGGTCCATTCTTTGGTTTTTGAGCCGTGTCTTCAAGGGTTTTCGGATGTGCCCTTGGTGGTAGTTCGCAGTTAAACCACCGCCGCGTGGCATATCCTGGATGCGGCAGGTGAGATCTTAGCGTGCGGATCTCACGCAATTGAAGGTCGCCAGTTCCCGATACGAGAATCGTATCGGTTCCACGCGCCCTGTCGGGCCTCCGCCTTCGAGTTTCCCGCCTTTCATGATGACAACCGTTCGTCTGGGGTAAGGACCTCAACTTGATCGTCGAGGTGGCCCCGAGCCCCCTTGTCATCGGCAGGGTGAAGTTTTTTCCTGGTATCGTCGGCTCCTTTGCGGTTTCCATCCAATCGTTGCAGGGCTTACTTAAGAAGTAAAGCACACACCGTTTGGGGTTTTTTTACGCCTTTCATTCGAACTTGCACTCAAATCCTCCAAACTTTCGCTTTCTTTTCATCTCTCGCCCCGCTGTGTTGCGATGGAGTTGGGTCTTCGCTAGAGCCGCCTGAAGACTGACGATGATTTGAAGAAGGTCCGGGCCCTCATGGGGTGGTCCCCTGACTTCTTCAACCACCTGGTCCACACCGACAAGCTTCCTTTCGTGAAGGAGCATGTCGGCGACATGGTGTACTTCTCCGCGTACGCCATGGTGAGACTGATCCCACCTTTCTCCACTTTTTTCTTGATGTTGCTCGACTTCTATGGTCTGCAGCTGTACCACCTTGGTCCCCACTCCATTCTTCTGGTGTCGATCTTTGTCCACTTCTGCGAGATGTGGGTGGTCATTCCCCCCTGCATTGAGCTCTTCCGCACCTTCTTCACCGTCCAGACCACTGGCAAGAGTGACGAGTACCTTGGCTTCTATTATTTTGTGAAGCGCAAGAAGTGCCTGTACAAGTACTTGCGGTCGTTCCCTTCTGGGAAGTGGGACGACTGGAAGAAGGATTGGATCGTCATCAGGGTGGAGGAGCATGAGAAGCTGGAGCTGCTCGAGGGCCTCCCCAACATCGACACTGCAGCTTGGAGCGAAGCTCCGGTGTTATCGGACGCCTTCAACCCTGCTCTGACCAGGATCCGCCAATGCGTGGAAGGAGGGGTGACTCCTCAGGCGGTATTTTTCAACTTCCTAACCAACAGGTGGGATCCGCTGAAGAAGAGGGAGAAGCTTGCTTGGGCCCTCAACAGTGTGCTGGACGACGAACGGTCCGAGACCGGTTTGAAGTCCAACATGGAGGGCGCAACTTTGGAGTTTCACCTCAAGAAGTTCCAGCACGACATCAATGTCGAGGGTGATGACTTGACTCCGCCAGCGCCTTTCCTCCCTCTGAACATGGAGGCAGAGTTCAGCAGAGAGCTCCGACGGAAGATGCGAGTGCTTGACGACCTTGGTGTCGTTGAGAGGCGTTCGATCACCGGGTTGGCGATCTCCGGAGCTTCCGAGGGTGGTCTCCCTTCCGTCCCGGAACATAGATTTGAAGTCGTGGGCAAGGGCAAAGAGTTGGTCGAGCCCTCAAGCTGTAAAAGGAAGCTGAAGCACTCTAACGGGAGGTCCGTCAGACCTGCTCCTTCCACGGCGGCTCCTTCTCCCCGGAGGGGAAGGTCTTCATCGGCGGCAACTACTCCTGCATCGACATCTCCCCAGGGTGCTAGCTCCGGTCATGTGACTCCAGTACCAGAGCCAGATGAAGGCTCTAAGTCCGGAGGTCCTTCCCGGTCGAGAGGGGCCTCAACCCGAGTGACGCCAGACAGTAGCAGCGAGCTCCGGGAACCTTCTGGAGCCACCACGCCAGTGGCGACAGGGTCCGGCTCCGAGCGTCCGGAAAAGAGGTTCCGTGCTAACTGGTGCAGAAGCCTTCCGAGGTAATTTTTGATTTTTTACCTCAGTTGATTGTTTTTTGTTATAAATGTGTTTTGAGTTTCTTCGTCCTTCATCCACAGAGTGCCCAAGAAAAGGGTTGAAGCTCCGGTTCCTGCAGCAGCAGCTGAGGTTGTGCAGGCGGAAGCTCCGGCTCCTATTCTAGTGCCGCCCCAAGAGGTGACTAAGGTTGCGGCAGCTCCGGCACCGGCTGTTGTGGTCTTGGACCTCGAATCATCCCCAGAAGCTCCCGTGGTAGCGTCGGACCACGGGAATGAATATGTACCACCGACACCTGCCCCGGAGGTTGAAGCTCCGGGTTCGGATGCTGAAATGATGGACGCTCTGGCCTCAGAGTCGGAGGTAGCTGCAATTCCGGCCCTAGAGCCGGATGTTGTTGAAGCCCCAGCAGTCGAGCCAGTGGTTGATGAGGCCCCGGCAGTAGAGCCAGGTATTGATGAAGTTCTGGCACTTGAACCGGTTGTAGAGGAAGCTCCGGCGGTAGAGCCGGTTGCGGTAGAAGTTCCGACGGTAGAGCCGGTCATCAAAGAAGTACTGGCGCCTGAACCAGTTGCTGTAGAGGTACCAGCACTCGAGCCCATGGTGGTCGAGGCGTCAGCACCGGAACCGGCGGTGGAGGAGGTGCCAATGTCGGAGCCGAACATGGCTTCAGCTCCGACAGAATCTTCTATGCCCGCCCAAAAAACAGTGGTTCCGGAGGTGCCCGCACATGAGCCAAGGTGTCAAGATGAACCTGCAGGCCCCCCGCCTGAGGGGCCAGTTGTTGATGATCTGGCGGCGGGACCTTCGGAGCCAATTCCGGAGGTCAAAACTTCTACTGCAGGACCTTCCTCGGCGACGGCTGAGGCTATCCCAAAGGACGGCCCTAGTGCCCTGGAAGCTCAGGGGACCGCTCTTGTAGAGTGGGATCCAATTTTTGTTACATAGAACCTGCTGGAACCGGCAGAGATGACCCTGGCAGGTCTTGACTCGATCCCCCTGTTGTTGTCTATTGACAACGCCTGCTCCAGTCTTCGTCAGGTCCAGCTGGCTTTCTACCACGACAGCAAGGCCCTCGAGGAGGAGCACCAAACTCTTAGGAGGTGGCGCAACCGAATCCATTTTGAGACCAAGCTAGCGCAGTCGAGGCTGGCTGACGACAAGGAGTGGGTGCAGAGGGAGAAGGTCCGCCTGGAATACTGGGGTAAGCTGCTGGATGAGAGGGAAAGCATGACACAATCCCTTGACAACCAATCTCGGGCCATCTACGAGCAGGCCAAAGCTGCTAATAGCGCAGCGGATGATCGCCAGGAGAGGCTCGACGCCATCCACGCTAGTCTCGTCAAGCGTCGAGAGGCTCTTGAGGTGCGGGAGAGAAAGCTCGAGGATGAAGAGAAAAAACTCCTAGAGCTGCGGGACGACGTCGTGAAGAGTGAAGAAGAGCTCACTCGGAGGCTAACTCTAGGTGACAAGAGTCTTGAGGAGCGCACCAAGAAATTGGATGAGCGCTGCGAGAGAGAGGAGAAGAAGGCCTGGGAACGAGGGCAGGATCTCCATAGGAGGGAGAATGCCGTTGCTGCCAGGGAGAAGAAAGTGTGGGGCCAGGAGAAGGACCTGGTCGACCGCTGGAAGAAAGATCCACCTCCGGGAGGAAGAGCTCGAAAAACTCGAAAGGCAAGTTGCTGAAAAGATTCAGCAGAACGCCAAAGAGGTTGAGCGCCTTGCCCGTGAGAATTCAGAGCTTGCGGCGACCAGAAGATCCTTGGAGGAGATGCGAGGCTCGAGGACTGTGGAGTCCCAACAAGTTTGGGACTTCTTGGGCAAAGCCAACGACGCGCTAACGCCAATGGGTTTTAGTCCTGTGCGTCCGGATGATCCGGAGCCGGAGCTGGACCTGGCGTTGCAGACGTTGAGTTCAGCAGGCAACAAACTCACCAAGATGGGTGATGTCATTGCAGACCAGCTGGAGACCGAGGGACAATCCCTGGCGAAGGACGTCGCAGAATTTGTGTTGACGTGCTACACAAGCCGGGACCCTCAATTCCCCCTGGACCCGGTGCTTGAAGGCCCCATCGAAGGAGAGGGAGAAGCTGCCCAAGCCAGCGTATCGGAGGCTGCCCAGAAGGTCGCCTCGTTCTTCCATAGGGTCTAGGACCATCTCTTTGTAGCTCCCACTTGTATCCTCTCTTCTTTTTCCCCAATTTTGTAATATCTTGTCTCCAGATGAATGAAATCCAAGTTTTTTGTGGATTTCATTTTTTGCCTTCAACACCTTTGTCCCACTTGGCCCCCTGGTAGATGTACACAAGTTGATTGTGAACATGTACCAAGAGGATGTAACAGTTGTAGGATGTAGGTTTGAAGTCTTCGATAGTGAAGGCCCCCTGAGGTTGTCGGAGCTTAGTGGCTCCGGCATTGACCATCGTCGGGGCTTAGTAACTCCGTCAGTAGTCTCCATCAACGCGTAAAGTATCGACGGTTAGTCCTCTGGGGTGTCGGAGCTTGGTGGCTCCAGCAGTGACCTCTGTCAACACGTGGTGTGTCGACAGGAGACTCCACTATAGAGTCTTCACACCATCTTTTCTTCACACTGACGGCTGGCCCCCTAGCTTTACCGGAGTTGAGTAGCTCCAGCGACGCTCACTATCAATGTTTGAACATCGACCACAAGCCGCCTAGAGGATGTCGGAGCTTTGGCAGCTCCGGCTTCATTCACCATCACCATGAAATATTTATTTTTCCTGCACACTGAAGTCAATAAAAACAGTAAAATCCATTTTCCTATCTATAACTTCATTGTGACTTACTATTCCTGAGAAATTTTTAGGTCGAACACAATTCTAAATACCATCAAGTGCACTGCCTTGTTTCCTTCAGGTCCGATCGTTTCTGGACTCGCCTTACTTCGGCCTGCCGGGGTGTAGGTAGAGTGGCGTACTTAGGGTGCATCACCAGGCTAAGTCGATAGCACTCTCCGTCCCTAGATTGGCTTGGTGGCATTCAGACGAGTAGACCATCAACAATGTTTGGACCCGGAAGAATAGGCGATGCAACTCGAATTGTACATGAACTGGTCGAGCTAAAGTTTCTTAAGAACTGCACAACTTTGTTATAGATAAGAAAGAGAAAAATAAAAACTATTGAGCCTGTACAAAGTAAATGCACGTGGAGTCTGTTTTCACATAATGACGTCTTTCATTATAGGTCTGGGGTATAGGGGAAACAAGTACACTCTTAGGGTACGGAACCAGACTAAGTGTGTTTCGTTTCTCGTTTGACCCAAGGTAGCTAGCTACACTTTTAGTTCTGAGACTGTGACAAGTGTTGCATGGACGTTGCGGACCTAACGGGGTAGGTCCGGCTGTCCTCCCGGAGGAGCTACCTGACTCTGTACAATGACTCTATAACATACATCACATGTAATTACAGACTCACCTTGGTGATATTAAGCGTAGAACTTACGGAGGTGCTCAATGTTCCAAGGATTTGGGAGAGGTGTCCCATCCTCGGTTGCCAAGCGAACGCATTTGGGACGGGATACTTTGATCACTCGGAAGGGTCCTTCCCAGCTGGGGGAAAGTTTGTTTAACCCTTCTCTGGATTGTATTCTCCGTAGCACCAGATCGCCTTCCTCGAGCTGTCGGTTGTGAACATGTCGTTGGTGATAGAGCCGAAGAGCTTGGCGGTATCGGGCATTCCGAACAGCTGCTTGGCACCTTCCCTCTTCAAGGAGGTCAAGGTCTTCACACCGGAGTTGGTCCTGCGTGGCTTCGTCGAAGGTCCGGACCCAGAGCGATCCCAAGGTGATTTCCGAAGGAAGGACTGCTTGAGCTCCATACACCAGGAAGAAGGGTGTCTCTCCAGTTCACCGGTTTGGAGTTAATCTGTTGGCCCATAGAATGGGCGGAAGCTCTTCGATCCAGTTGGCTCCATGTTTTTTCAGGTACTCATATGTGCGCGTCTTGAGTCCTTTTAGTATTTCTGCATTTGCTCTCTCGGCCTGGCCATTACCTGCCGGGTGAGCTACAGAAGCGTAGCTGACTTGGATGTCGAGGTCTTTGCAGTATCCTTGGAAAGCAGAGCTTGTGAACTGGTCCCATTATCAATTATGATTTTGTTTGGGACTCCAAATCTGCATATGATGGACTGCAAGAAGTTGATAGTTGATTGATTGTTTATTGTCACAACTGGAGTTGCTTTCGGCCATTTGGTGAATTTGTCGATGGCAACATGCAGGAACTTGTAACCTCCGACGGCTCTTGGAAAAGGTCCCAAGATGTCCATCCCCCACACAACGAAAGGCCATGTAGGAGGTATCATTTGTAGAGGCTGAGCCGGTGTGTGAATTTGTTTCGCATGAAACTGGCATGCTTCACATTTCTTCACCAGCTTAGTTGCATCCTGGAGCGCTGTAGGCCAGTAGAATCCATGCCGGAAGGCTTTACCAACCAGCGTGCGGGAAGACGCGTGGTTCCCACACTCGCCTCCATGGATTTCTGCGAGGAGCTCGCAACCTTCTTCCTTTGTGATGCACCGCATTAGGATAACGTTGGCACCGCGCCGGTAGAGATCCCCTTCTACCAACGTGTATCTTTTAGCCAATCTGACTATCCGGTCAGCGGATACATCATCGTCAGGAAGGATATTGTCTTTCAAGTAGCTCCAGATCTCCGATATCCATGCATCGGAGCTTGCTTGAGCATTTGAGTCTTGCGTGCTGGGTTGCTCGGAGCTTCCGGAAGCACCTACGACCCTTGATGGCTGCCATGGTAACAGGGCCATCGGGACCACCAGCTTCGGGATGCTGGTCTCGCCCCCTTCGCTCAGTTCGGCAGGCTGAGTTGTGGGTTTTGACAATCTCCGGACGAAGGTTCCGTCGGGAGCTGGAGCTCCGGTTGACGCTTTCGTCGAGAGTTCGTCAGCTTTAGCGTTATGGACACGCTGGACATGATGGAGGTCCAGGACTTTGAAGTCCTTTTGAAGCCTCTGGACTTCAAGGAGATAAGCAACTAGTTGGGGATTGTTGCAGGAGCATTCACCCTTCACCTGTTTAATGATGAGCTACGAATCTCCCTTGACCAACAGCTGCTTGACACCGTATGACAGTGCCACCTTTAATCTAGAAATGAGTGTTTCATACTCCGCCATGTTGTTGGTTGCCTTGAAGTCAAGGTGGACCATGTATTTTACCTTCTCCCCGATTGGAGCGAGGAGAAGGACTCCAGCTCTGGCCCTCTGCTTTTGCATGGAGTCGTCGTAGTAGAGAGTCTAGTGAGGCTCGGTGAAGACCGGAGCCTTGAGTTCCAGCTTCTGCTCACTAGGGCCCCCAGGGTTCGATGGAGAGGGGGTCCAATCCGCCACGAAGTTCGCTAATGCTTGACTCTTGATCGCTTGTCTTGGGACGAATTCAAGACCGAATTCGTCCAATTCCGCTGCCCACTTTGCAATGTTCCCAGTGGAATTGGGATTATGCAAGATCGCACGCAGTGGATAAGAGGTCACCACTGAGATATTATGAGCTTGGAAGTAAATGCGAAGCTTCCTGGAGGCGATAAGAACTGCATAGAGCAGCTTATGCACATCTAGGTATTGAGTCTTGGCGTCATGGAGTACTTCACTGATGAAGTATATTGGGCGTTGGACTGTCCGGACCCTCTAGGAGGGGCCCGGAGCTTCCTCCTCATCGACCCGGACCCTCCTGGAGGGGTTCGGACCTTCTTCGGGGACCTCCGGGTCCTTGTTGAAGGAACCTGGAGCTTCTTCTGGAGTGACCCGCACCTGAGGGGTCCGGATCCTCTTGTTCAACAAGAGTAACTCCTTGTAGATCCAAGTCTGGGGGTTGGGACCCAGGCTCGCCTTCAGGAACCTCCTGACCCTCCCAGAGGGGTCTAGATTCCTGAGCTTGTTTGGGTTCTGGTCTCTCTGCAACCAGGACCATGCTAACAACTTCGTCAGTTGCCGAAATGTAAAGTAGTAGAAGCTCACCAGGGTTCGGAGCTACCAAGACTGGTAGGGTGGTGAGGAGTTGCTTCAGCTCCTGAAACGCCTTTTCTGCTTCTTCAGACCATTGGAATGGTACAGACTTCCTCAACGGCTTGAAGAAGGGAAGTGTCCGTTTCGCCAGTCTTGAGATGAACCGGCTGAGGGTAGCTAGACATCCAGTCAGCTTCTAGACATCCTTTATGCGGGCTGGTGGATGCATATCTTCAGTGGCTTTAATCTTTGCCGGATTCGCCTCTATGCCTCGGTGGTTCACCAAGAATCAAAGAAGCTTTCCGGAACTAACCCCAAAGACACACTTGTCTGGGTTCAGCTTTGTGCGGGTGACCCGCAGCTTGTCGAAGACAGCTTGCAAGGTGTCAAGAAGTGACTCCTTGTCCTTGATCTTGACGACGATGTCATCAACATACACTTCCACTACGTCTCTGATGAGCTCTCCAAAGGTTTTGTACATAGCTCGTACAAATGTTGAGGCTGCATCTTGAGACCAAATGGCATGGCAGTATAACAATACAATCCATCTACTGTGATAAAAGAAGTGTGCTCTTCATCTTCCCTAGACATTCTGATTTGATGGTACCCAAAATATGCGTCTAGGAAACACAGTAATTCACACCCGGAGGTGGAATCCACTATCTGATTTATTCTATGTAGTGGGAATGGATCTTTTGGACATGCCTTATTTAGTGTTGTGTAGTCGATACACATCTGAAGCTTCTCGGTGGCCTTGGATACAACGATTAGTTTTGCCAGCCATTTTGGGTGGAAGACTTCTCGGATGAATCCAGATTCGAGCAACTTCTTCACTTCTTGTCGTATGAAGTTCTGTCGCTCTACTGATTGCTTCCAAGGCTTCTGATGTATAGGCCGAGCGTCAGGATTGATCTTTAGATTATGCTCGATCACTTCCCTAGGGATCCCAGGCATTTGTGACGGTTGCCAGGCAAACACGTCAACGTTAGCCCGGAGGAAAGTGATGAGCGTGAATTCCTATTTGTCATTCAGACCTCCCGATATACTGGTGGTCTGAGCGGCATCGGAACCGATTTGGACGACTTTGATGGGAATGTCGGTGTCGTCGCTTGGCTTCACACGGTGTGCAGAGGTTGAGCCTCATTGACGAATGCTCGGGGGTTTCAGAGCTTGCTCCTACCTGGACTCTTCCTCCTGCGTTGTATCAAGCGCGTGAAGTTCTTCTAAAGCAGTCACTCCGACAGTGCGATCTCTGCAGATCGGAGAACACCAGCTCGTGTCAGCATCTTCAACACCAGGTAGCCATAATGAGCCGCAGCCATGAACTTGTACAAGGTTGGCCTGCCCAGAATGGCATTAAAGGGTAAGTTGATCTGAGCAACGTCAAAGACCAACTTCTCAGTGTGATAATTCTCTCGAGTCCCGAAGGTCACGGGGAGAGTAATGGCACCAAGTGGGGTTATGGCCCCTGGACCTACTCCATAGAAAGGTTAGGAGGGGCAAAGATCTGAAGGTCAGAGCCGAAGCTTGACGAAAGCTTCGAAGCTTATGAGGTTCAGCCCCCAACCTCCGTCCACCATTACATGGTGGAGTTGAATATTGTTGATGGTCGGGGATACCATCAATGGGAGTTGGCTAGCTCCAATCATATTCTGAGGGCAGTCCGATGCGTCGAAAGTGATGGCGGTATCCATCCACTTCCGGTGCGGCTCCGCCCTGGCGGTGGGAGCTACTGAGGCCATGTCCCGCCGCATGGTCTTGAGGACACGGCAGGAAGTGATGTCCCACGAACCACCAAAGATGGTGTTCATGGTCTTCCGACGTTCATTGTTGGAGACATCGGAGTCGTCGTCGACGGAGGTGTATACAACCTTCAAGACCTTTTTAGGGTCCTGAAAACCTAAATCCTCTTCAGCCGGAGCTTCGTCGACTTTCTGTTTTCCTTCCCTTTGTCGTAAAGGAACTTCTTCCCGGCGCTTGTTATAGCGCTCGACAAGGTTCTGGGCCTTTCGGGAGTCTTCCAGATTGTGGTTGTTCAACTTATGTATAGGACACCACGTCTTGGAGTTGCCGCCGTATTTAGATGATGATCGAGGTCGTTTCTTGGGGTGTGGCCCTCGGCCATCTGGAGCTGCGGCAGCTGCAGCAGTAGGTGTGCCAGCCGACGGCTTTTTCTTGCCGTTGGACTTTTTCTTCTTTTTGCCACTCCCGGAGGTAGTGGCTTCGCCTTTGGAGGATTTTTTGTTATCCTCCGGAGGTGGTTTGGAGTGCATTTCACGGCCCTCCGCAGCTTTGGCGCACTTGTCAGCCAAGCTGAAGTGGATGGATACCGCCATCACTTGACCTTCTCCCCGGTCAGAGCGAGGAGAAGGATTCCAGCTTCGCCCCCCTGCTTCTGCACGGAGCCGTCGAAGTAGAGAGTCCAGTGAGGCTCAGTGAAGACCGGAACTTTAGGTTCTGGCTTCTGCTCACTAGGGCCCCCAGGATTTGATGGAGAGGTGGTCCATTCCGCCACAAAGTCCGCCAATGCTTGACTCTTGATCACTTGTCTTGGGACGAATTCAAGATCGAACTCGGCCAATTCCGCTGCCCACTTTGCAATGTTCCCAGTAGAGTTGGGGTTATGCAAGATTTCACGCAGTGGATAAGAGGTTAGCACTGAAATCTTGTGAGCTTGGAAGTAGTGACGAAGCTCCCTAGAGGCGATAAGAACTGCGTAGAGCAGTTTATGCACCTCTAGGTACCGAGTCTTGGCGTCATGGAGTACTTCACTGATGAAGTACACTGGGTGTTGGACTGTCCGGACCCTCCCGGAGGGGCCCGAAGCTTCCTCCTCATCAACCCGGACCCTCCTGGAGGGGTCCGGACCTTCTTCGGGGACCTCCAGGTTCTTGCTAGTGGAACCCGGAGCTTCTTCAGAAGTGACCTGGACCTTCCCGGAGGGATTCGGACCTTCTTGTTTAGCAACAGTAGCTCCTTCATTTGAAGGAGGTTGATCCTCTAGCGTCTCACCTTGAGGATCCGGGTCAGAGGGCTGGGACCCAGACTTGCCTTCAGGTAGCTCCGGACCCTCCAGGAGAGGTCTGGATTCCTGAACTAGGGATGGTTTTTGTATTTCCACAACCAAGACCATGCTGACAACTTCGTTAGTTGCTGAAATGTAAAGCAGAAGTGGCTCACCAGGATTCAGAGCTACCAAAGTTGGTAGAGTGGTGAGGAGTTGTTTCAGCTCTTGGAATGCCTTTTCTGCTTCTTCAGACCATTGGAATGGTCCGGACTTCCTCAACAGTTTGAAGAAGGGTAGTTCCCATTCTGCCAGTCTTGAGATGAACCGGTTGAGGGCAGCTAGACATCCAGTTAGCTTCTGGACATCCTTGATGCGAGCTGGCGGTCGCATGTCTTCAATAGCTTTAATCTTCGCTGGATTCGCCTCTATTCCTTGGTGGTTCACCAAGAATCCAAGAAGCTTTCCGGAGCTAACCCCGAAGACACACTTGTCCTGGTTCAACTAGGTGTGTGTGGTACGCAACTTGTCGAAGACAGCTTGCAAGGTGTCAAGAAGAGACTCCTTGTTCTTGATCTTGATGACGATGTCATCAACGTACACTTCCACTGAATCTATAATGAGCCCTCCAAAAGTTTTGTACATAGCTTGCACAAACGTTGAAGCAACGTTTTTGAGACCAAATGGCATGGCGGTGTAATAATATAATCCATCTATTGTGATGAAGGCAGTATGCTCTTCATCTTCCCTAGACATTCTTATTTGATGATACCCAGAATATGCGTCTAGGAAACACAGTAATTCACACCCGGAGGTGGAATCAACTATCTGATCTATTCTAGGTAGTGGGAATGGATCTTTTGGACATGCCTTATTCAGTGTTGTGTAGTCGATACACATCCGAAGCTTCCCGTCGACCTTAGGTGCAACGACTTGGTTTGCCAGCCATTTTGGGTGGAAGACTTCCCGGATGAATCCAGCTTCGAGCAACTTCTTCACTTCTTGAAGTATGAAGTTCTGTCGGTCTATTGATTGCTTTTGAGTGTTCTGATGTACAGGCCGAGCGTCGAGATAAATCTTCAGATTGTGCTCAATCACTTCCCTAGGGATCTCAGGCATTTGTGATGGTTGCCAGGCAAACACGTCGACGTTAGCCCGGAGGAAAGTGATGAGTGCGAGTTCTTATTTGTCGTTCAGACCTCCCGATATACGAGTGGTCTGAGCGGCGTTGGAACCAATTTGGACGACTTTAATGGGAATGTCGGTGTCGCCGCTTGGCCGCACACGGGGTGCGGAGGTTGAGCCTCGATGACAAATGCTCAGGGGCTTTGGAGCTTGCTCCTTTCTGGATTCTTCCTCCTGTGCTGTAGCAAGCACGTGGAGTTCTTCCAGAGCAGTAACTCGGTAGTGCAATCTCTGCAGATCCGGAGAACGCCTTAAGGTGTAGGCATCTTCAATACCAAGTAGCCATAATGAGCAGCAGCCATAAATTTGTATAAAGCTGGCATGCCCAAGATGGCATTGAAGGGCAAGCTGATCTGCGCCACATCGAAGACCAACTTCTCGGTCCTGTAATTCTCCCGAGTCATGAAGGTCACTAGGAGAGTAATGGCACCGAGTGGGGTTATGGCCCCCGGACCTACTCCTGAGAAAGGTCAGGAGGGGCGAAGATCCGAAGGTCGGAGCTGAAGCTTGACGAAGGCTTTGAAGCTTATGAGGTTCATCCCCGAACCTCCGTCCACCATCACGTGGTGGATCTGGACATTATTGATGGTCGGAGATACCATCAGGGGAAGTTGATGAGCTTCGATCATGTTCCGAGGGCAGTCCGAAGCATTGAAGGTGATGGCAGTATCCATCCACTTCCGATGAGGCTCCGCCCTGGCGGTGGGAGCTACAGAGGCCATGTCCCACCGCATTGTCTTGAGGACACGGCGGGAAGTGATATCCCACGAACCACCAAAGATGGTGTTCATGGTCTTCCGACGCTCGTTGTCGGATACGTCGGAGTCGTCATCAACAAGGTGTAAACAGCCTTCAAGACCTTTTTGGGGTCCTGAAAGCCTAACTCCTCTCCAGCCGGAGCATCATCGACTTTCTGTTTTCCTTCCCGTTGATGGAAAGGAGCTTCTTCCCGGCGCTTATTGTAGCGCTCAGCAAGGTTCTGGACCTCTCGACAGTTTTCCAGGTTGTGGATGTCCGTCTTGTGTATGGGAAACCACATCTTGGAGCTGCCACTGTATTCAGAGGACGGCCGAGGTCGTTTCTCAGGGCGTGGCCCCCGACCACCCGGAGCTGCGGCAGCAACGGCAGTAGGTGTGCCGGCCGACGACTTCTTGCCGTTGGAATTTTTATTCTTCTTGCCACTCCCAGAGGTAGTGGATTCACCCTTGGAGGACTTTTTGTTGTCCCCCGGAGGTGATTGGGAGTGTATTTCACGGCCCTCCGCAGCCTTGCCACACTTGTCTGCCAAGCTAAAGAGTTTTGTGACACTGGTGACTTCCTTGGTCGCCAGCTTCTCTAGCATTTTCTTATCTCGAACGCGCTGCCTGAATGCCACAATGACAGAAGTGCTTGAGATAGAAGGAACAATATTTCGTACCTGGGAGAACCTCTGGATGAAGGAACGCAAGGATTCTCCCCCTTTTTGCTTGATAGCAAAAAGATCCAGTTTCGTGCCTGGTCGGGTGTATGAGCTCCCAAAATTGGCGATGAACTGTTGGCACAGCTCTGCCCAACTGTTGATGGAGTTAGACGATAGGCTCATGAACCAAGACCTGGCGGTCCCAGTCAAAGCCACAGGAAAATAATTGGCCATCACAGCCTCATTTCCCCCAGCCGCAAGGATAGCAGTGGAGTATATTTGAAGAAATTTGGCGGGATTAACTGTCCCATCAAATTTCTCTGGCAGGTGAGGCCGAAACTTCTGCGGCCATCTGACCATGTGTAGGTGCATGGCTAAGGCAGAACAACCTCCTCCAACTCCCTCAGGAGCAAGACTGTCCCAAGCCTCTCACCTTTCGTGAGCACGCTCGATGTGGACGCGGTCGTCCTGTTGTCGGTAACGACGATCAAGTTCCGCCTGGAGGTCGTGAGTCAAAAGCCTTGTTACTGTATGAGTACGTCGTGCCCCGGAAGGCAGCAACGTCGCCTGTTGAGATGCAACACGTCTCCTGTGCTACAAAGCTTGCAGACCGAGTCTACCTGACACGATCCGACGCTGTGATGGGGCCCGCCCCAAGGGGGGGGACCTTGATTGCTGATGCCATCGGTTGCTGCTGCAACCAAGTGTTCCACATCATCTCTCCACTGCTCCATCGCACCCTGGGGTGCTCCTGGAGGTGGTGGATGCTGGAGAAGAGCACACGCAGCAATAAGCGCGTGTTCGGGGTTGTTGTTCGTCGACGTAGTGATCGACGCGGACGTTCCATCTCGCTATCCAGCTTCATTCGCTGGAGCGGATGGTGGCGGTGGTGGCATGACTCCTACTGGAGCTACAACACCTGCTGGTTGTTGCATGTTGGAGGGATTGCCTCCAACAGGTTGCACGTCTTGGTTGCCATTGGATGTTCCAGTAGCAGAGTTCACCATCTTGGAATCTCAGGCGCTGCTCCCCTACCTGGCGCGCCAACTATCAGAGTGTGAATCCGGCAATTCTCCCGGCACTACGGTTAGTAGATTGCGGAGTTTCTTAGTTCGGTTGGGGCGCGCAGAAATTCAAAGCAAGATGGTGATTTGACACGAGGATTTACGTGGTTCGGGCCTCCTGAGCGTAATACCCTACTCCACGGGTGTGTGTTGTTGTTGTATTGAGCGTATGAACGCTAATGTCAGAGACAAGAGAGTGTCCCCCAGAGTGAGAATCGAGAGAGTCTAGAGTCTAGTCCCCTATGTATCGCTCGTCCAGTCCTTTTGTAGTACAAGGGTTGGCCGTTACATCATCATCCTGACCCGACATGTGGCCCTGGCAGTTACTGATGCCTAATACACAATTTAATGTGCTTGATTCTTCTTAATAGCATGGTAACGCGCCTTAATGGTGGCGTTACCAGTATTAAGGATCCTCTGATCGTATGTCATTAACATGGCATTAATGACACGTAATCAGGTCTTGAAGTATTTAATGTTCCTTGAAGGTCTGAGCCGTTGGAGGTCCACCAATATGCCTGTTGAAGTTGAAGGTCCGGCGGTTCGACGCGTGGCAGCTCCGGAGCTTACTATCTTGGACGAGTAGGTCCGGTGCCGTTATAAACGTGTCAGTACCAGAGCTTCCCTCTATTGGGGGTTAGGTCCGGGGGTGCCACACTGGTATCTAGCCGGAGCATTCCTATGTAGGGATTGTAGCTCCGGTTCTATAATACACATGGCGGCACTGGGACTAACCATATGAGGGATGTAGGTCCCGTTCCGAGTGACATGTGGGGCCTTCAGAGGTCTTCAACTTAGATAGGTGGAGTTCCCTCGCACTCTTTGTAGTTCCAAGGGGTATCCGGTACACAGGGTACTGACATAGCTGGTTCTAAATTCTTCTCTACCATTGGTTTCAGGGTTGGTTTCCATCAGATCAGGATGATGCCTGCAGATGAGCATAAGACTGCATTCAAGACACACCATGGTCATTTCCAGTTCAAGGTAATGCCTTTTGGGCTCACAAATGCCCCTGCAACTTTTCAGTGTGTGATGAATTCAGTGTTCTCTGAATATATGAGGAAATTTGTATTGGTATTTATGGATGATATCTTGGTCTATAGCAAATCAATGGAAGATCATTTGCATCACTTATCATTGGTATTCTAAACATTGGTTGAGCACAAATTCTACATCAAGTTTTCCAAATGCCATTTTGCCTAGCAGAGACTAACTTACATTGGACATATTATCTCTGACAATGGTGTTGCCACAGATCCATCTAAAACTGAAGTGATGCTCAAATGGCCTACTCCACAAAACTTCACTGAAGTCAGAGGATTTCTGGGTCTCATAGGATATTGTAGAAAATTTGTGAGACATTATAGTATTTTAGCTAAACCCCTTACTGCAATTCTTCAACAAAAAAGGTTCCAATGGACAGATGCTGCTCAGGATGCATTCTGTAAGCTGAAAACTGCAATGTGTAACACACCTGTCTTGGCCTTCCCAAACTTTGATGAGCAGTTTGATGTAGAAACTGATGCATGTGAATTGGCTATAGGAGCTGTATTGTCTCAGAAAGGCCACCCTGTAGCCTTTTTCAACAAGGCATTGAGTGTGCAGAACCAGAAACTTTCCACTTATGAAAAGGAATTCCTTGTTGTGCTTATGGCTGTGGATAAGTGGAGAAGCTATCTGCAAAGAGCCCCATTTATAATTCGCACTGATAAGAAAAGTTTACGTCATTTACAAGATTAGTCCCTCTCGACTGAATTGCAAAGAAAGGCTATGACTAAACTTGCAGGGCTTCAGTTTCAATTGCAGTATAAGCAGGGGAGGTCCAACCTCATTGCTGATGCCCTTTCCAGAGTGGGCCAATACTTTCAGGCAAATGCCATTTCATCCTCTATACAAGTATGAGTTCAGGAAGTAGTTAACACTTATGCTAATGATGAAAAAGCTCAAGCTCTACTGGCTGAATTGGCTATTTCCAGCCCAATGCTCAAGGTTATTCTCTATATAATGGGGTTATCCGACATAAGACTAAGCTATGGATTGCAGACAACTCTGCTCTCAAGAATAAATTGTTGAAAACATTCCATTCTTCTCCATTGGGGGGCCATTCAGGGGTGCATGCCACATATCAACGCCTGAAGCATTGTTTTTCTTGGTCAGGCATGAAACTTGACACTGAGAACTTTGTGAAGCAGTGCCAAACCTGTCAACAAGCCAAGCATGAACATGTTAAGACACCTGGTTTTTTTCAACCCCTGCTGTCGGTACCTGGCGAACCAGATACCCCTAGATACAAGAAAGGAGGCACGTTGGGTCCCACCACCCGTGGGGGCAGAACCCGACGTGGTCCCAGGGTGCCGCGTGGCGTGCGGCATAGCCATGCCTCTCCACTAAGGGAAGGCCCGACGCAGCCACGTGTCCTGCAGCTCTGGGTGCATCTCCCTCACGGAAGGGAGGTCCGGCGCGGCCACATGTCCCGCAGGTCTGGGTCCACCTCCCCACCAAGGAGAGGTCCGACGTGCTCACCAGGCCGGCAGCCCCGGACCTGCCTCCCTGCAGGAAGAAGGTCCGGTGTTGCCAACATGTGTCCAGAAGCTCCGGGCCCGACCACACGGCAGAGGAAAGGACCGAACTCGCCACGTGGCAAGCAGGGCCGCACCTAGCTCATCCTGCGATAGTGGCAATAAAGTGGGACGAGCCCAGTGCACCTAAACGGGAAAAGACAAGCATGTTTCGTAGGTAAGCAGGAGCTCGCACTCATAAGTCAAAAGTCCTGTACCAAGCTCGTCAGTAACTGGCTGGCGCCGAACTACTATGTACGATGGGCGAATGAGAGGCAGCGACAAGACGGACGGAACACCGCCTGCCATGATGAGGGGCTATGTGTAGCCATGCAGCAAGGCATGGCTAGGCGGCACATTGAAGCCATTGTCAGGGGATAACATTTACTCCCAAATCTTAGGAGGGATTTGGTACACCCAGTGCCACATGTCGGGCCCTGGGTCCCACTTGTAAGCTGCTCGGCCTTAGACTATAAAATGACCGAGCGGCAACCGACTACGACTAAGACACATTCTCTCAGACCCAGAGTTCTCTTAGACTCAAGCAATACAACACACAAATCACTGTGGAGTAGGGTATTACGCTCAGGTGGCCCGAACCATGTAAACCCCTCGCGTTCATCATTCTCCGAGCTTGATCTTGCAAGGACTAGCCCCCCAAAAACACATCGAACCTCCGCAGACCGCTCCCGAGTAGGTCTGGCGGAGGTGTCAGTTTAGACACCTCAACATTTGGTGCGCCAGGTAGGGGGCTTTTTCTTGCAAGCATCCTCACCGACATCATGGTGAATGCACGTTCCAATGCAAGTTCCTCCAGGCCACAGCCCTGCCAGTAGGCGGAGGGAGAGGACCAAGCTTCGTCCCACCCTAGAGTTGGGTCCCGTTCCAGGACGGGAAGGTCTGGACCATCGCGGCATCGTGCAGTCACCCCACCGATTGCAGGCCTGCATAACACAGCACGGCGAACGCCAGCCATGACAGCTGCTACGGCACCGCCAGCAGCAAGCCCAGAAAGTGCACTCCTAGCCGCACGTGCGCTGCTCCGCAGCGCACTGACGCCAGGTGCACCCCAGGGAGCAACCCAGCAGTGGGTAAATGACGTCGAACACCTGGTTGTCGCTGCGCTCCAAGCGACTCCACAAGGTGGGAAGCGAGCGGCAACAACGTTTGTTTCACTGTCACGAACGCCCACCATCGACCGGCGGACCGCTGATAGCCACTCGACAAGGCTTTCGACAGCGGACCTATGGGCTGAGCTGCAGCGTCGTAGGGCAAGCGAGGAATGTCGGGTCGTCATCGAATGACATAGGGAGTGACGCCGCAACCTTGAGGCGGACTACAGCCTGTCGGGTCCTGGACCCCAGGTGCACGGCGCTCTCCCGCCGCGACAGGGGTATGTGACGCCCCCCGCGCAGCAACAGGCATACGTGGTGCCTCCTCCACACCAAGTGTACGTCGCGCCTCCTCCACTCCAGGAATATGGTGTGCCTCCACCACACCAGGCATCTGCCACCGCGCCTCAACACTAGGCGTATGCAGTGCCACATGGCCATCAAGGTCATGCAGCGCCAAACCAGTCGCCCGCAACTACCGAAGGAGGGTGCGCAGCTCTAGCCTCGCACCTACAGAGAGTGGTCTGGCCTCACAAGTTCCAGTCGCACACGCCGGAGAAGTATGACGGGAGTGTCAACCCGAGTGAGTTCCTGCAGATCTACTCCACCTCCATCCTGGTTGCGGGGGTGATGAGTGTTGACGGCTGTTATATACCAATTTCATCCGTCAATTTAACTCAATTATGTGAAGGATTTGTCATTTCCTGCACACATCACCTCTCTATCTAACCCAATTCCACTTGGACTTGGAGAAATATGTGTATGCATCATTCTATGCAGGAAATGAGGAAATGTAGAGGGACCAATCCTATAAAATATCATCCCAACCAATCAGGCGATGACACGTGGCATCCCATGGATCAAATGGCCCACAAACAGAAGTATCCGAGGAGATCCAACGGTGTATCACCCATATACATCAATGGGACCCACCTAGTAGCCACCTGGAGAAAGCACACGAGAAACGGTGCAATGACCAGGTCGGCCGAACCAGGGGGTTGGCCGAACTGGTCTTTGCACCAAACTCTGTCAGCCTCCACGTGTTGGCTCCTCCCGGCTCCCTGGAGTCAATGGTGACTGATTCGCGCGCTTTTGGTGGCAGGAACCAACCTCAACACTAGTATAAATAGGACCCCCTACCCCTTACTTCAACACACACCACTTGGGCATCATTCTATTATATACACTATCTTCCATAGTCCTTAGAGGAGTTAGGATGTAGAGAGGAGAGCCTCTAAGCCCAAGTCCAAATTGGGAAAGGAGTAGAAGGAGTCTCTCTTCCCAATTCCACATTGGGAAAGGTATGGCTTATGTATTCCTTCTTATATTTGCGACTTTGTGCTCAATAAAGATATTACCTTTAGTCTTATTTTATATGTATACTTGGACAAAGCCTTTCTTGTTTGATTGTGGAGTCCATGTAAGTGGAAGGTATAGTCTTTATGATTGTACTCTCATGGTCACATCTTATGGTCATAAACACTATAGACTCCCACTATAGTCTATGTAGTTATGATATGATTATGTTAATATGAATGACTTATGCTATGCTTCAACATTGGTTCAACGATGTTTAGGTTAGTCATTGCTTTAGGATGACTTGTGCCATGGCTCCTAAGGTATTTGCTTAGTATGCTAGCATGGTGCTAGGGTATTTAAATAGCGTTGGATGTCTTGTAGACCCACGATTGAAGACGTAGGCAGTAGGTGGTGACAGCCCTATCTGTCCTTTGTAATCCTCCACGCTCGGCTATGCCACAGGCTCTTGACGGGAGTCGCCCTAGTATTGCTAGAGGTAAGCCCGTGCCCGATGTGTTGAATAGAATTGCATAGGAATTCATCATTGACATGACCATTAGTATCTACCTTAGGCTATGTATATGTATTAGAAGCATTGTAGGAACCATTTTACCCTTTAGAATAGATTGCCTAGGTGTGTGTCACACTACCCCTATTATCAACTTACCCCTGTCCGGATAATGGATTAGTATCCCATAGCTTGACCATAAGAGTAGTATATACTTTACTCCATTGCTTTACTTTGGTATAAATACGATACCCTTGGGAATACTCATGGGTGTAATGGTACAACGGTATCTTCCGTGCGCTTGCGGATCTCATCTCTTTACCGGAGATGATCTGTGGTGTTAAGAAATACCAACAAGCATTTCTAGCGCCCTTGTCGGGGATGATTTGTTAGTATATCTTAGGAGCCGTCAACAATGAGGTCATCATGGCCAACTACTTCCCTTTGGTCCTAGCCGGTCCAGCACGGTCATGGCTCATGAACCTGCCTTAGGGGTCTATCACCTCCTGGGAAGAGCTGTGTCGGCAGTTCGTGGCGAACTTTGGAAGTTCGTATGAGCGCCCTGGCACAAAGCTCGACCTCCACGTTGTTAGACAGCGCTCGGGGGAGTCGTTGCAAGCGTTCATCCAGTGATTCTCCCAGGTACGGAACACTACCCCACACATCTCGAATGCATCTATCATAGTAGCATTCAGGTAGGGTGTGAGGGACAAGAAGATGCTCGAGAAGCTCGCCACGCATGACGTGCGCGATGTCTCTGAGCTGTTTGCCTTGGCAGACAGATGCGCCAAGGCTGCAGAGGGGTGTAACTGGCACACCCGACCCTCCTCAGAAAGTGGGGAGCCCTCACAGTCCGAAGCGAAGGCCACTACCAGAGGTGGTGGCAGGAAGAAGAAGAACGGGGGTCGCGACAGGAGTAAGCCGAGGCTCGGAGCTCCCATGGTGGCAGTTGCGACAACTGGCAGAGCCCGGAGCTCCCGCCAGGATAAGCGCCCGCGCCCATCACCTGACGGTGATGACGCTGACTTCAAATGCCCGATGCACCGGACCAATGGTCACAATGCAAGTGAGTGTCGGGAAGTCAAGAAGCTCGCGGAACGTTTCCGCAAGCTGCAGCAGAAGCGGTAGCATCAAGAGAGTGAGCCCTCCCGCCAGAGAGAGGGTAAGCAGAAGCTTGACCCTGCAGAGGACAAGGACGAAGACATGGGGTACCAGGAGCCCAACAGAGTAGTGAAAGCAGTGTTCACAAGTGCTGACTTGAACACCAGCAGCGATCAGGAGCGTCGGAAGCTCCTCTATGTCATCTACGGGGGGGCCTTGGACCCTGTGTATCGAAACGCAGTAAAAGTCCTGTGACAGGCCGTGGCGGTAGTGGCCCCGGTGCCAAGTCTGGCACCCCACAACAAGTGGATGAGCATTGCTATCAGCTTTGACGCCTCGGACTGCCCAAAGAACATGGCAGGAGCTGGAGTGCTCCCACTGCTCGTGGCCCCAACCATCGCCAACGTGAAGCTCCACTACGTGATGATCGACGGTGGTGCAGGCCTCAACCTCATCTCCACTGCAGCCTTCCGGAAGCTGCAGATACCTATGTCTCGACTCACGCCTTCAAGCCCGTTCTCAAGCATGGGCCCAGGGCGGATAGTACCCAGTGGCAGCATCCACCTCCCAGTAACCTTTGGTACCCCATAAAACTACCGCACAGAGAATATTCTATTCGAAGTGGCGGATGTTGAGCTTCCCTTCAATGCCATCATCAGAAGGTCGGCGCTATACCAGTTCATGGCCGTTGCTCACTACGGCTATCTGGTCCTGAAGATGTCGACGCCATCTGGGTTCCTCAGGGTCCGGGGGGATTGCACCGTGGCGGTGTCCGCCTTGGAGCAGATCCAAGCACTCGCTACGGGGCGGGCCCTAAACCTGGATGATGCGAGGGAAGACCAATTGTCGGAGTGTGAATCCGGCAATTCTCCCGACACTACGGTTAGTAGACCGTGGAGTTTCTTAGTTCGGTTGGGGCACACAGAAATTCAAAGCAAAATGGCAATTTGACACGAGGATTTACGTGGTTCGGGCCGCCTGAGCGTAATACCCTACTCCACGGGTGTGTGTTGTTGTTGTATTGAGCGTATGAACGCTAATGTCAAAGATCAGAGAGTGTCCCCGAGAGTGAGAATTGAGAGAGTCTAGAGTCTAGTCCCCTATGTATCGCTCGGCCAGTCCTTTTATAGTACAAGGGTCAGCCGTTACATCATCAGCCTGACCCAACACGTGGCCCTGGCGGTTACTGATGCCTAATACACAATTTAATGTGCTTGATTCGCATGGTAACGCGCCTTAATGGTGGTGTTACCAGTATTAAGGATCCTCTGATCGTGTGTTATTAACATGGCATTAATGACACGTAATCAGGTCTTGAAGTCTTTAATGTTCCTTGAAGGTCCAAGCCATTGGAGGTCCACCAATATGCCTATTGAAGTTGAAGGTCCGGCGGTTGGATGCGTGGCAGCTCTGGAGCTTACCGTCTTCGACGAGTAGGTCCGGTGCCGTTATACACGTGTCGGTATCAGAGCTTCCCTCTGTCGGGGGTTAGGTCTACGGGTGCCACACTGGTATCTAGCTGGAGCATTCCCATGTAGGGATTGTAGCTTCGGTTCTGTGATACACGTGGCGGCACTAGGACTAACCATATGAGGGATGCAGGTCCAGTTTCGAGTGACATGTGGGGCCTTCGGAGGTCTTCAACTCAGATAGGTGGAGTTCCCTTGCACTCTTTGCAGTTCCAAGGGGTATCCGGTACGCAAGGTACCGACACCAACCAAATCAAGGCCCGCCCCAACGGACCTCCACTGCAGCTCCGCGCGTGCTGCCCGCCGAAGACGATGTCCCAGTAAATGTTGTTAGGATCGGCTTCGAGGTTGCCCAGACGACCCGCATAGCGGGTAACCTAGACATCAAATAGGAATTCGTGCTCGTCACCTTCCTCTGGGACAATGTCGATGTGTTTGCCTCGCAACCATCACAGATGTCTGGGATCCCCAGGGAGGTGATTGAGCACCATTTGAAGATCTACCCCGACACCCGCCCGGTACAGTAGAAGCCCCAGAAGCAGTCTGTTGAGCGCCAAAACTTCATCCAATAGGACATTAAGAAGTTGCACGACGCCGGCTTCATCCGGGAGGTCCACCACCCTCGGTGGTTGGCTAACCCTGTTGTCGTCCCCAAGGCTGGCGGGAAGCTTCGGATGTGCATCAACTACACCAACCTAAACAAGGCATGTCCAAAAGATCCATTCCCACTCCCCAGGATAGATCAAATCATAGAATCTACGTCAGGTTGTGATCTGTTGTGTTTTCTAGACGCGTATTCTAGTTTCCATCAAATACCTATGTCTAGAGATGATGAAGAACACACTGCTTTTGTAACAGTAGATGGCATGTATTGTTATGTCTCCATGTCTTATGGTCTTAAGAATGCTCTCCCTACCTTTGTATGTGCGATGCATAAAACATTTGGGGACCTCATTAGAGACCTAGTAGAGCTGTATGTCGATGACATCGTGGTCAAAATCAAAGACCGTGCATCCTTCCTTGACAACTTGGCGCAAGTCTTCAGCAGGCTACGCCTTACTCGCACGATGCTGAACCCCGAAAAGTGTGTCTTCGGGGTCTCCTCTGGGAAGTTGTTTGGATTCCTAGTTTCTCACCATGGGATCAAAGCTAATCCAGAGAAGATCAAGGTGATAGAGCTGATGCGGTCCCTGACATGTATCAAGGATGTACAGAAGCTCGCAGGGTGCCTAGCGGCCTTCATCCACTTCATCTCAAGGCTGGCGGAACGAGCACTTCCCTTCTTCAAGATTTTACGGAAGGCAAGTCCTTTTGCCTGGACAGAAGAGGCGGAAGCGGCGTTTCAGGAGCTCAAGAGACACCTGACATCCCTCCCGGTTATGGTGGCGTCGGAACGTGGTGAGCCCCTGCTGCTGTATGTTACTGCAACAACCGAAGTGGTTAGTATGGTCTTGGTCACAGAGCGGCCAAAACCACATCATCAACATACACGAGAAGGAGCCCGTTACGCAAGCACCGAGCCTTCGGTCTCTGACCAAGCCATGGAACTCTCCGGGGGGGGGGGGGGGGGGGGGGGGGGGGCTCCGGGAACCAGGAAGTCACCGGGTCCCAGCCCCCGGAGGAGGATGCGGGTCTTGGGAGCCAAGATACCCAGGACCTGGATCCGATGCAGAGGGCACCGGACCTCTCGGACAGAGTTTGGACCACCCAAAGGTCAGTCTACTACATCAGCGAAGTCCTCCATGAGGAGAAAACAAGGTATCAGGAGATACATAAGATGTTGTATGCTGGGTTGATAGCATCGAGGAAGATCCAACACTATTTCCAGGGCAATAGGATCTTAGTGGTCACCTCCTTCCCGCTGAGAGTAGTGCTCCACAGCCCTAATGCCCCCGGCGACATCGCCAACTGGGAAGCTGAGCTAGCGGAGTTTGAAATTGAGTTCCTCCCTCGACATGCAGTCAAAAGTCAGGCCCTGGCAGATTTCTTGGTCGAGTGGACTCCATCGCCTAGCAACCCAGAAAGCTCAGTCGGTGGGGACACAGTGTCCGGAGCACCGGTCTTCACAGAAACCCCGTGGACGCTTTACTTCGATGGTTCCGCCCGGAAACAGGGGGCCGAAGCCCTCGTGGTGCTCATAGCTCCGACAGGGGAGCAGTTCAAGTATATGGTGCATCTTAGCTTTAAAGCCACTAACAACATGGCAGAATACGAGGCCCTCATCTACGGGTTGAAATCAGTGTTGACTCTCAATATCTGCTAGCTCCTCGCCAAAGGTGATTCCCAGCTAATTGTCATGCAAGTCAAAGGGGAGTGCAGTTGCAACGAGCCCCAACTGGCAGCATACTTGCTGCACGTCAGGAAGCTGGAGAAATATTTCGAAGTCTTGGATCTGTGCCATGTGTCCCGAGCTGACAACTCAGTCGTAGACGACCTGTCAACGAAGGCCTCCACAGAGGCACCAGTGCCCAAAGGAGTCTTTGCAAGGACGTTATCGCGACCAACCGCCCGAGCTGCCGAGGTGGGTGAAGGGAGCGAAGCTAGCACCTCGAAGCTAGCAACCCCGACGGCCCTGCAGCCATGGTGCCCACCAAGGTTCCTATGCGCCTCCAGCAGCTCCGAGCAGCTAAGCACCCAAGAACCAGAGGCTCAAGGAAGTCCCGATGCATGGATCTCGGAGGTCCGGGACTACTTGAAAGACAACTACCTTCCCGAAGAACATGCCCTGGACGAACAGATTGTGTGGATGGCTAAAAGATACACGCTAGTAGAGGGGGATCTCTACCGGCGTGGCACCAACGACATCCTACTGCGATGCATTACCCGGGAGGAAGGCTGTGACTTGCTCGCACAAATCCATGGAGGTGAGTGCGGGAACCACGCACTGCCCGCACGCTGGTCGGTAAGCCTTTTGTCACGGCTTCTACTGGCCCACAACACTCCAGGATGCCGCTGACATGGTTAAGAGATGCAAGGCGTGCCAGTTCCATGCCAAGCAGATCCACACACCAGCTCAAGCACTTCAGATGATCCTCCCTCGTGGACATTCGCCGTGTGGGGACTGGACATCCTGGGGCCTTTCCCAAGAGTCGTCGGAGGATTTCGCCACCTCTACGTCATTGTAGATAAGTTCACCAAATGGCCAGAAGCCACCCCAGTCGTCACCATTAACAAGCAGTGAGCGGTGAAGTTCATCAAGTTGATCGTCTGCAGGTTCGGGGTCCCGAACAGAATCATTACTGATAAAGGGACCCAATTCACGAGTGTGGCATTCCAAGAATACTACGAGGACCTTGGAATCCAAGTTTGTTATGCCTCTGTCGCCCATCCCGAGAGTAATAGGCAGGTAGAGAGGGCAAACGCTGAGATTCTCAAGGGCCTCCGGACTCGTACATAGTTAAGCCTCGAGAGGCATGGTGCAAATTGGGTGGATGAGCTGCCATACGCGCTGTGGGCTAGCCAGACATCAACCAGTCGGGCTACAGGAGAAACGCCTTACTTCCTGGTGTACGGGGCAGAGGTCGTCCTCCCCCCCAGAAATCACCATGGGCTCCCCTCGTGTCTGGATGTACGACGAAGCCACACAGGACCAGTCTAGGCGTGAAGATATGGACCTTGTCAACGAGGGACGCATACGAGCAGCCCTCCGAAATGCACGGTACAGGCAAGCGCTCCAACACTACCATCAGCGGACTGTGCGCAGTAGGGAGCTCAAGGTGAACGACCTGGTTCTGCGACGTCTGCTCTCCCGTAAAGGGACAAACAAACTCTCACCCAAGTGGGAGGGTCCCTTCCAGGCAAACAAACTCTCACCCAAGTGGGAGGGTCCCTTCCGGGTCACAGAAGTTTGTCGCCCAGGGTGTGTTCACCTAGCTATGGAGGATGGGCAACCAGTGCCCAACCCATGGAATATCGAACACCTCCGTAAGTTTTATCCATAGTCAGTGGAAGGGCATTTTATTTTCTTTTGTTATAAAGTTAGCATAGTGTCTAGAGACAGCACTTGGGTTAACTAAGGCCGGGGGGATGAGCTCCGAGTGTCTGCCTTTCTCGGCATGGTCCGATACCCTAAGAAGGTACACTCAGCTCCCTGTCACCCAGGCTGGGTCGTTCCTCCTGTAAAGTTTGTTCTCTCCTATGAGCGTTATAATACGAAGATGTTTGCCCTACCCTGAAATACCTTGTTCATTTGAAATTATCTTTAGTTCTTATGGATGATGTCACACATTTTCCATTATCTCATCACCTAGCGTGGGTGCGGTCAGTTTTTCCCTTCGTCTCTACTATAGTGCGAGTGTTGCTGTCCGTTTGCCGTCGGGTCACTTGGGGTACAGGTTCCGGGAACGGGGCCCTGAGTTAGTCAAGCCCCCACGACAGCAACGGATTGTAAGACAAGTGACACTAATAGAGCGTGGGTAAAAGATTGACTGGAGAACATAATTACCTTTTATCTGTCATGTGCGCAGGTTCATAAGGTACAACGCTAAACAAAGTCACTCCCGTACCTCTGATGGCGAACGACCACTCCACCGAGAGTAGGCTCGGGGGCCTGCCCTCTACATGAACAACGGACGATGACGGAGCTCCTGGGCTCTGGAAATTACAAGAGGCACGGCGTCAACGCCCTTCCATGATCGTGGGTGTTGCCGGAGCTCCTATGCCCCGATAACCCCAGGGTGCCCGGCGGTGGCGTCTCCTATGTAGATCATGGGTGTTGCCAGAGCTCCTAAGCTCTGACAACCCTAGGGGGCCGGCGGTGGCGCCTCCTACATAGACAGTGGGTGTCGTCGGAGCTCCTAAGCCCCAACAACCCCAGGGGGCGATGTTCTCGGATCGAGTGTTAGTTCCTTTTGGTACATGTACACAATCAAAATTACGTACATCTACCAGGAGGCGGGACACAAAAATATCAGAGCCGAATATCAAGAAGACTTCATTCATTAAGATATTATCTTACAAAATCGGAAGCATACAGGTAGGAGCAAGAAAAGAAAGGCCTAAGTCATATGGATAGTTGAGGCAACAGCTTGAGCGGCCTCCTGAACGTTCTCCCGGACAGCATCCAGCTCTTCCTCGATCGGCCCTTCGACTGTTGGACTCAGGGGGGAGTGGGGGTCCCGGCTCCGGTAGCATGTTAACACGTACTCATCGACGGTCTTGGTCAAGGACCTTCCCTCCGTCTCTGTTGACGGCTCCTAAGATATACTAACAAATCATCCCTAGCAATAGTGCCAGAAATGCTTGTTGGTATTACTCACACACCATTAACTAAACATCTCCAACTGATGTGTTAGAAATGCTTGTTGATGGTTCTATTGGATCACAAAGTGAATTCCGCAAGCGCACGGAGATATCATTGTAGCATTTCCCCTTAAGAGTATTCCCAAGGGTGACATTAATTTGATCCCAAAGGAAGGCGGGGTAGAGATATAACAATCATTCATCAAATGAAAAGGGTAGAAAGGTCTAGGCAAGAATCTAGTAAGGATGGATAAAATAATAGTGGAGGTAGTGCGACACACACAAAAGCTTTCAAGTCTAAGGGGAATAAGAGGATCCTAGAGGTTAGTTAAGGTTGAGAGTTATGGAGGTACTCCTACTATGCTCTATTGTACATATACATAGTCTAAACTAATTATCCCTAAGCTAGATCAATAGTGAATACTTATGCTATGTGGTTCAACACATCGGGCACGGGCTTACCCCTAGCAATACTAGGGCGAATCCCGCCAAGAGCCTGTGGCATAGCCGAACGTGGAGGATTACAAAGGACAGATAGGGCTATCACCACCTATTGCCTACCTCTTCAATCCGTGAGTCTACGAGACATCCAATGCTACTTAGCTATCCTAGCACCATGCTAGCATATTAAGTAATTACCTTAAGAGCCTAGGCACAATCCATCCTAAGGCAATGAATTGAATCATCATTGAACCAATGTTGATACATAAGATAATTATCCATACTAACCTAGTTATGTTATAATTAACTAGACTATAGTGGGGGTCTATAGGTTCTATGATAATAAGATGTGTTCATGATGAAACAGTCATAGAAGCTATACCTTCCACATACATGGACTCCACAATCAAACAAGAAACGTTTTGCCCAAGTATATGTATAAGTAGATACTAAAGATACTATCTTTATTATGCATAAAGTCACAAATACAAGAAAGAATACATGAGCCATACCTTTCCCAATGTAGGATTCGGAAGAGAGAGACTCCTTACTCCTTTCCCAATTTGTACTTGGGACTACACACTTTCCTCTCTACAACCTAACTCCTCTAAGACTATGGACGATAGTGTATACAATAGAGATGAAGCTCAAGTGGTGTGTATTGAAGTGAGGGGTAGGGGTCCTATTTATACTAGTTTTAAGGTCGGTTCCCGCCACCAAAAGTGCTCGAATCAGTCACCATTGACTCCTTCAAGCCAGGAGGAGCCAACACGTGGAAGTTGACCGCGTTTGGCACCAGGACTAGGTCGGCCGACCCCCTAGTTCGGTCGACCAGGTCATTGCACCAATTCTCGTGTGCTTTCTCCAGGTGGCTGCCAGGTGGGTCCCATTGATGTATATGGGTGATACATCGTTGGATCTCCTTGGATACCTTTGTTTGTGGGCCATTTGATCCATGGGATGCCAC
Source organism: Tuctoria greenei (assembly GCA_036927565.1). NCBI lineage: Eukaryota > Viridiplantae > Streptophyta > Magnoliopsida > Poales > Poaceae > Tuctoria > Tuctoria greenei. Next base: position 145,724,379 of record JAYESD010000011.1, read on the forward strand.
ATGTCATCACCTGATTGGCTGGGATGATATTTTATAGGATTGGTCCCTCTACATTTCCTCATTTCCTGCATAAAATGTTGCATACACATATTTCTCCAAGTACAAGTGGAATTGGGTTAGATAGAAAGGTGATGTATGCAAGAAATGACAAATCCTTCACATAATTGAGTTAAATTGATGGATGAAATTGGTATATAACAGCCGTCAACAAACTCCCCCGAGATTATCCTTTGCTCGTCCCGAGCAAAGTCAAGACTTTAGATTGATGATCAGGAGTTGCTACAATGTCTTATTTTCAAAAGTATCTAATGCACAACAAGATACTCTACCTAGTATTGCAGAAATTGGTTATGATACTCTACCTTTCTTAAGTTATCATGGGGCTTATGCTTTTTCATATTCATGAGTAGTTGGAAGGTAGAATAGCAAATGGAGCAAACATAGCCTAGAAATCAAGTTCCACTTAAATCCCGGAGAATTCAATTTAGATATTAAGTACCTCAATTTGATTCTCTCAATCACTCCATTGTGTATAGTGGAAATATTTCCTCACCAAAGCATTGTGCCTCTACTATTCCTACTCATTGAATATGGCTTGTATGTGGATCTTGGTAAGGAAAGTAAGTAGGCATATTTGCATCACATATGTTGCTAAGTCAAAAGAGTAAGCCTTAGGAGAATTCAAATCAAAACTTTTTGATTCAAGACTAGTGCATGTGTGATGGAGTAGAAGTGGATGTGGATACTTGAGATAACTCCTTTTTGGTATAATCTCTTTATTTTGCAGGGATGAAACATGGCTACTTTTTTTCTTTTTTTTTTCTCATGCTTATGATGTAAGCATGCTTTTTTTCATTTTCTTTTTGTAGCCATGTCTTCTACTCTCTTTCTTTTCAATGAATTTTGAAGAGGGTGCTAAACATGAATAACATGGAGTTTCTCTTTTTGTTGTGGTATGGTGGATATGATGGGCGTTTTGCTTACTTCTAGTGTAGAAGTATAGCATGTGCAAGTGAAGTATTGAATTCAAAAGGAGTTGAATGATTTCTCACATAGGTCTATACTAGTTTGACTAGGCTCAATGTGAAAGCAAATAGCATATGCATAAGGTTTTGTCTATGTATGAACATCATATGGCTTTGGTAGGTATTTCCAATCAATTGAGAGAAACTTAAATCTTTTTAGAATTTCTCTGGAAATCTAAGTTTTACTTTCAAACTAGGACTAGCAGCCCTATTACTAATTCTAATCTTGTAACAACCTAGAATTAGATTAAGCTTTTGCTACCCACAACTTCCAAATTAAGGTAAAAGTATTCCAAACCAATGAAAGCAATATTCGGAGAGTAGCAAGTTGTAAACTAGAGACTTAGGAAATAAAACAGAGCAACTATTCATCATTTCATCTATGTGAATTATTAAATCATTCTTACCGCACATCTTTATTTGATGAAAGCAAATCTAACCTATTTTTTTTTAAATGCAAGGTGGATGATGGATGGATGGAAAATAAATATGCAAGGAATGTGATACATGTTACCTCAAGTGGGGGTCCTCCCCCAAGCTTGTTCTTCAACTCCCTCTGTGATAAGGGTTGAACCCTTGATGACGGAAGTATGCTGCAAGATCGGCTTGTTGTTGTTGTAACACCGTGTTGAAGTTGGTGAATTGAGCATCCATGTGATATTGCCAATCCTGGGTACCTTGAACATGCTCCTGGAGTGTGCTGTAGATGTCACCCGTTCTCACTTCAAGTTCTCCCATACGTCTAGTGAGGTCTGTCATTCCTTGGCTATAGTCATGATGACTTCTAGCCGAAAAGGAATGACATCCTCTCATGGATGTTGGGGGAAAGCTGCTAGAGCTTGAAAAGGATAAGGGTGGATCCCTTTGCCATTCTTGCCAAGATGATCCCCTAGTCTCATACGTCGGAGGTTGGGTCCATCCGGGCGCATAACCCATTGGGTTCTCTTCCTCTTGGTATTCATGGACCGGAGAGATTATCGGTGGCATGCCTGTGGCTGCAGCCCTCGCATGATTCCTTATTACCCTGTCAGAGACATTACTTCTTCTTGCTTCCTCAAGGGCAAGAAGATTAATGGTTAGGCCCCGACATTTGTACAAATGAAAATTCGGGTTAGGTAACCGAATTTCATTGACAAAGCTGGGATAGAAAAATATCAAGGAGCCATCTTGATCATGCTTAAGGGTATGTCCTTGCACTAAATGGTCTTCATCAATCAATTCTCTTTCAGTTTCAATATATTCAAATGAAGAGTATTTAAGTGCTCCTACCCTATCAGCAATATGAGTAATCAATGAAGTGCATTTAATTGGTCCTGATTTTGAAATGTAATCTAACCATTGTGTCATCATTGCTTTGACTGGAGCAACTTTTATCTTTTTAGTCATGGCAAACAAAATTTTCAATTCATCATCTCGCACAACCCTAACATATCCCCTAGGGAACATAGTCATAGCCACCCATCTATGCATGAAGCGTAAGGTAGGGTTTTGGATGTGGCTATTCCTAGGAGCCCTACATGTGACCTCACTAGTTAGCTCATGCCAAAAACTTTGTTTGTTAAACTTAGGCAAATTGTCTAAATCTAGCAAACACCGTTTATGTAAGCCTAGGATGCTACCTAATTCTTTCCATAGGATGTTGTATTCTTTTTGAAATAGTATAAAAGTAATACCATCAAATCCCATTCTTAGCGTGCAAAGGAATTGGATAGTGAGAAGGCGTGAACCTTTCTCCTCTATGTGAGCAAAGTCATCAAATCCAATTGAATGCCAAATGGAAAGAAATTCGGAGTCCATACCTACTTTGGAGATCAAATGTGGATCGTAAGCCTTGGTGTGGCGGAACTCACGATCTTGGAGAAGCCTGCGTGCTTGATCTTCAACTTCGCTTCGTATGTCGAGGTCGTTGTTATGAAGAAGTTGGTGTGGTTTGCTTCTCTATTCCATGGGAGTGTCCTCACACACACTTCTCCTCCTTGGGCTTGTACCCATGGAAGAGAGGCGTGAACTAGAACCTTCACCATGGCTTGAGCTTGCATCCCCCTTCCTCTTTCCGAACAACCTCTTCATGTCTTTTTGAGTTCAACAAGCAAGAACAAAACAAGGCCAAAAAGATCCGAAAAGAAGCGATGTTTGGTAAACAAAACTCACAACAAATTTTCTCCTCTTGAAAGCTTGAGTGTAAAATGAAAATGCAAACAAAAGAAAATCTTTTTGGGGATGGATTTGAGCAAGAGTGTTGCAATGAAGAGCAAGAAAAACAAGGTGAGCTAGAGAGTGACTTGGGGAGGTGTTAAAATAATGTGGTGTGTGAAGAGAAGTGCTCCTCACGGCCACAATTTATAGGGTGCACCCTCCAACAGTCACTTGGGGTTCAAAATATAGCTGTTGGAGGAAGGGGAGCCAATTTGGCTCCACTTCCTATTCGGCCGACCAGGGGGTTCGGCCGACCTGACAGGTGGCCCCCACTGGTTCCCCTTTTGGCAAGTGGCTCTCCAACGGCTATAAAGTTAGCACGTTTGTGAAATGCCACATGTGCAGCTCAGAAAAAATTGTTTTTCAAATAAAAACCTTTTTTCAAATCCAATAAAAATTTTCTTTTGAAAAGAAAGAAATAAAAATGATAGTTGAGAATATAAGATTCTCAACTTGCTAGGGAAAATCAAATATGCAATGGAAAAAATCCAAATGGGGTGGAAAAAAAAAAAGAAATAAAAACAAAGTGGGATAACTACCAATTTAACTTATTGGCATAGGTCTCACCACCGTCCGATGAGATGGACATTCCTCCGTCTTCATTTCACATCTGGGTCCGGAGGGATGGGCTCAAATGGCTTGTCTTGCTTCTTCCGCCATTCCTTTTTTGGCGGCTTGGTGGACTTGGGCCTTCATGAAGGTCCAAATGATTCTGTCGCCTTAAGATATCGGCGTGGTCGAAACGACGGATTCTCCTTGTAGATTAATCTTCTCATGAATGTTTGAGTAAGTCCAACTTTGGAGGTGTGACTTCGACCTCTCTGATGTGTTTATCATTCGGCCCATACTTGATTCGAATCATGGAGCATTGTTCCGATCTTGGCCGAAAGTTAAACTTTTCCTCCTTGCCATAGATATGGAAGTGGATTTCTCCAGCTCCCGCATCTATGCGAGCTTTTGCAGTGCTGAGGAATGGGCGCCCAAGAATGAGTGGTGTATCTTTATCAGTGTCCATGTTTAGCACCACAAAATCCACGGGTATGAAGCAGTTCCAGATCTTCACCGGGACGTCTTCAGCAATACCTGCTAGATAACGGACTGAAGAGTGAGCCAGTTGTAGCTGCATTGGTGTTGGAGTCATCTATGTGAAGTTCAGCTGGTCGAACACAACCTTGGGCATCACACTAACACTTTCTCCCAGATCACAAAGTGCCTTGTCAAAGTGGTGAGTCCCAATTGAGCATGAAATGGTAGGACATCCGGGGTCCTTTTTCTTTTCAAGAAGCCTATTGAGGATGGTTGCACTGCAGTCTTCCGTAAGCTTGACGATATTAGTGGTGGGCAATGGTCGTTTGTTGTTCAATATGTCCTTGAGAAAGCGAGCATAATTGGGTACTTGCATCACATCAATCAAGGGAACATTGATGTGGATCTTTTGGATGATCTCAACAAAACGGTTGAATTGCTCATCCACTGTTGGCTTCCTTTGTCTGTGAGGGAATGGCAATAAGTTTTTGTCTTCAAAGTGTATGGCCATTCTCTCACCAAGTAATTCACTTGGGACATCCTCCTTCTCAGACTCAGTTGTCCTCTTTTCTTTTGTGGGATATGGTGGGTCACGAGTGGTCTTTCCTCCTCTCGTAACCACTGCATTGACGTTCTCCACTGAGGCTTCTGGTTGCCCCATAATTTTGTTGTTTTCCAATGGAGGGACAACTGTAGCAAGTTGTGCTAACTGAGTTTCCAACATCTTGTTGAAGCTCAGTTGATTCTTGAATGCTGAGGATAGTCCTTCAATCTTTGCATTGATGTTTTCCAGGGTCTTGTCATTAGCTGACAGCTTCTTGGATAGGGTATCATTAATCTTGAGTTGGCTAATGGAAAGTTCTCTCAAGTTGGGCTGATTTTCAGGGTTGCCATTGTTGTTATATCCTCCTTGAAAGAATGGGCATTGTTGACCCCACCCTTGACCTCCTGGACAATAGCCATTATTGTTGTTGAAATTTCCGTTATTGGCGAGGTATAGGGAATCCTCACGAGTTTATGGGCAATCATTGCCCATATGACCCGTGTTGTCATAGATTTCACACGTGATGTGAGAGTATAGGGCATAGGCATTGCCAGACACTTCACCACTCGCTTGTCCATCAATTTTCTTCATTAGGAGGTCCAATTTTGTAGCGATCATGTCCACCTCCTTCAAGGTGTGCATGCCTCGATGTCGGGTATGGAGACGCTCATCGTTCCATCCCATGTTGGACACCATCTTCTCAATAAGATCTTTAGCTTTTGGCACCGTCAATGAGAAGAAGGCTCCTCCAGCAGCCGCATCCAAATGGTCACGAGCTGATGGGATCAGCCTGTTATAGAAATTCTGAATAAGGAGCCAGTCATCCATCCCATGGTGGGGACAGACTAGGATGTACTCCTGAAGCCTTTCCCATGCCTCGAGAATAGATTCCTTGAGATCTTGCTGAAAGTTGGAAATCCTTCCACGTAGGGCATTGGTTTTGCCCAACGGGAAGAATTTGGCGAGGAATGCCGTAGAACACTTCTCCCAAGGGTCTACAACACTTTGGTTCGTGTAGAACCACTGTTTCGCTCTCCCAAGGAGAGAGAACGAGAACTGTCTCAGACAGACCGCATCCGAAGACACGTCCTTGATTTTAAAAGTGTTGAAGATCTCAAGGAATTGTTGCAGGTGAGCACTTGCATCCTCGTTAGCCTTCCCACAGCATGGGTTGGCTTGCATCATAGTGATAAGGCCAGTTTTGATCTCGAATTTCACATCTCCCGTGTTAACAGTGGGCCCAATAGCCACATTGTTAGCAGAGGGAGTTGAGAACTCACGAAGGGTCTTCTGAGCCATTGGCGTTTGGATTGTTGGTGCAGAAATGCTGGCTTGCTTTGCCGCTTGAATCTTCTGAGGAGTAACGACACGGGGTCGGTATCTCAGAAGAGATTCGGGATCTTCAACAAAGTTTTCTGGCAGGCAGAAACCAGACATACACTACCCTATTTTCACATTAAAATGCAAAAACAAAGAATATTTATCCTACTAAAATCCTACCCAGGGTTCCATCCTATTGACTCAGTCATGTTATATATCTATTTGCCTTCCCTGGCAATGGCGCCAGAAATGCTTGTTGATGGCTCCTAAGATATACTAACAAATCATCCCTAGCAATAGTGCTAGAAATGCTTGTTGGTATTACTCACGCACCATTAACTAAACATCTCCAACTGATGTGTTAGAAATGCTTGTTGATGGTTCTATTGGATCACAAAGTGAATTCCGCAAGTGCACGAAGATATTATTGTAGCATTTCCTCTTAAGAGTATTCCCAAGTGTGTCATTTATTTGATCCCAAAGGAAGGCGGGGTAGAGATATAACAATCAGTCATCAAATGAAAAGGGTAGAAAGGTCTAGGCAAGAATCTAGTAAGGATGGATAAAATAATAGTGGAGGTAGTGCAACACACACAAAAGCTTTCAAGTCTAAGGGGATTAAGAGGATCCTAGAGGTTAGCTAAGGTTGAGAGTTATGGAGGTACTCCTACTATGCTCTATTGTACATATACATAGTCTAAACTAATTATCCATAAGCTAGATCAATAGTGAATACTTATGCTATGTGGTTCAACACATCGGGCACAGGTTTACCCCTAGCAATACTAGGGTGACTCCCGCCAAGAGCCTGTGGCATAGCCGAACGTGGAGGATTACAAAGGACAGATAGGGCTGTCACCACCTATTGCCTACCTCTTCAATCCGTGGGTCTACGAGACATCCAATGCTACTTAGCTATCCTAGCACCATGCTAGCATATTAAGTAATTACCTTAAGAGCCTAGGCACAATCCATCCTAAGGCAATGAATTGAATCATCATTGAACCAATGTTCATACATAACATAATTATCCATACTAACCTAGTTATGTTATAATTAACTAGACTATAGCGGGGGTCTATAGGTTCTATGATAATAAGATGTGTTCATGATGAAACAGTCATAGAAGCTATACCTTCCACATACATGGACTCCACAATCAAACAAGAAACAATTTGCCCAAGTATATGTATAAGTAGAGACTAAAGATACTATCTTTATTATGCATAAAGTCACAAATACAAGAAAGAATACATGATCCATACCTTTCCCAATGTAGGATTGGGAAGAGAGAGACTTCTTAATCCTTTCCCAATTTGGACTTGGGACTAAATACTTTCCTCTCTACAACCTAACTCCTCTAAGACTATGGATGATAGTGTATACAATAGAGATGAAGCTCAAATGGTGTGTGTTGAAGTGAGGGGTCGGGGTCCTATTTATACTAGTGTTGAGGCCGGTTACCGCCACCAAAAGCGCGCAAATCAGTAACTATTGACTCCTTCAAGCTAGGAGGATCTAACAAGTGGAAGTTGACCGCGTTTGGCACCAGGACTAGGTCGGCCGACCCCCTGGTTCGGCTGACCTAGTCATTGCGCCAATTCTCGTGTGCTTTCTCCAGGTGGCTGCCAAGTGGGTCTCATTGATGTATATGGGTGATACACCGTTGTATCTCATTGGATACTTTTGTTTGTGGGCCATTTGATCCATGGGATGCCACATGTCGTCGCCTGATTGGCTGGGATGATATTTTATAGGATTGGTCCCTCTACATTTCCTCATTTCATGCTGCATACACATATTTCTCCATGTACAAGTGTAATTGGGTTAGATAGAAAGGTGATGTGTGCAAGAAATGACAAATCCTTCACATAATTGAGTTAAATTGACAGATGAAATTGGTATATAACAGCCGTCAACAGTCTCCAACTGGTCCGCGATGATGTTGACCACTGCGTCGAGCTTGCTACTAGCGGAGCTACGAGCCGCCAGCGCTTCATTTAGCTCCAGAACCAGGTTGGCCAGACGTACAGGGCTGAAGCAAAATTGTGCCAGTGCTCCATCGTCCCGTCCTAGGAAGTCACACACGCGTTGGGACTCGGCCGTCGTCGAGCTCCGCAGCTCCTCCAGAGCCCTCCTGGTGGCCGCCAGTCTGCACCCTCCTTTGCAAGGCGTTCGGCCTCCTTGCCATGCTGTTGGATGCTCTTGGCTAGCTGCCGCTCGCGATCAGTGAGCTCTGACTCTTTGAGGAAGATACAATTCCGACGATCCGCCAAATCTTCCTCCCGGCGGCAGACTGTATCCTCTCTGGCAGAGACATCGGCCCCTCGCTTGTTGAGGCTTTGCCCCCGTTCCGAGAGCATGTCCTCCTCAAGCTTACACCGCGCTTCAAATCTCTTGTGATGGTCAGCCAAGCTCTGCTCACCCGTTGATAGCTTCCGGGAGAGCTCTTCCTCTCTCTGACTCAAGTCCTCCAGCTTCTCGGCGAGTTCGGCCTCGCCCAAGTCGAGCTCCTGGCGGCGCTTCTGTAGAGTCTCATGCCAAGCGATTAAACCCCCTTGGCATTGGTCTACAGCTCTGTGGCATTCCACAACTTCCTCATATATCTTCCGCGCCTTCTCATCGAGAGCTTTGAGTGTAGCCTCTCTCTTGTTGAGGAGCTCACCTTGCGCAACCAGTCGGGTTTCCTTATCCTTGACCCACTATTCACGTTGACGGAGCCTGTTACGCTCCCCCTGCAGAGCCTTGCGATTGTGCTCGAAGGACTCAGCAACCTGCTGCAGGCTGGAGTGGGCGTTGTCGATGGACAGTTCTAAGGGAATGGGCGCCGGACCAGATGGGAGCGCCCCTTCCCCCATATCCACCGGAACGTCCGTCGTCACCCGGGGGGCTCCCCCTTGAAGGCGGCAGCACCCGCGGGCTTGAGGCACCTGGGGCCTCTGCCGGACCCTCTAGTGCGGCCGCATGTGCTCCCGGTTCAGCCTCCGACATCGGAGAGGCAGGATGTGTGCCCGGAACCTCCATGGCTTGGAGCGCGGACGCAGGTGCACTAGACGCCGCTGAATGAGGCACCGGAGCCTCAACCACCCTCTGAGCAGGAGCGCATACTTCGATGGCCGTAAGGTCGGCCACCCCAACCTTCGCAGTAGTTGGCGTGGGGGCCGACTCTTCAACCACTCCAGCTCGCCGACTGGAGCCTCTTCCGCATGTGGCATGGGGGCTGGCCCCTCATCTGCATCTGGCTGAGGCGCTGGAATCTCCTCGAAATATGGTGTGGGAGTTGATCCTTCAGTGGCCCCCACACCAGGGGTGGAGCTTCCGCCGACTCCAGAGTTGTGCTTGCGCTCAGCACCTCCATTGGGGTCTCAGCGGCCACTGGCCCCGGCGCTGGAGCCCCGGCTGTCCCCGCATCAGCAACTGGGGGCCTCGGTTCTGGTGGAATCGTGCCTATGGCTGGGGGCGCCCTCGAGTCGTCCGGAGCCTCCACGTCCGCCTGAGCAGGCGCATGAACTGAAGCTAAAGGGCCTGCCTGCACAACCTCCTGTGCGGCCAGGGGTGTGGCAATCGTCTCTCCTTTCTTGGAAGCGCTACACAACCAAGATAGAAACGTTTAAAGGGTGACCTTGTCCCGAAAAGAGATCAAAGTAAGAGCTCGGTTGTTTATCTTGGGAAGCCCCAAGTGCCACGGAGACAGAGCCGCTTTTGAGCGGGGTCGGAGCTGGAGCCCGAAGGACCCGACGTGGTCGGAGCCCTAGGCCTCCCAGGAGCTTGGACCGGAGCCGGAGCCGGAGCCTCCCTGGCTGGAGTGACCCCTGTTTGAGGGGGACCTCCGGAGCTTGGTCTCGTACTTGGCGCTGAGGTGGGAGGTGGCCCCCCGGAACCGGCGCCCGCCGGAGGTCCCGGAGCTGGATGAGGTGGTTCCCCAGAGGTACCGACGTGACTCCCGTCACCTCACACCAACTTCCTCTTCCGGTTGGAGGGTTCCGCCGGAACCTCACCCTTGTCGGAGCTAGCAACTTCACCTCCCCGGCTTGGGGGAACTGGGGCTGACCTCCTGGAGGCCCCAGGAGTGGAGGTTGCTGGGGGAACCTGCCTCGTCGCGACTCCAATGTCATCCAACCTTGGCATTAGCTTTCGGAGCTCCCGACAGAACTCACGAACAAGGTTCAGGGGTGGAAAGGACTCTGGAGGTGCCAGGGAGTCAAGCGAGATACTGGGTTTGCTCCGGAACTTCTTCAACAGCTCCTTCAGTGCTTCATCCTTCACTTGGGTGTCAGCGTCACGCGGTGTGAATGTCCACGCAGTCCGTTCCCTGAACTTCAGTGGCGCCCATCTATTCCTCAGGAAGTTCCCGAAGACCATCTAGGAGGTCACTCCGCCGGTGACACAACCTTTAATCCTAGCCACAACGGGCTTGTACGCCGCCGGCAACTCTGGGAGCTCGTTCCAGAGGTCGGTATCCACGTTTGGGAGGCTCTCTGGCAGGTCCAGCTTCTCGTGCCTATCCACAGTGATGATCACCCACTCTTTCTTCCAATCGTCCCATTTGCCGGAGAAAAAGGTGTCCAAGTACTTGAAGGGGCACCGCTTCTGCTTCACGAAGTAGTACAACCCGACCATCTCGTTCCCCTTTCTGGTGGTTTGCAGGGTGAAGATGTTCCGGGAGAGCTCTAAACTGTGTTGCACCCCCATCCACATCTCACGGAAGTGGACGAAGGTAGCGACCAACAGAACTGAGTGGGGCCTGAGGAAATGTAGCTGGATTCCGTAGAACTCCAGCAAGGTCATTAGGAAAGACGAGAAAGGGGGAAGCAGGCTGACCATGGCATATCCTTGAAAGAAAACCATGTTGCTGGCATTCTTCTACTCAAAAGGAAGCTCTCTAAAGTGGATCTTGTCGTTGAAGGAGTCGTGGGACCATCCCATGTAGGCTCGGACCTTCTTCAGCCCCTTCTCAGTTTTGATCTTGCTGGCGGGGAGACCTAACTCCATGGCAACGAGATGGAGTAGGGAAAGGATGGCTGTGCGGGGGCTAGGGCTCAAAGCTGAAGGATGCGAGAAGGCAGTAAGGTCTTAAGCGCGGGTGCGAGTGGAGGCATGAGGAGCATGTGACCTGCGCTAGTCCCCTTCTTAAGTATATATCTGCGGCGTTTGAGTGGAAACCACATGCACCATGATACTGGAGCTACTCACACTATGACTAGTGGGTCGGAGTCTGATTCGGCGGGAATGCCGAGTAGCCGCCTCGAGGCAGCCGCTCCTGTAGGCGGGAGTTAAAAACTAAAGGCAACGACTTAATGGGCGCGCGAAACCGAAACGAAATTCGTATCAGGAATTGATTGCCGTTGATGGCGTGATATCTGCAGACATATATTTTATCTGTCGATTGAAGGGAAGCCCTTAAAGTCGCGGCACGAGGATTCGAAATGGCCCCACCTGAGGTATAACCACTTAACCAAGGAAGTTTCTCCCTGAGATGGGCTCGGGGGCCACTGTTGATACCTGGCGAACCAGGTACCCCTAGATACAAGAAAGGAGGCACGCTGGGTCCCACCGCCCATGGGGGCAGGACCCAACGTGGTCACAGGGTGCCGCGTGGCGTGCGACATAGTCATGCCTCTCCACTGAGGGAAGGTCCGACGCAACCACATGTCTTGCAGCTTCGGGTGCATCTCCCTCACGGAAGGGAGGTTCGGCACTGCCACGTGTCCCGCAGGTCTGGATCCACCTCCCTGCCAAGGAGAGGTCCAGCGTGCTCACCAAGTCGGCAGCCCTGGACCTGCCTCCCTGCAGAAAGAAGGTCTGATGCTGCCACGTGTCCGGAAGCTCCGGGCCCGACCACACGGTAGAGGAAAGGACCGGACTCGCCATGTGGCAAGCAGCGCCACACCTAGCTCATCCTGCGATAGTGGCAATAAAGTGGGACGAGCCCAGTGCACCTAAACGGGAAAAGACGCGCATGTTCCCTAGGTAAGCAGGAGCTCACACTCATAAGTCAAAAGTCCTGTACCAAGCCCGTCGGTAACAGGCTGGCGCCAAACTACTATGTACGAGGGCGAATGAGAGGTCGCGACAAGATGGACGGGACACCGCCTGGCATGATGAGGGGCTATGTGTAGCCCTGCAGCAAGGCATGGCCAAGCGGCACATTGAAGTCATTGTCAGGGGATAACATTTACTCCCAAATCTTAGGAGGGATTTGGTACACCCAGAGCCACATGTCGGGCCCCGGGTCCCACTTGTAAGCTGCTTGGCCTTGGACTATAAAAGGACCGAGCGGCAACCGACTAAGACACATTCTCTCAGACCTAGAGTTCTCTCAGACTCAAGCAATACAACACACAAACCACCGTGAAGTAGGGTATTACGCTCAGGCGGCCCGAACCACGTAAACCCCTCGCGTTCATCATTCTTCGAGCTTGATCTTGCTAGGACTAGCCCCCCGAAAACACATCGAACCTCCGCGGACCGCTCTCGAGTAGGTCCGGGGGAGGTGTCAATTTAGACACCTCGACACCTGCCTATTCCTGACAGTTCTTAGAAGGATATTTCCATGGATTTTATATAAGGACTTCCAATATCTGATGTTTTTTCAGTTATACTAGTGGTCATTGACAGATTCACTAAGTATGCACATTTCATCCCTCTGAAACACCCCTTTACTGCATCTTAGGTAGCTGCGATTTTCTTTCATAATGTAATCAAGCTCCATGGCCTACCAAGAACAATAGTTTCAGGTAGGGACAAGGTCTTTACCAGCTCCTTTTGACAAGAACTGTTCAAGATGTTTGATACTACTCTGCAATTTTCTTCTGCATACCATCCTCAGTCTGATGGCCAGACAAAAAGAGTTACTCAATGCCTTGAAATGTACTTAAGGTGTGTTGTGCATAACATACCAAGGCAATGGTCTAAGTGGCTTTCTTTAGCGGAATTATGGTATAACATAAGCTTTCATACAGCTCTGAAGTGTACCCCCTTTAAAGCTCTATATGGTATTGATCCATATCATAGACTTCTTCCCTCTTTGCATTCCTTTGACAATATGGATGATGTCCGCACTCTGAAAGAAAGACAATTTTTCTTGGAGGCACTTAAAGACAATTTGGCAAAAGCTTAGTCTCGCATGAAGTTATATGCTAACAGCAAGCGTTCTGAACACCAATTTTCAGTAGGGGATTCAATTCTACTTAAATTGCAACCTTATGCTCACAGCTCCTTGGTGAATATGTCATTTCCTAAACTGGCATTTAAATTCTTTGGACCCTACAAAGTTCTGCAGAAGATAGGATCGGTTGCTTATAAACTGGAATTGCCTCCATCCAGTCAAGTGCATCCTGTCTTTCATGTCTCTCAACTCAAAACTTTTATGCCCAAGTATACACTTGTGTTTAGTACATTGCTGGATTCAGTCGCCTTGGACATTACTCATTTAGTTCCTGTCAAGATTTGGGAACGGAGACTGGTTAAGAAAGGCAATGCAGCTACTGTCCAAATCAGAGTATCTTGGTCCGGCTTACGAGATGATGCCGCAACATGGGAAGATTACAATGTGCACAAAGATCGTTTTCAAGGATCTGGGTATCTCAATTGTCTCAAGGGGGGGGGGGGGGCAGTGTCATGTCCCAACGTGTAGCATCGGCGCTGGACGTGACACAGTTGGCTACACCAAGCGTTACGAGTGAAGATGGTGAGAAGACGTCACTTCATGAGGCGTGTGCGGTCGGCCCAAAAGAAAAGTGGGAAGACCCAAAGGAAGAAACCGGAGTGGCGAGCGACGACCCATCTACTCAAGACTCATCGAGCGAAGCTTAAATACGGCAGTGATAGGCTGAGGGAATCAAGTTTGTTGCATTTCAGTTACCCCCTGCCCCCTTCTCTCTTCCCCTCCTTCTTCTCTCCCAAGAAAGACCCCATGTATCAGACTTGTATGATGATGAGTGGAAAGTGAAATGGGTGGAGATCCCGTGATGATATCTGTCATGTTTGTGATTTTGTAGTGGGTTTATCGTGATCACTGTTGTGCGCTCATTTTTTCTGCTTTGATCGTGATTTATCTGTTCTGATCGGTGAACCAGCATCTAACAGATACTACACCCTGACGTGTTCCGACCGTTGACCAGGATCGGGGCGGAGCAAGATCGGGGCGGTGGCCTGGGGCAGAGCAAGATCGGGGCGGCGACATTGGAAGGGGAGTACGGGCATGGGACATCGGCTTCACTGGGAACGAACGGCTCGGCTCGTAGGGTTATCTACAAAATACAAGAGCCACCGCAGAGGGACTTATGTGCAAAATGTCAAGTCACTGTAGGATTTTCATCTGGCAGTTGGGATGATCGATTGCACGCTTGCACGGCAAGGGTGATTGCACCCTAGTCGGTCCCCATATTCTATTACCGTTTTCCAAAAAAGAGAAAGAGAAAAGTGGAAAGAGAAAAAATATCATCAACACATGCATTCCGTTCAGCCCATCTCCCGAGATGAGCCAATTGCTATTATAGAACTCTAGAGAAGTGGCTTCGACTGAACGAGACTCATATCATGGGCTTCGTTAGAATATACTTCTTAACATGTGCACACTGTTATAATAGCATTTTCATATATTTTATGTCTTTTTCTTATTTTTTCTATTTTTCTATTTTCTCAGAGCTGAAATTGACCAATTTGCCCTCATGACTATTTTTCTCTAGTGCTGTCGATTCCTTTCCTTCAACCAACCGTATCGAAGAAGAACCCCGACCGCAGGGGTCACCGCCCGCCTCCCAGGCGCGAGGCGCCACCGCCATCCCCGATTCCGCGATCCTCGCACGCAAGCTGCCGCCGTTCCGACTCCTCGCGCTCGAGGCGGCGCCGTCCCGACTCCGCCGCAGGAGTCTTCTCTGAGGCGCGAGGCTCCGCGGCCGTCGCCTCCCAGGCATAAGGCCCTGCCGGCCGCGACTTTACGATCCACGCGCGCTAGGCGCCGCCGTCCCGATACCCAAACACCGTACCTGTACCACACATCGCCACAGCAAACAACAGCCTACGCATAGTTTCAAATCAACCAGCACAAAGCTAACTCCAAACCACAATGGCTTACGCTAACCACGCTCTCCTTTCACTATGCCTTCTCCTCGCCTTTACTGGTGCCCAGGCAACAACAACTGCCGTGGTCCTCTCCCAAAAATCAATGGCCCCTTGGAACGGTGGTGCAGCTGCCGCCGCCAGCCGTGGCCTGCTGAAATCTATCCTGGCGTTCAAGAACTGCGTGGATGACATCCTAGAGTCGCTGGCTAAGCTCGAGGTGCGCGTTAGCAAAGTGTGCTGCTTGGTGTTAGAGAAGATTGGCGACATCTGGATCGGGACGAGGGCAAGTTGATCATTTTCGGCTCTGAGAAAATAGAAAAACAGAAAAAGAATTAAGGAAAAGACCTAAAATGTATAATAATGCTATTATAACAATGTGCACATATTAAGGCTCTGTTTGGAACCTCTAGAGCTAACCGTTAGCTGCTAAAATTAGCTATAGAGGTTCCAAACAGTCCAGCTAATAACACAGCTAATTATTAGCTAACCCCCCAACTAACAATAATCTTATTAGCTGATCCAACTCAGCTAATTTCAGCTAATTGTTGGCTAAAGTCCATTTTACCCTTGCCCACCCTCATTCCTCCATCTCCTTGAGGGGTACTACAGTCAATTAGTGTATAGAAACAAAATTAGCTCTAGAAGTTCCAAACAGACACCAACTAATAATTAGCTAGCTAATAATTAGTTGGTACAAGCCAACTAATAGATTATTAGCTAGCTAACAATTAGCTCTAGGAGTTCCAAACAGGGCCTAAGAAGACTATTTTAATAAAGTCCACGGTATAAGTGTTAATTAGTCGAAGGAGGTCTATAATAGCAATTGGTTCCTCCCGATGTGTCTCCTCCCTCCTCGCATCTCCCTCTCTCTTCTAAACCCTAACGCCGCCACCCGGTCGCCCGAGCAATCGGTTTTCCGCGCGAGGTGAGCCGCCGCCCGTCTCTCTTTGTCCAATTGGAACGGGATTTCCGCCGTTTTTACGGTAGCAATTGGTCTCGATTTTGGTTTCCTGATGCCGAATTTGTTTTGTGCCCGGTTTTCGGTGCAGGCGAGGGGATTGGTCCTGCGGCGGGATGGCGGAGAAGGTGGGCCGGATCTTCGTGGGCGGGCTGTCGTGGAACACCACGGAGCGCATGCTTGAGCGCACCTTTGGGGAGTACGGCAAGGTCATCGAGGCGCAGGTATAGCCATGTTCTGTCTGCCCCTGTGGTGATGATGCGTGTGATTTCAGGGGATTGTTAGTTGGTTCCCTGCTTCAATTTAGTTTGATGGACGGGGTGTGCTGTTCTTCAGGGGATTGATAGTTGGTTCCCCTGCTTCGATTTAGTTTGACGGACGGGGTGTGCTGTTTTTATGTATAGAAATTGTTTTGATCAGATAGATGGTGGTTACGGGACATGGATCTGTTTCGTTATACCTGATTTCGCAGTTGTCTGGTTTGTTTAAACATAACCTTGATAAATGCCTCCTTTCGTTAACCAAAACAATTTCCATGAAGACAAGTACTGCAACTAAAAAAAGCATTTCTTGTGTTATTCTGGATAGATTGGTGTGAAACTGGTTGTTGGAACTTGGATCTGTTCAGTTAATTAATTACATGTTTATTGGTTATCAGATCTGTCACCTTTCTTATTATGTTTCCACGTTTTTCTCCATACTTTTTGGAACCATATTCTGTGATTTGAGTGAAATTATATGTTGCGTGCATCATAACTGGCCTACAAATTTAAAGCATACCTTGGTTGTACTAAAAATCATTTTAACATCTTGTTGGGATATTGTTTTTTTTTCATAGCTGAATAAATATGGCAACTATGGTTATGAGCATCAGTTTAGTAAGTCTGCCTGTTGCGTTTCTTGTTTTAGGACTGGTTCTATTTTCATGATTCCTACTTCAATCTAATGGCATTTACTTATTCGCAGAGGCTGCATTCATTTCCGTTTCCATGTTTTAGAAAGCACCAGGAAACTAATCAAATTCAGCTCACTGGTTAGATTTTTTGGGCGGCGGTCTCAGTAAAATCAGTTGGATGTTTCTGTTAGAGTCAGTCTTGATAGATGGCATCTGTTTTGTGAGCAGAACCACAGACCTGTCTTTGCCCTGCTACTACTAAGATAACTGATGTCAGCATAAGATCACAGAAAATGAATTGTCATTGACATGGCTGATGAATGCCACAGACAAAACATGTTTGCCAGTGCTGGATACAAACTTATGGGAAAGTTTGTCTTTCCTGATCAGTTCCATAAGAAAGGCAGAGGAACTTGTTCTCTTTTGGTCTATGCTTACATTTGCTTAGGAGCTGTTACTCAGTGCCCATGCTGCCCTTCCCTGTGGAACAGAAATGCTTAGTTGTACATGGATACACACAGAAGAATAAAGATTATAAAAAAAATTATTTAGCTGTTTGATGTTGCATTTATATTATCATAAAGGAACCTAAGTAAATATCACCTCCTGTTGCTGGAAATTCAGTTCGTAAATTATTGTTTCACTCCTCTGCTGGCAAAAGGTAGCTGTTCTTTGTTCAGTTTGTTGGTTTCAGCTACTGGTTCTGCAGAACGTGGACTGCACACCGAAGTGTTTTTTCTTTCAGAAGCTCTGCTAGTATCCTTAAGGCTCCACAACAGTGTTGTGATCACATGTTTGATTCGTCAAGTCCTTGACTTCTGACCTTTGGTCGTATCATGCCTGACCAGTAGTGTTGTAAAGTTGGGGCAGCTAAAGCAGGTTGTGATTTAACGTTTGAGATGTGAAGACTGACTTGCTACACTATCTGTATAAGAGGGTTTCACTGGTTTGCATACTTTATTATGTATCAGTTGTTGTCACTTTAATATCACCCAACTTGTGGATTTTATTTCTCCTTGTTACCGATAGATTTTTTGGCTGCTCGGTACTATCTATCAGTTGATGTATTCCATTGGTTCACTTTCATTATATGTATAGGTTGTAGTCGACAGGGACACAGGCCGCTCCAGGGGGTTTGGATTTGTCACATTTTCAGAACCTCGGGCTGCGGAAGCCGCCATTCGGGGAATGCATAATGGAAAACTGGATGGCAGAGATATTTCTGTGAACAAAGCTCAACCAAGGATGAACTCTGATGATGGTTATGGATATGGTGGTGGTGGCTACTCATCTGCTGCTAGAGGTGGATATCGCAGTGGAGCTGGTGGTGGTGGTGGCTACTCATCTGCTGCTAGAGGTGGATATCGCAGTGGAGCTGATGTAGTTCCAGCAGCAAGTGATGATTGCTTCAAATGTGGCCGCCCTGGACATTGGGCTCGTGAATGTCCTAATTCAGACGGTGGCAGAATTGGAAGGTACTCTCCCGCTTCGAGGTATGGTAGTGGCAATTCGAGACGTGGTGGCCGCTTTGGAGGATCAGACCGCTATGATGGTGGGCGTTATATGGAGAGCACAGATACCTACAGTGCTGGGCATGATGGTTATGCCAGTGATCGCTATGCACCACCAGCCGATCGCTATTCTGCCAGGGAAAGAAGCTACGAGGGAGATGGAGGACGTTCCAGTGGAAGTTACTACCGTGATGATCCTAGGAGCTCTGGTGGTTATGGCAGAGGTGGGCCACGTGTAGGGGGTGGTGGGCCTGCTCGCCTTGGTGGGAGTTATAGAGATAGAGCTGCCCCCTATGATTGTACTGCCAGGGCAGCTCACACTTATGATGATCGCTACTGATGAAGGTTACCTTGGAGCAGAAGCAGAACAGGGTGATGTAGTGTGTTTCAGCTATGAGTCTACTTCTATTTATGTTTGCTATCTTGATGCCTCATCTCTGTTTTTCGGCAATGCAGTTTCTTTAAGTAGTCGACAGAAATGCATCAGTACTTAAACTGTTTTTCGGCAGTGTGTGGTCCTGGTTCCTTCAGTCATATTTGTAAGCACTATATGCACTCGTTTTAAAGGCCGCGTGTTATCTTTGAATTAGTCCATTCTCCTGGATTTATGCTATCTCGTTGAGGCTACTGTACACATTCTATTCTTGGACGGTTTTGAACCAAGAATTATCGATGCTCATTGCTGAAGCTATTACAGAACGGTGAAACTGCTGGTCTGTTGAAAGGGATGTTTGCACACGTATTTATATGCTGGACAATCATCAAATTTTTTCTGCTCTTCTCCTGGATTGTTACTCAGAATCGTAGTTGCATATAGTTGAATGCGGACTGGGTGCCGAGTGTACTATAAACTTGAAGCTGGTTAATATATATTGTTTGTGCATATGCAGACCTCGTGGCAGCATATGGATATTTTGGTTTGGTTGTTGCAGTGGTACATACATTACCTTGCATGTCATGTGCACGATTACTAGCTATACCTGGTGTAGATGCATCTGGCCCGTTTCCAGCATTAAATCTGCTTCTCGTTATGAATTACAGCACACATATTATACCAACTGCTGTATGACACCAGTGTGGGACGTTGAATTGCCTACCTGATTCATGTTGTAACTGCAATACATTGTTTAAGATGGCTCAATACAAAACTGAGCGTAGTCGTACACTTAATATAGTTTAGTATGAGTTGATCACAGTGGTGAATTCTTGATTGGATTCCTACCTTTCTGTTACGGCATAAAAATACACCTTTTCTGCTACATCCTCAAGTGGTTGCTATTTTGGCGCAAGAACAGCAGAAAGTTCTGCACACTATCATTTCTTGCTGTAACTGACACTAGTCATCAGAAGTTTCAAGGAAATCGCAATGAAACGTTGTCTCCAAAAGATGGAAATTATCACCGTTTTTTTTCTTTCCTTCGACTTGGATCCGGAAAAGTTCCAAAATTCAGGTCAGCGTCATGGCAGCACGCAAGCTCAAGCTAATGCTGAAATTCGAATCTGCTATTCATACCAACCTAGTAACTTTTAGAGCGCTCAAATACACAATATATTTTCCACGTTATTTTGACAAGCCTCGTGCGTGCTCTGATACTTCAGTGGGGTTGCATTTAACAGTTCAAAGGGGTTCCTAACACACAATATCCTTTTTCACCATTTACTACTCCGTTTTGTTTTGTTTTATTTGATGTTAGATAGTTCAAAACTGAACTAAAAATCAAAAACAGAAATACTGTAAATATGCTGTCTCAAAAAATTTGTCATTTTGCAGTTCAAACAAAGCAACAAACTTTTTCAAATGGAGTATATTCCAACATGAAACCAGTGTGAACTAGGATACTTTTTACTACAAGAAGCGATTAGAAAATCAAAGTTATAATTCGGTTACTGCACTTCCAATCAAAATTGAAGACATGCTTTGCGAAAAAGAAAATTAAATGGGGACAAGTCGAGTATCCCAGTAGCAACATGCAAGTTCACATGACGATACAAAGTTTTGCAAGAACGAATACAACAATGATGCATGTAAGTATTATTGTGGGATCATGCAGGAGTCCTAATGCCAGGAGGGAGCTTGCTGATAACCTGATATGCCGGTTTGACGCCATACTCTACTGATAATCAGACACTACCACACAAATCCTATTGTAACTAGTACGACAATCTCAGGTTGCAAGTTATGTACATTGTACACTGTGTTCTGACATTTGACAGACCCCAAAGCCACAAACTGAGCCGATCATAAATAGCATTACAGACCCTCAAGGGCTTTGTACAACCGAGGAATTTCATGGATTAATCAGCAGGGCCCTCACCTTCTCCGCCTTTTCGACTCCACCTGCTGAATAGATCAGTTTAACGGATCGTGAGTGCATTTGTGGAACATATGGCACTTCATAATACCTCCAAATGCTCATGAAGAGTTGAATGGGTTTGAGATTTTTTTAAGGTATCATCTACCGCATGTACCAATTGTTGAGGACGATACAACAAATGCAATTGCGGGGCGTTCCATTTCCACTTGGATTTGGTTATGCATGAACAGCCATAAGATAAAAATTTCTAATGGATAGGCTACTTGAATACAAGTTCAGTTTAATTAATTTACATACATTGATATTTAACACCCCCCCCCCTCTCTATCTGTACTTTCAGTAATTTAACATTTGGATGGATGAGGGGAAGTGGCTTATGCACTAGCTGGTCCCCGGTTTGACAAATTCCACCAGGTGTTCCACTGATATGAAGCAGGACCTACATGTCAGCCTCAGTTAAATAGCACTGACAAAATTGAAGACTTTGCAGTGCCATTTATCCAATTTTCTTATAAATGGGATTAATACTGGTTTTGAACTACAAAACAGGATGGCCTCCCCAGTACCTAAGCTATAATATTGTGAAATGGGTACGGGTTAAATACTAAACTACAGTTCTGTAATCAGCATCATTCATATTTGTGTTGTTATTTTGAAATGACGAAAAAACGATGATGCATGAATGATCCACAGGAATCACATTACACCATAGTCTACCTTTTCTTCAGATTGTGCTGTAGCTTCATGAGAATTCTCAGCCATCTTTCCATTTTCAGCAGTACAACTCTGGCAGAAAAAATGCTCCAGTCTCTTTGCTTCTTTGATAGTCATTCCAATGCAAGAAGGGTGGAACCTGGCAAACAGAGACAGCAGTTATAGACCCTGTAATTGTTTGGCTGCAGGGCCCAGAATCCAGATTGCTGGTTCATTCACGCACTTGCACACAATCGCAGACAAGATGCTGAGTTATCTTTAAGTCTTATGGGAATACTTAAACTTGTGTATGCACATGTCAATTGCACTGTTTAGAAGGTGTCGCCTAGTCGCCACGAGGATGACATGACCGGTCGCCTAGGCGGGCGCCATGGCATCCATGCGCCCTTTTAGAACACTGGTCAATTGTATAAAAATGAACTTATCATCATCAGAGAAAATTATTTTACTGTCCAACAACAACAACAACAACAAAGCCTTTGTCCCAAGCATATTGGGTAGGCTAGATATGAAACCCAAAAATTTTAATATTTTTTAATGGAAATAAAAAATAAGATAGAAAAGAGTAAACAGAGTACGAGTAAATTAATATTACGGTACATGAATTGTTGATTTCTATATGGTCCTATTATGAGTCAAATCTCTAGATACATTCCAATCCCTTATCTCATTTTAACATTTCCTCAAGGTCAAACTTGGTCGCCCTCCCTACAAATATTTTTCCTATCCATTATGATCCCACTATAACCAATGTTTCTAGAGGTCTCCGCTGGATATGCCCAAATCACCTTCATCCCTGTTGGACTAGCTTCTCTTCAATCGGTGACACTCTTAGCATATCATGTATCACCTTGTTCCTAATTCATTCTTTTCTTGTGTGATTGCACAACCACGGTTGCATGCGCATCTTTGCAACACTCATTTGTCTGACATGTTGTATTGTAGTTGACCAACTTTTCGTCCCGTATGGCATCACAGGTCTAATCATCGTCTTATAGAACTTAACTTTTAGCTTATATGGGAAATTCTTGTGACATAGGATTTCATATGCTTGCCGTTACTTCATCCACCATATCCTTGATCTTGTGGCAATGGCAAACATCTTCATCGATATCGCCATTGCTTTGCAACATTGATCCCAAGTAACAGAATGCATCCCTTGTAGGTACTATTTGTCCTCATATTGCATCCAACACCTCATATAATGTCCAACTCTAACGGACAAATAAACCAATCATGACTGAGCAAGAATTCAAGAACATAACTTGTTGTAGGAGATTCAAGTGGTCTACATTTGCTTATAGCAGAAAACAGATTGAGGTGAATACAGAGCTAAATGCTACACCACAATAAACCAAAAGCAAGGTAACTCGATTGTTGCCAGTTGGTACAATTTAGGTCACCTGTTTAGTTTTGGCATAGCACATCAATTTACCAGCTATTTTGTGCATCGCCTGATCTCAGACAGGTCCATTTCTAGACACAAAGCAATATCCGACTTACAATGCGCCGGAGTACAATATGATATAGCAACCAAACTCTACCTTAAACCACCATGACTCACCAGTCGGAGCATTCTTCACATTGGATCATAAGGTCATCGGGATTGTACGGCATCTCACATTTGCAAAACCTGTCACATAATTTACAGAGGATGTGAGAAAAGTAAACAAAAATGGCGATGATATTGATTCAAGAAATTTAGGGTTTAGGGTTTGTAACAATGATTATTGTCGACTAATAGTTCACAAGTTTTTGCTCCTTTTCAATAGTATAATTGTCTACACCACTTCTTAACAGCCTTCAGATACATCACAAATGCAAATTTAATTGCAGTAGTTTAAATGAATGCTTACACGGCTATGCGGTCAGGTACAAAGCTGCCGGTAGCCGACTTGTACTCAAAGCGACAGAAGTAGTCCTCAGCATTGACAGAATCAAGCTTTGTATAGCTACGAAAGCTGTGGACATTGCACTTTCCCTCAATGGTGTCAGCACTCTGAACATCATAGTGGTCAGAGAGGAACACCTCTTTCGAACCATGAAATGGTCGCCTCCCACCAATGGACTCCTCCGGCCGATAGTACCAACGCACCCGTACTCTCACATTTGTGCCTCTAGATCCTGCTGCCTCAATTGCCTCAACTCTTGCGACATAGGGAGGCTTTGACGCATCGATTGCCCTCATCAGAACACAATCCCCAGCTGGACGAAAAAGTGGGAGAATCAAACAAATCACAAACCAGCCAGTGGAAAGCTTTACATCAACAACACTATTATTTCAATGTAGCTTCCTGCACTATCTCTAGAGAAAAGATACTGCTCGCAACGCCACAGATTGTGAGTCATAAACATATATAGTCCGAGAAAGTGAAGCGATCAACCTTATTTGAATCACCGATTTTAAGGTTCACATGTTGAATATAGGGAGGGAGATACTTGCACAAGCACCTAAAAGGTTAAATTCCAAAGAAATTAAGTTTACGAGCATACAATCCGATGACTTAATCACTTTAAGGCCACAATGAAGCATTGGCGTCACAGATGTATAGATCGCTGTGTGACTGTGATGCCAACGCTACCCTAAAACTATTAATCCTTTACTTGCTACTTGCTTCCAACCTTGATTATAACACATCCATTTCCATTTCTCCGCAGTGACAGTCGGAACTCGGAAGATAGAGAGTTCATCCATGGCAGTAGAAGCACAAAAATTGCCCAAAAAATACCATCCAGCCCCTCAAAACGACCGGAACAGAGCGAACGAAATAGCCGAATGGAAGCATAGCCATTTCGTGACGACATCAATCAGCCCCGACCTTGAAACGCGCGAATCTCCAGGGCCCGGAGACCGACACCCGCGTACAGATTCTGAGTCCACCAAAAAATCGACAGAAGTATCGCAACCGGAACCCTTAAAATTCCCGGATCAGCTTGCGCGGATGAGAACGGAGAGGGAGGGAAGGAGAGAGGTCTCACGCTTGATGACTTTGTCGGAGCCCTTGATGGTGTAGGACTCGAGGATCCGTTTGGGCGGCCGCGACTTCGCCATGGGGGGCGCGACGACGGCGACGGCGAGGTGGGGGCCGGGAGCTAGGGTTTGGAGGAGACGGAGGAGGAGACCACGGGAAGACGGGGAATTATTTTTTGTTTATTTTTTCCTGTTCGAAACGCCAAGGCCTTTCTCGTGAGCGGCTTTCACGGCAGGAGTAAAGAGTTGGCGCGGGTGGCGTGGCCGCCGTGGAAGGTAAAAATGGCGGCAGTGAAAAATCGTGGCGAGGGGCGCGGAGGCGTATCGGCCGTTGGCTTATATGAAGAGTGTGGATCGTGGCCGTTGATAGCGGCTGCTTCTGGATGGTTCGGAAGAGACCGGATGGTCGTGCTATGTACGAATAGTGGATTGATTGGACAGTAGACTCCGAGACACTCGAGTGCCTGCCCATTCAATTTACGGACTGCACAGGCACATGATCCAAAAAAAAATATTTTGTGGCGAAATACGAGTAACTGTACGGAGGTCCTACCTGGAGTGAAAATAAAAGTACAAGGAATATAAACTGTTAATATACTTCATCCGTTATTAAAAATTTGTCACATTCAATTTATTTTTCTTAAAAGGAATAGTATATACAGCTTAAGTACCAACAAAAGGAGCCACTGATAATCGACCATATAGTTACCTTTTTTGTTGAAAGTAACTAATATAGTTACTTAGGTATGTGAGTATTTGAAGATGGAACAGTGATCTATTCAAAAATAATAAATGCACAGTGTTGTATGCATTTTGTATACTCGTTTTCTAATTTTAGGT
Organism: Tuctoria greenei; assembly: GCA_036927565.1. NCBI lineage: Eukaryota > Viridiplantae > Streptophyta > Magnoliopsida > Poales > Poaceae > Tuctoria > Tuctoria greenei. The sequence goes on from JAYESD010000011.1 coordinate 145,749,760, forward strand.
ATCTTCACCAAAAATAAGGGTATGGTTGGAACCTTTAGAGCTAATTGTTAGCTAGCTAATAATTTATTAGCTGAATTGGGTCGGCTAATTATTAGCTAGCTAAGTATTAGCTGGAGGTTGTTTGGAACCACTAGAGCTAATTTAGTCTCTAAACACTAATTGATTATTTTGCCCCTAAATTGTACCTAAGAGGTTGCTTGGGTTGCTTCTGACGGACCAAGCTAGCTCAATCACGGAGCCCTTCTCCACATCGGGGGGGGGGGGCAAATCGAAGAGATCAGCGGTGTTGGCAGCCCTGACGATGTAGGAGGAAGGCGAGAACTACCTTAGAGCTGACGCGGCGATGGCTGCGGGGCGACAGGGCGATGAATCCGGCGGGGTCAGCGGGGCGACAGGGCCGGCGGGGCGACGGCCGGCGAGGGACGGCGGGGTCGTACGGGTGGACTTTTTCGGGAGTGGATGGAGAGAGAGGAGGGGCAGATGAGGGAAGGAGGGAGGGGTATTTTAGACTTTAATCAATTATTAGCTGGGATTAGCTGAGGTTAGGCAGCTAATGAAATAACTATTAGCTGTGGGATTAGCTAATTTTTAGTCCTACTATTAGCTGAGGAGTTTGGAACCTCTAAAGCTAATTTTAGCAGCTAACTATTAGTTTTAGGGGTTCCAAACAGCCCCTAAGACTACCTAAAATTCTTCATCTACAACGTTAGGTACCACTCTGTCGGTGGTTTGGAACCGGCAGATCTCCCTACACTACTAAAGTGATAGGGGAGTTTGATGTTCGGTGTGGGCGCGCGGAGATTCAAGAAGGTGAATGGGAGTTTGACACAGGAGACGCAAGAATTTACGTGGTTCGGGTCGCCTAAGCGTAATACCCTACTTCACTGGTGTGTTGGTGTTGTATTAGCAGTAAGAGCTTGCCACGAGTGTATGGGGTGCGTATGATCGCCTGTCCACCTCCGTGAACGTCCCGCGTGTATCGTCGGCCTGTCCTTTTATAGTACAAGGGCAGGCCATTACAATTTAGCCTGGCCCGACATGTGGCCCCGGCGGTTACTAGTATTGATACACGCTTAATTGCTCTTAATAACCCTGTAACGGGCTTTGACAGCACCGTTACTGGTGTTAAGATCATCCGTTTAAGTGTCATTAATATGACATTAATGACACTTAATCGGGTCTTGAAGTCCTTGGCTCTCCTTTGAAGATCCGGAGCCGTTACAAGGTCTTCCGGAGGTTAGAAGCTGGAGGTCTAGCGATTGGACACGTGGCAGCTCCGGAGCTTGCTGTGGGAAGCAGGTAGCTCCGGGACTACCCGACACGTGTCAGGTCCGGAGCTTCTCTCGGTCTGGGGTTAAGTCCGGAGGTGCCATTTGGGTACGTGGCCCGGAGCTTCCCCCTTGTGGGCGGTAGCTCCGGTTTGGCAGTACACGTGGCGACCCAGGGATTAACCATGTTGGAGAAGCGGGTCCGGTTATGTCTGACATGTGGGCCTCCAAGGGTCTTCAAACCAAGTAGATGACCTTCCTTTGAGATTTTCGTAACCTCAAGGGGTGTATGGTTTCTAGGGTACCGACAGTGGCCCACTGGACCTACCTCCGAGGAAGATCACTGGGGTGAAGTCATTTCGTTGGAGGTGGGTCCATCCTCGCGACTCTTGAACTGAGTCTTCAAGGGTCTTCGAAGGTGCCGTTGGCAGGGATTTACAGTTAGATCCCGCCGCATGGCGCACCTTGTGCAGCAGATGAGATCTTTGACGTGCGGATCTCACGCAATTGAAGGTCGTCGGTTCCCGATACGAAAACCGTATCGGTTCCGCGCGCCTTGTCAGGCCGCCGCCTTTGGGTTTCCCGCCTCGTGATGACAACTGTTCGCCTGGGTAAGAGCCTCGACTTGATCGTCGGGGTGGTCCCGGGCCCTCTTGTCATCGGCTGGGTTGAATTCTTGAGTGGTATCTTCGACTTCCCTGCGGTTTCCATCCAAGCGTTGCGAGGGCTTACTTAAGAAGGAAAGCGCGCACCGTCGGGAGTTCTTTACGCCTCTCATCTGATCTTACGCTCAAACTCCCAACTCGTGCTTCGCTCCTCTTCTCTTGCCTAGCTGTGCCGCGATGGAGTTGGGTCTGCGCGAGAGTCGCTTGAAGACCGACGGCGATTTGAAGAAGGTTCGGGCCCTTATGGGGTGGTCCTCGGACTTCTTCAACCGCTTGGTCCGTGTCGGCGGAGAGCTCCCCTTCGAGAAGGATCGCGCCGGCGAAATGGTGTACTTTTCTTCGTACGCCATGGTGGGGTTGATCCCACCTTTTTCTTCCTTCTTCTTGATGCTGCTAGACTTCTATAGTCTGCAGCTATACCACCTTGGCCCTCACTCCATTCTCCTCGTGTCTATTTTTGTTCACTTCTGTGAGATGTGGGTGGGCATCCCCCCTGCATCGAACTCTTCCGGACCTTCTTCACCGTCCATACCACCGGCCGGAGCAATGAGTACCTTGGCTTCTACTACTTTGTGAAGCGCAAGAAGTGCCCATTCAAGTACCTCCGATCGTTCCCTTCCGGGAAGTGGGATGACTAGAAGAAAGATTGGATAGTTGTCAGGGTGGAGGAGCACGAGAGGTTGGAGCTGCCCGACGGTCTGCCCGGCATCGACACGACGATCTGGAGTGAAGCTCCGGTGCTGGCGGAAGCTTTCAACCCTGCCTTGACCAGGATCCGCCAATGTGTGGAGGGAGGGTTGACTCCTCAGGCGGTATTTTGCAATTTCCTGGCCAACAGGTGGGCGCCGCTGAAGAGGAGGAAGAAGCTCGCTTGGGCCCTCAACAGCGTGATGGACGAGGACCGGGTTGAGACCGGGTTGAAGTCCAACATGGTGGGGAAAACCTTGGAGTTCCACCTCAAGAAATCCCAGCACGGCATCGACGTCGACGGTGATGACTTGACTCCACCGTCGGCCTTTCTCCCTCTGAACGTGGAAGTGGAGTTCAGCAGGGAGCTCCGGCGGAAGATGCCCGCACTTGACGACCTTGGTGTCGTCGAGAGAAGATCAACCACCCGGGTGGCGATCCTCGGAATGCCCGAATATGGCTCCGTCCCTGCCCCACAGCCGAGGGCCGAGGTCGTCGGCAAGGGCAAGGAGCTGGCGGATGAGTCGGAGAGCCGGAAGAGGAAGCTGCAACATGCCGACGGAAGGTCCGTCAGGCCCGCTGCTTCCGCCTCGGTTCCTTCTCCCCGGAGGGGGAGATCTTCTACCACCGTGGCGACTGTCCCCGTAGTGGGGTCCTTCCGGAACGATACCGTTCCTGCAGTGGGGTCTTCCCGGAGCGCGTCTGTTCCCGTGGTGGGATCCTCCTGGGGTGATAGCTCCGGGTGCACGACTCTGGCACCTGGGACGGCGGGAGCCTCCAGGTCCGGGGGTTCTTCCCGATCGAGGAGAGCCTCGACCCGGGAAACACCCATGGCTACGACAAGTTCCGGGGGGCCTTCTGGAGCTTCTACACCGACCGTGGCCAGCTCGGAACGTCCAGGAAAAAGGTTCCACGCAAGCTGGTGCAGAAGCCTTCCAAGGTAATTTTTAATCTTTATCTTGGTTAACTATTTAATTGTAGCAACTGTTTGTTAATTTTCTTCGTTCATCATCTGCAGCGTCCCCAAGAAGGGGAGTGAGGCTCCACCTTCAGCCACAGTGTATGAGGCCGAGAGGATGGGAGCTTCTGCTCCTGTCCTGGTGCCGCCTCAAGTGGTGGCTGAGGCTGCGACAGCTCCGGCGCCGGCTGTCGTGGTCATGGACCTCGACTCATCCCCTGAAGTTCCCATGGTAGCGCCGGACCACGGGAGTGAAGATGCGCCAGTGGCACCCGTCCCGGAGGTTGAAGCTCCGGGTCCTGGTGCTGCAGTGATGGAAGCTCCGGTTGTTGAGCCGGAGGAAGTAGTAGTCCCGGCTTCGGAGCCGGAAGGCTTTGAAGCCCCGGCGGTTGAGCCGGAGGTGACTGAAGCTCCAGCATGCGAGCCGGAGGTCGAGGTAGTTCCGGCAGTTGAGCCGATTACCTCCGAAGCACCGGCCGTTGAGCCGGTTATTGTTGAAGCTCCGGTCTCAGGGCCGGTCGAAGTTGAAGATCCTCCGGCTCCTGAGCCGGTGGTTGAAGAGGCGATGGAGCTCGAGCCTCCCTCGAAAGAGGTGTCCCGGCCGGAGCCAGTAGCAGCTCCTGCTCAGGAAGCGACGACGTCGGAGGTACCTGCGGTCGAGCCGGAGTGTCCAAACGAAGTCGCTGGCCCCCTGCCCGAGGAGGTGAATGAAGACTTGGCCGCGGGGCCTTCTTCGATGGCGACTGAGGCCATCACGGAGGACGGCCCTAGTGCCTTGGAGGCTCAGGGGTCCAATCTCGTAGAGTGGGACCTAATTTTTGTATGTGAAGACCCGTTGGAACCAGCGGAGGAGACCCCAGCAGGTCTGGAGCCCATCCCGCTGTCGATGTCTATCGACAACGCCTGCTCCAGTCTGTGTCAAGTCCAATTGGCCTTCTTCGACGACGGCAAGGCTCTTGAAGATGAGCGACAAACCCTTAGGCGGTGGCGTAACCGACTCTACTTCGAGACCAAGCTGGCGCAATCGAGGCTAGCGGATGACAAGGAGTGGATCAAGCGGGAGAAGATCCGCCTGGAGTACTGGGGCAAGCTGCTGGATGACAGGGAGAGCATGACTCGGGCCCTCGACGCTCAATCTCAGGAGATTTACAATCAGGCCAAAGCAGCCAACAGTGCGGCCGAGGAACGCCATGAAAGGCTGGAGATCATTAACACTGCACTCATCAAGCGCCGAGAGGCACTTGAAGAGAGGGAGAAACGGCTCGAGAATGAAGAGCAGAAACTCCTTGAGCTGCGGGATGATGTCCTGAGGAGGGAAGAGGAGCTCGCCGAGAAAGTAGCTCTGGCTGACAAGGGCCTCGAGGAGCGCACCAAGAAATTGGAAGAGCGCTGCCAAGAGGAAGAGGAGAAGACCTGGATGCGAGGGCAGGAACTCTACGAACACGAGTGTGCCCTTGTTGCCCGGGAGAAGAAAGTGAATGCTAGGGAGAAGGACCTGGTCGATCGCCAGAACAAGATCCACCTCCGGGAGGAGGAGCTCGGAAGACTTGAGAGGCGGGTTGCTGAAAAGATTCAGCAAAACGCCAAAGAAGTCGAGCGCCTCGCCCGCGAGAATTCCGAACTGACGGCGACCAGGAGATCCCTGGAAGAGATGAAGAGCTTAAGGACTGCGGACTCCCTACAGATTTGGAAGTTCCTGGGCAAGGTCAACGACGCGCTGACGCCGATGGGTTTCAGCCCCGTGCGCCCAGATGATCCGGAGCCGGAGCCGGAGCTTGCGCTGCAGGCGTTGAGCGCAGCAGGTAGCAAGCTCTCCAAGGTGGGCGATGTCATCGCGGACCAACTGGAGGTTGAGGGGCAATCCCTAGCGAAGAACGTCGCAGAATATGTGCTGACGTGCTACACCAGCCGGAACTCCCAATTTCCTCTGGACCCGGTGCTTGAAGGCCCCGTCGAAGGAGAAGGCGAAGCTACCCGAGCCAGCGTATCGGAGGTCGCCCAGAAGGTCGCCCAGTTCTTCCATAGGGTCTAGGATCATCTCCGTAGTTCTCACTTGTATTTTCTCTTCTTCTTCCTCAATTTTGTAATCCCTTGTCTCCAGATGTAATCTCCTGTCTCCAGATAAATGAAATCCCCAAATTTTTGTGAATTTCACTTTTTGTCTTCAACACTTTTGTCTTCACTTGGCCCCCTGGTAGATGTACACAATTTGATTGTGAACATGTACCAAAAGGATATTGTGTTTTGTTGAAGACTCATTTGCTCCGAACTTGTAGAATTTAGGTCCGAAGTCTTCGATAGTGAAGGTCCCCTAAGGTTGTCGGAGCTTAGAAGCTCTGGCATTGTCCATCGCTGGAACTTGATAGCTCTGGCAATAGCCTCTATCAACACGTGGAGTATCGATAGTTAGTCCTCCGGGGTGTCGGAGCTGAGTAGCTCCGGCAGTGACCTTTGCCAACACTTGGTTTGTTGGCAGCATACTCCATTTATGGGGTCTTCTAACCATCTTATATTCAACGTCGACGGCTGACCCCCTTAGGGGAGTCGGAGCTTAGTTAGCTCCGGCTTTTCTCCATCAACATAGACTTTATTTTTCCTGCACACTTAAGCCAAAAAAAATAGTAAAATTCGTTCCTTGTCTATAATTTCGTCGCGGCTTACGATTCTCAAGAAAACTTTAAGTTGAACGCGATTTTAAATACAACCGGATGTGTTACCTTTTCTTCTAGGTTCAACTGTCCATGTACCCACCTTACTTCGGCCTGTCGGGGTGTAGGTAGAGTGGCGTACCTAGGGTACTTGACCACGCTAAGTCGATAGCACACTCCAGCCCTAGATTGGCTTGGCGGCTTTCAGGCGAGTTGGCCATGAACGATATTTGAATCCAAAAGAACTGACAATGCAACTCAAGTCGTATATAAACCGGTCGAACTAAAATTTCTTAAGAATTGCACGTCTTTGTTATAGACAAGAAAGAGAAAAATAAAAATGTTGAGCCTGTACAAAATAAATGCACGTGGAGTCTATTTCACATGAAGATGTCTTTCATTATAGGTCCGGGGTACAGGGGAAACAAGTACACTCTTAGGGTACGGAACCAGGCTAAGTGTGTTTCATTTCTCGTTTGACCCAGGGTAGTTAGCCGCACTTTTAGTCCTGAGACTATGACAAGTGTTGCATGAGCTTTGCGGACCTTTCGGGAAAGGTTCGGCTGCTCTCCCGGAGGAACTACCCGACTCTGTACAATGACTCTATAACATACACCCCAAGTTACTCAAGACTCACCTCCGTGGTATTAAGTGTAGAACTTACGAAGGTGATCGATGTTCCAAGGATTTGGGAGAGGTGTCCCATCCTCGGTAGCCAAGCGAACGCTTCCGAGACGGGATACTTTGATCACTCGGAAGGGCCCCTCCCAGCCGGGGGAGAGTTTGTTTAACCCTTCTCTGGATAGTATTCTCCGTAGCACCAAATCGCCTTCCTCGAGCTGTCGGTTGTGTACATGCCGCTGGTGATAACGCCGTAGAGCTTGACGATATTGGGCATTCCGAACAGCTGCTTGGCACCTTCCCTCCTCAAGGAGGTCTAGGTCTTCACGCCGGAACTGGTCCTGCGCGGCTTCGTCGAAGGTCCGAACCCGGAGTGAACCCGAGGTGATTTCCGGAGGAAGGATTGCTTCAGATCCGTACACCAGAAAGAAGGGTGTCTCTCCAGTTGACCGGTTTTGAGATGTCCTGTTGGCCCATAAAGTGGGCGGAAGCTCTTCGATCCAGTTGGCTCCATGTTTTTTCAGGCGCTCATAGGTGCGTGTTTTGAGTCCCCTAAGGATTTCTGCATTTGCTCTCTCGACTTGGCCATTGCTGGCTGGGTGAGCTATGGAGGCGTAGCAAACCTGTATGTCGAGGTCTTCGCAGTATCCTTGGAATGCGGAGCTTGTGAATTGAGTCCCATTATCAGTGATGATTTTGTTTGGGACTCCAAATCTGCTTACAATGGATTGCAGAAAGTTGATAGCAGATTGCTTGTTGATTGTCATAACTGGAGTTGCTTCCGGCCACTTGGTGAACTTGTCGATGGCGACATACAGGAACTTGTAACCTCCGACTGCTCTTGGGAAGGGTCCCAAGATGTCCATCCCCCACACGGCGAAGGGCCATGTAGGAGGTATCATTTGTAAGGGCTGAGCTGGTGTATGAATTTGCTTTGCATGAAATTGGCATACTTCACATTTCTTCACCAGCTCAGTGGCATCCTGGAGCGCTGTAGGCCAGTAGAAGCCATGCCGAAAGGATTTTCCGACCAGCGTGCGGGAAGATGTGTGGTTCCCACACTCGCCTCCATGGATTTTTGCGAGAAGTTCACAGCCTTCTTCCCTTGTGATGCACCGCATTAGGATTCCGTTGGCACCGCGCCGGTAGAGATCCCCTTCTACCAACGTGTATCTTTTAGCCAATCTGACTACCCGGTCAGCGGATACATCATCGTCAGGAAGGATGTTGTCTTTCAAGTAGCTCCGGATCTCCGAGATCCATGCATCGGAGCTAGCTTGAGCTTTTGAGTCTTGCGTGCTGGGTTGCTCGGAGCTCCCGGCAGCACCTACGACCCTTGATGGCTGCCATGGTAACAGGGCCATCGGGACCGTCAGCTTCGGGATGCTGATCTCGCCCCCTTCGCTCAGTTCGGCAGGCTGAGCTGTTGGTTTTGACAACCTCCGGACAAAGGTTCCGTCAGGAGCCGGAGCTCCGGTTGACGCTTTGGTCGAGAGTTCGTCAGCTTCAGCGTTATAGGCACGCTGAACATGGTGGAGGTCTAGGACTTCAAAGTCCTTTTGAAGTCTCTGGACTTCAAGGAGGTAAGCAGCTAGCTGGAGATTATTGCAGGAGCATTCACCCTTCACCTGCTTGATGATGAGCTGTGAATCTCCTTTGACCAGCAGTTGCTTGACACCATATGACAGTGCCACCTTTAGTCCGTAGATGAGTGCTTCATACTCCGCCATGTTGTTGGTTGCCTTGAAGTCAAGGTGTACCATGTATTTTACCTTCTCCCCAGTCGGTGCAAGGAGAAGGATTCCAACTCCGGCTCCCTGCTTCTGCATGGAGCTGTCGAAGTAGAGGGTCCAGTGAGGCTCGGTGAAGGTTGGAGCTTGATACTCCGTCTTCTGCTCACTGGGGCCCCCAGGGTTTGATGGAGAGGGAGTCCATTCTGCCACAAAATCTGCCAAAGCTTGACTCTTGACTGCTTGTCTTGGAATAAATTCAAGATCAAATTCAGCCAATTCCGCTGCCCACTTTGCAATATTTCCAGTTGAATTGGGATTATGCAAGATTGCTCGAAGTGGGTAGGAGGTCACCACCGAGACTTTGTGAGCTTGGAAGTAATATCGAAGCTTCCTGGAGGCAATAAGAACTGCATAGAGCAGCTTATGCACCTCTAGGTATCGAGTCTTGGCATCATGTAATACTTCACTAATGAAGTACACCGGGCGTTGAATGGTCCAGACCCTCCCGGAGGGGTCCGGAGCTTCCTCTTCATTGACCCGGACCCTCTCGGAGGGGTCCAGATTCTCTTCGGGGACCTCCGGGTTCTGGCTGGAGGAACCCGAAGCTTCTTCATAAATGACCTGGACCCTCCCGGAGGGGTCTAGGTCTCCTGAAGTGGCTTCTTGTGGGTTCGAATCTGGGAGCTGGGACCCATACTCGCTTTCAGGAACCTCCGGACCCTCCCGAAGGGGTCTGGATTCCTGAGTGTGGGGTAGTTCTGGTCTATCCGCAACCAGAACCATACTGACGACTTCGTCAGTAGCTGAAATGTGAAGCAACAAAGGCTCACCACTACTCCAGTGCATCCCGAGATGCATCCGGAGGTGGTGGACGTTGGAGAAGAGCATGCGCTGCCTGGAGCGCGTGTTCCGGGTTGTCATGATTTGCCGACGCAGTAAGCGACGCCGGCGCACCATCACGTTGCCCAGCACGATTTGCTGGAGGAGACGGTGGTGGTGGGAGTGCGACTCCTGCTGGTGCTGAGGCTCCTGCTGGTGGCTGCCTGTTGGAGGGATTGCCCCCAAAAGCCTGAACAGCAGGTTGACCATTGGATGATCCAGCAGCTGAGTTCACCATTCTCGGAATCTCAGGCGCCCCTACCTGGCGCGCCAACTGTCGGTGGTTTGGAACCGGCAGATCTCCCTACACTACTAAAGTGATAGGGGAGTTTGATGTTCGGTGTGGGCGCACGGAGATTCAAGAAGGTGAATAGGAGTTTGACACAAGAGACACAAGAATTTACGTGGTTCGGGCCGCCTGAGCGTAATACCCTACTCCACGGGTGTGTTGGTGTTGTATTAGCAGTAAGAGCTTGCCACAAGTGTATGGGGTGCGTATGATCGCCTGTCCACCTCCGTGAACGTCCCGCGTGTATCGTCGACCTGTCCTTTTATAGTACAAGGGCAGGCCGTTACAATTTAGCCTGGCCCGACATGTGGCCCTGGCGGTTACTAGTATTGATACACGCTTAATTGCTCTTAATAACCCTGTAACGGGCTTTGACAGCATCGTTACTGGTGTTAAGATCGTCCGTTTAAGTGTCATTAATATGGCATTAATGACACTTAATCGGGTCTTGAAGTCCTTGGCTCTCCTTTGAAGATCCGGAGCCGTTACAAGGTCTTCCGGAGGTTAGAAGCTGTAGGTCCGGCGATTGGACACGTGGCAGCTCTGGAGCTTGCTGTGGGAAGCAGGTAGCTCCGGGGCTACCCGACACGTGTCAGGTGCGGAGCTTCTCTTGGTCTGGGGTTAAGTCCGGAGGTGCCATTTGGGTACGTGGCCCGGAGCTTCCCCCTTGTGGGCGGTAGCTCCGGTTTGGCAGTACACGTGGCGACCCAGGGATTAACCATGTTGGAGAAGCGGGTCCAGTTATGTCTGACATGTGGGCCTCCAAGGGTCTTCAAACTAAGTAGATGACCTTCCTTTGAGATTTTCGTAACCTCAAGGGGTGTACGGTTTCTAGGGTACCGACACACTCGATTCTCCCTCCGACGTGGTGTTTCTGCCAGCAGCAGGGGCGAGCGCCTTAGCGCTTTGAACTGAAAAAATAATGTCATGGTGTAACTCACCTCAACAGTCTCCATTTGTACATAAATGTTTTCATTCTTTTTATAATAATGTTGGACACCGGTCCAGGGCTTCTGAAAAAAATTCTCTCTTGTCACATTTGGGTGAGAGAAGGGGGACACTTATATCCAGATATCCTGGTGGAGATGATTATTTAACATCTACCGCTTATTTTAGATTTGGGTCTCCATATGAATAGTCCATTAGAGTCATCCTAATAATTGATGATCCTTATCGACGGAAGAGATTCATCAGATGTTGATACATACAATGGTACTAACATGATTATTTTTTCTTGACTCTGGTGTCACATAGGCAACCAAAAACATAAAAAAACCCACTACCCCTTTTTGTCTCCCTTGCAACTTTATTTATCAATGTCCCTTTACTTTTGGTTTTGCTTTGCCGTTTTTAACAGGAGTGAACAGCGGAAGGAGGAGCCAAAGGTTGTTAAAGCATTTTTTCCCTATCATTTTACATTCTATGTGGCTCGTCAGGTTGAGATATTGGTCGAGCATTCTGTCATACATAAACTAACATGAATATTATTAAAATTTGTGAGAATCGGTTTTGAATAAACCAATTAATCGGTTTGTGAACATCCTGTAATAGATCGAATAGTCATTTTAGTCGCCAAAGCTAAACTGACAGCTAACAGCTTTAGCCCAATGTATATACAAATAGCCCAAACGGGGTTTTGGGCCCGTTTGGATTGTTTCCCTTGTTTACCTTTCCAAAGTTTGGTGTTGCCAAATTTTGGTGAAGAATTTGGTCACCTAAAGTTTGGTCAACATTGGTAAAGAAAATGAACTAGCATAATACATTAGTCCATTGGCTTGTCAAATTTTGACTTCAATCCAAATACACTCATATTTCATGGTCAACTACCAAATTTTGGTAAGGTAAGTATTGGTAGCAGTTCAAACACACCCAAGCTTTCGGCGTGCAAATTTACATTTCAAAATCTAACTATAGAGAGAATCGGCCTCTGGCCGAATGGCTAGCTTCTCCAGGTGTGAGAGCTGCCCACTTGAGTTTGATTCCTCCCAAACGCAGGTGTCTCACCCTTCTTCTTAACAATATCTCGGTGAGCTGCCCCGTGTGTTCAAAAAACAATTTATCTAACTATAAAATATGTAGTCATAGTTTGAGGGTTGAAATTGAAGTTAATTTGCAGATCTGACATTGATGCAAATATAACTAGTTACAACAGATATGATGTTAGCAAGCTGCCAGCTATGGTCCCCGACAGCGCGGGAATGGAACTTGGGTGCGAGGATTCAAATGAAAAGAAGGAAGAAGTTGGGTCGCGCAGGAGCCATCGGACCCGTGTACCAAACACCCGTTTTTTTGGATCTGAATGGGCCAGTTTGTAAGCGTTACGCGCAAGAGAATGTTAAGGGAGGAACGAAACAACAAACCTTGATAGGTTAGTTGAGACAAGCTCGAGATCTCGAAGCGCAACAAATTCTTTGAGTGAGACGCCCGTCCTCACCCTGGGACTGCGTCTGGTGTCCTATCCTTCGAGTCGGGACTTCCTCGATCTTCTATGACCAACGGCGTTGACAGGCCTGATGGACGTCGCGTTGAACACCACCACCGGGATGTTGGTCTTGGGTCGGTGTACACCCATACCCATATCGCGGTCAAGAGTACATACGATTCTGACCCTCATCGCCTTTCTCACTCAGGTGATCGTCTTCAGTTTACTTCTACTGCACCGCGTCTGAATTTGCCCAAGCTTAATTTCTCGAAGTTTGATGGCACAAACCCTGAGTTGTGGAAATAGTGTTGTGAGGATTACTTTGAGATGTATTCGATAAATCCGGGCATTTGGGTCAAGGTGGCCTCCCTCCACTTCGAGGGGTCCGTTGCTCGCTGGCTTCATTCAGTCGAGTGTAAACTCATAGATTCCTCTTGGCACATATTTTGCTCCTTAGTGGTTGATCGATTTGGCCGTAATAAACATGAGATTTTAATTTGCAACTTGTTACACATTAAATAGACTGCTACAGTGGAGGATTACATTGAGGAATTCTATACACTGGTTGACACTTTGCATGCTTATGAGTCCTTCACAAATCCTCTGTTCTATACTCATCGGTTCATTGATGGATTACGACCTGACATTCGTTCTGCTGTAATTGTTCACCGCCCTCTCGACCTGGATACTGCTTGTGTACTTGCTTCCTTGCAGGAGGAGGTGTCGTCTCCACTTTCCAAACAGACGTTTGGGCGTTTTGAAGCTCAGTGGCGTAGTCCATCTGAATCCCCTAATGTTAATAGGCCAGCCAACAAGAATGCTTATCCTCTGCTTCCTCCACCCAAGATTGACAGGCCTATTATCACTGACAACAAATTCTTTGATGACAAAATTGTGTTAGCTACTGATCGACTTCAAGCTCTTAAGGCTTATCGGATGGCAAAGGGACTCTGCAAAATTTGTGCTGAAAAGTGGTTTCGGGGCCACAAATGTTCACCATCTGTTCAGTTGAATGCGGTGCAATAATTATGGGAGGCTCTGGGCACTGAAGATGCTTTTGATGATCACACATTGGATGTAGATTCTCCTCAATTATTCGTGACCTTGTCCCTGGCAAGTGTGACGGGTATAGAGACACCTATGACTATGAAGTTATTGGGTCATATTCACAATATCAACTTACTTGTCCTCATAGATAGTGGAAGTACACATTCATTCTTGAGTTCCTCCATAGCAAAATTGATCCCGGGGGCTACTCATTTACCAACACCATCTACAGTGGTCGTGGACAGTGGTGATGCAATCTTATGTTCTTTAGAGCTGCGACAATTATCATGGACAATGCAACAATATGACTTCTATTCCGATTTCAAAATTATTCCTCTCCACTGTTATGACATGATACTTGGTATTGACTGGTTGCAACAACACATTTATATGCAGGTCAACAGGGGTCAGAAAATGGATGTTCATTCCCCACAATGATTCTACTATTCTGCTGCAAGGCCTATTACCTGACATTCCACTTCATACTGTAATCCAAATCAACCACCTGCATGCAACTCCTACATCTCTGAACATGGACAATCTGCCAACAGGCATTCAGTCAATTTTGAAGGAATTTTCAATCCTTTTTGAAGCCCCCAATGGCCTTCCTCCAAACAGAGCTTGTGATCATGTCATCCCACTCATACCAGGAGCACGTCCAGTTAACATCAGACCGTATATATACCCTCGTACGTTGAAATCAGAAGTTGAATCTCAAGTACAAGAAATGCTGAACAATGGCCTTATCCAACATAGCAAAAGTGAATTCAATTCACCAGTCCTTCTTGTTAAGAAGAAAGACAACACTTGGAGATTTTGTATTGATTTCATACATTTGAATGTATTGACTGTGAAAAGACAATTTCTCATTCCTATTATGGAGGACATATTTGCTGAACTAGCTAATTCCAAATGGTTCACAAATTTAGACCTTTGGGCTGGTTTCATCAAATTAGACTTCGGCCGGGAGAGGAATATAAAACTGCATTCTCCACTCACTTAGGACATTATGAGATCTTTGTTCTATCATTTGGCTTAACTGGGACACCTGCAACATTTCAAGGAGCCATGAATGCAACTCTTGCACCTCTGCTTCAAAGGTGTGTATTGGTTTTCTTCGATGACATCCTGATATACAGTCCTGATTATGAATCACATCCCCAACACATTAAGCAAGTGTTTACTCTTCTCGTGCAAGATCGATGGAAGGTTAAATTTTCCAAGTGTTACTTTGCTCAACAACAACTCTCTTACCTTGGACATATCATCAGTTCAGAGGGAGTAGCCACTAATCCTGAAAAGGTTTCAGTTATTGTGAATTGGTCGATTCCTTCTTCTGTTAAGGAGTTGCGAAGTTTCCTAGGACTAGTTGGGTACTACATAAGATGTGTTCCACATTTTGGTGTTATTAGTAAGCCTCTCACAAACCTCCTTTGCAAAAACATTCCCTACATTTGGACTTCAGAACACTCTAGTGCATTTGCTGCCCCGAAAGCATCCCTTTCTGATGCCCCTGTTCTAGCTCTTCCCAACTTTGATAAACCCTTCTGCATAGAAACAGATGCAAGTGGCACAGGCGTCAGAGCTGTCCTCATGCAAGATGGTCACCCAATTTCCTTCATCAGTAAAGCTTTGGGACCAAAAACAAATAGATTGTCAGCCTATAAGAAGGAATACTTAGCTATTTTGACAAAAGTTAACCATTGGAGATCCTACCTTTAATATGGGGAATTTATCATTAAAACTGATCAGAAGAGCCTTCTCCACCTCACTGATCAGCGACTTCATACACCTTGGCAGCAGAAAATGTTTTCCAAATTATTGGGTTTACAGTACCGCATTGTATATAAGGAAGGTGCATCTATCAGAGTTGCTGATGCTCTGTCCCGACTACCCAGCCATCACTCTGAATCTCTGTCCATGTCCTCATCAACACCTTCCTAGCTTCTAGATATTGTAAATAGTTACACATCAGACCAACACACCCACGATATCATTTCATCTCTTATTGTGGATTCCTCTGCTGCACCGTCCTACAACTTGAGTAACGACATTCTGAGGTACAAAGGCAAAATTCGGTTGGGCCACTACCCTGCTTTACAAACTAAGATCATTGACTCACTTCATTCTAGCGCCCTAGATGGACACTCAGGAATACGTGTTGAAAGTGCATCTAAGATACCCGTGGGTTTTGGATGATTGATGATGACAATTAAGTAACTAATGAGCTTAGTGATCTTAAGCACGGGTGTGGAATCAAGTGGAAACACAAACCCTCAAAAAGGGAAAGGATGAAAATGGCGATGCTGACTCGAAAAGAAGAAACTAGGGTTTCCAGCGTGTCGAGTTTGGACTAGCCATATGTGTATGAGGATGTGTGCGTAAAGTGCATTGAGATCAAGTTGGGAGCTCAAAGCGGTTTAGAGATCAAAACCTATTGAGAGAAGAGAGTTGGAGAAGTCTGGCAGGAGTGGCTAGACTAGTCCGTGCAGGTGGCAGGACTAGTCCGCTCCAGGCTGACCAAGTCCGTTTTCAGCCGGACCAGAAGGGTCTGATTGAGTTCGGACTAGTCCGTAGTGGGACGGACTAGTCCGGGTAGTCATGAAGTGGGTTTTCGGGACTAAGACCCAAAACCACGGACTTGTCCGTTTTAGTCTGGACCAAGAGGTCCTGACTGAGATCAGACTATTCCGCCCTAGGGGCCGGACTAGTCCGGATTTGTGAGAGATAGGCGCTTCAGCGACTAAGTCTGGGAGGTCGGACTAGTCCGCCCTGGGGTCCGGACTGTCTCCAGACTAGTCCGTTTTCACACGGAACAAAAGGTTCTGTGTGAGATCGGAGTAGTCCGGTATGGACTGGACTAGTCCGTTTTGAAGTGACCGTTTGAATTTGAAGTTTAGAGGGTAGCGTGACGATTGCCGCGCAGTGCGAAAGTTGTCAGGGACATCAGTGGTCCCAAAGGCCGGACTAGTCCGCCCATCTGCTGAAGTCAGCAATATGGACTGGGAACCTCTATAAATAGAGGACCCCTGGGTTCATTTGAACCAATTCTTGAGAACTTTGAAACCCTAGCGCCGCCACATCAAACTTTGAGCCTCCAAAAGCCTCCTTCTTGCCCATCTTCCCTCTAAAACTAATTCTTGTGTTGATTAGGGTTTGGTGAGGTGAAGAAGAGGAAGAACACCGCTCCAGGCTCTCGGTTTGATCTCTTGCACTTGTTGAATCTTTGTGATCTATGGCCTGAGTCATTCTTTGTGATTTGAGATTGTATTTGTGGTGGGAGCCTCAGATTGTGAGAAGCCCCAACGAATCTTGTATTCACCCTTTGTGATAGTGGAGAACCAAGTTAGGCCCTTGTGGTAAACTTGGTGAGGGAAGGGTTGTTGAACCCGGTCCTTCGTGGACTCCTTAACGGGGACGTAGATTCCTTTGTGGGATCAAACCTCAGAATAAAATCCTTGTATCCCTTGTGTACTTCGCTTTCACTTATCACACATTGCTTCTAGGGTTAACTTTACCGTATTTGTTCATCACTCTTGTTTTATTGTGATCCTTAGGCTCATACTTGCTCCATAACTTGTTAAGGTTCACTAAGTCATTCTAACATACTTTGCATCACAAGAATATAACTAAAACTTGTTAGAAACCCTTTTTAGTTTTTCCCTGCAGGTGGACCGGACTAGTCCGCCCCCCCTTGAGTACTGATCTCGTTTTATTAAGTCATTTCAGGTCGATTAGCCTATTCACCCCCTCTAGGCAACTTTCACCTGTGGCACTTCACCGGATTAAACAATTGTTTGCTTGGACAGGCATGACTTCTTTCGTTACTACCTTCATCAAGTCTTGCGAGATCTGTCTGTGTGCTAAGTTTGATCGAGCTCCTTACCCCGACCTCTTACAACCTATACAGACCTCTTCTCAAGCCTAGTAGGTCATCTCAATGGATTTCGTGGAAGGGTTGCCTAACTCTGGACATGCCAACTGTTTATTTGTTGTCGTTGACAAGTTTTCAAGGTACTCCCATTTTATTCCTCTGCATCATCCTTATACTGCAACTTCATTGGCACAATTGTTCATCGATAATGTCTACAAACTACATGGCATGCCTCAAGCAATCATTTCAGATCGGGACCCCATATTCCACAGTAAGTTTTGGACTGAGCTATTCTCCTTGGCTGGTGTTCAGTTAAGAATGAGCTCCTCATTCTACCCTAAGTCCGACGGCCAGACTGAACGAGTTAATCAATGCATTGAGACTTATCTGCGCTATTTTGTGCATGCCTGTCCTTCGAAATGGATCAATGGATTTCTCTGACCGAATACTGGTACAATACCAGTTATCATTCATTAGTGGACAAGACACCCTTCGAAGTGTTGTATGCTCGTCAACCATCTCATTTTGGCTTAACTCCGAACTCAGCTTGTTCACATGGGGATCTCAATTCATGGCTTCAGGAACGTAGTGTCATGCTTGATCTCACACAATAGCATATGCTGAGAGCTCAACATCGCATCAAACAACACGCTGATAAGACGCGCTCTGATCGTACATTCTCAGTCGGTGATTTGGTGTTTGTCAAGTTACAACCTTATGTGCAATCATCCTTATCTCGCCGATCTTGTCAAAAACTGGCATTCAAATACTTTGGACCTTACAAGATTCTGGCTCGGGTGGGTTTTGCTGCATACAAGCTGGAGCTTCCTCCTTCCTCGCCTGTCCACCCGGTGTTTCATGTATCTCAGCTCAAGGGCACCAATGCCCGTGCAGCTCATGTAAGTCCGGTTCTACCTGGTTCTCACCTTGATGTTCTGGTACCTTAGGCTATATTGCAGGACCTACTGATCCATCGTGGAGGCTCTTTGTTGTGCCAAGTCCTGATCAAATGGACTAGCCTTCCTCCGGAGTTGGCTACCTAGGAGGACTTCGACAAGCTCGTCCAGGAGTTTCCCCACGCGCCTGCTTGGGGTCAAGCACACTCTCATGGGCGGGGGAATGTCAGCAAGCTGTCTTCTATGGTCCCGACAGCGCGGGAATTGAACTCCAGCGCGAGGATTCAAATGAAGAGAAGGAAGAAGTTGAGTTGTGTTAGAGCCGTCGGGCCTGTGTACCAAACACTCGTTTTGCTGGACCCGAATGGGTCAACCTGTAAGCGTGACACGCAAGAGAATGTTAAGAGAGGAATGGAACAACAAACCCTAACAGATTAGTTGAGTCAAAATATTCTTTCTGTCTTCTCTTCCTCTCTTCCGACTTCTTCTTCCTCACGAAAACCTCTCTTCTCCGGCAATCCTCTTCACATATAAGTATGCATCCAATTTTGTTTTGTCAATCCTCTTCACATATAAGTATGCATCCAATTTTGTTTTGTCCATATTACCGCTTCATTGGCTAAAGCACGCGTTTCGAGCAGCGGTCAATGGCCAAGCAACTGCCATATGCCATGACGCCATCCGCCAGCATAGTGCGATTCGTTCTACAGCAAGTGCTTCCTTTCAAAGATGTCCCATTCGATATTGTGAGTTGGGACGATGCCTAATGTATACGACATCTATCCCAAAAATATTTATTATTTATTAGGATAAAAATTTAGTTTAAAATTTACCTTAAGTGCTAAGTATTTTACGATGGTGGAGTAAATTTGGTTTTCCAGAAAAAATACTATAGAATAAGGACAGCAACACTAGTTTGAAGATTGACGTGTTATATAAAGTCGAGTCAACAAGTGTTGTCCAAGTTTTCGTCAAGTACGTAAACAACACGGCGTCAGTGCATGCAGAGCCTTGCGTTTTCGATGGATTGTCCTACAAGCCGCGTGTCGAATCCGGATACATGCATGGGCTAATGTTTTGCATCGCTTGTATGAGTTTTTTTCTTCCGTCAACCAACTTAATTACGCGTAGTGAAATGCATGTATCTAGCTAGCTAGTACATGATGCCTTATCCTACTCACGGCTTGAGAAGCGTCCAAATTCATTGGAACCGCGTCGAAAAGGAGCACCTACTACCGATGCTTTTATAGATTCCAGCCTATCCTCTGCGAATATAATGTGAAAGGAAATGATGATCACTTTCACATAATGTTGCAAGTGTGATAACATATTGTTTTTCTATAGTTTTTTTTTTAAATCCTAATATCGAATAGTCTGAAGGCTTTAAACTAATGGCTGGCAACCATTACAAAACTGAGAGAGATTTGCACGCTTACTCGCTCGATTTTTTTTCCTTTTCTGAAAATAATGATAAAAGACAATTAACCATGATCCATTTCACTCTGAATTTACCGATCTCTCTCAGACGAAACAAGAAGGAAGCATACATTTGATTGCAAATGTTAGAGTAGAGCAAGTGGTTTCATGTTCGTCGCAGCGAAATCGTCGGGAAATGCAAGATCATCAGGTGCTCCGCTCCCAGAGAATCTCTTGGAATTCTCTCGCGTCGATTTTGATCTCTACCGTCCAAGCAAGCTAGCACACTGCACACGGCGCAAGTAGCAGAGATGGCACCGGAACCTTCGAGAAGAAACACCGCGTCCGTGCCGTCTCGACGACGACCGCTGTGACGTCACGCGTTGTCGGTGCACGGGAGGGGCATTTCCGTGAGTTGCCCGTCCGCGCTCGTCCGGAGCTATAAATACCCCTGCACGCGCAGCGGATGAGACACATACACAAAACGCAATCTTGCAATCCTGCCCCCTAGAGAAATCTTAATCGCAATCTCGTTTCTCGATCTCGCCGAGGAAGAGGAATGGCGGCGGAGGAGGGCGTCGTGGTCGCGTGCCACACCAGGGAGGAGTTCGACTCCCAGATGAACAAGGCCAAGCAAGCCGGCAAGCTGGTACGCGCCCCCGGTCCCCGGTCCCCATCTCCCTTCCCCTCAACCTCCCCGTGTTTCGGGGTGCTAGATAGGTGGTAGTACTAGTTCTTAGGGTTCCTGGATCCGTGTTGGTTTCCGGTGCCTTGTGCTTCTCGCGCGAGTAGGTGGGAATTGGGTTTAAATCCACCGGAATCGTTCTGTGGGTGATTGCTTTTTGGCGATTACTGCCCAATTTCTAGCGATCGACGAACCGTAAGCAGATTTTGGATCGTGCGTTGCAGGCAGGAGATCAGCGCATATGCGTTTGAGATCCTCGATCTGATTGTTTTGAGGGTTCATGTTTGGTGTTCATTCGCTTGTGATTTGTTTGCTAAATGCTAGATGGTTCTCTAGTTATGTAGTAGCTAGGCGTAGTTTCAATTCTCATTTAGCTGCAGATCCAAGTGGCTTCGTGTCAGTATTTAGAATGATTTTTTTGTGGAACCGTAAGCGTGGTACAGCCTGGAATTACTCTTCTTGCAGGAGCTTTCGTCCGAGGCTGCTTGCAGTTGACATGAATAGGAATGATAAAACTTAATAACTCTGTTATAAAGTCGTTCAGAGTAGAATAAAATTTCATTCATGGACTGGTACTAAGATTCTAGGAAGGCACGTTGAACTGGTATAGTAGAATTCAGCGGCTGTGGACCAGCTTCTGAAAATTTTCTTCCTCGATGTGACTGGTTTGTTTTCTTCAGGTATCGGTAATGACTGATTAGAATTCTTCCACACATGACAATGATTTCTTGATAAGTTTTTAACGTGTATTAGTATTGTCTATTGGACCATGAACATGTTTCTCGTACTTGTCAATTCCTTATTTCTGCCACCTGACTATGGCTTCTGAATTCCTTGGCACTGCAGGTTGTGATTGACTTCACTGCTTCATGGTGCGGTCCATGCCGCTACATCGCCCCAGTCTTCGCTGACATGGCCAAAAAGTACCCTGGTGCTGTCTTCCTGAAGGTTGATGTTGATGAGCTGAAGGTGAGCACGCTAACATCAAACTTTTCCCAGGACAGGGAGTCCTTATGACTACTGTCTGACTTACAGAGTTTCTTCCTGTCCCAACAGGATGTTGCCGCGGAATACAAAATCGAGGCGATGCCGACCTTCCTCTTCATCAAGAACGGCAACAAGGTTGACAACGTCGTTGGTGCCAAGAAGGATGAGCTCCAGGCTAAGGTCGAGCAGCACCATGCCGTGACTGCCACCGCATCTGCCTAAGATGGCTAGCAAAGTGTTACCACCAATAAGAGGCAGCGCCTAGTCGCTGTCGGTTTGATTAGGGTGTCGTTGAACTGTGCGTGGGTCGAGAGTTTGGATATGTCTGGCATTGTTCTAAATACTTGATAACTGTAGCTTGTACTGTAACTGTGAAGTTTGTGTCTGAGGCTCTCGGCTACTCTGCTTGATTGTGACTATGGAATAGGGTCATTTGCTGATAAACTTGTGCGTTGTTGCTCTGGATGTTCCTGCTCGATGGGTATAAAGTTAGCTGCCTGTTGTTTGAGATTCAGTAGCAGCAGCAGTCGCATACGGTGTGATAATTTGAGAAGGCTGTGTAGTAGCCAAAAAAAGCAAGCCACAGCAGCCAGTGGCGTAGCTAGATGATTCATACAGGGTATGCACACCTACGCATTACTTTAAGTAAAACTATATGACGTTTAGACATATAAAAATCTTCATTGGATCCTACAAATTCTAGGTATGCACAAGCATACCTGGCAACAACCCAGCTAGCTACGCCACTGACGGCAGCAGCCGGCGCCCGGCAGCCAACAGCTACAGGAATCTCAACCGATCACATCCATAGTTCGGCCGGACCGGATGTTATTCGCTTTTCTTGTGGCATGCTACGTGCGTTCTTCGTGATATATCTGGTCGTGATGGCTGCTGTTTCGTGGTGGGGTTGGGTCTCGTTTACACGAAGAAAACTTAACTCGGAAGGCCTGAAATAGCCGCCGGGGCTGAAAAATTTGGGATGCCGAACTTCTGTAACGGACATGAACTTAACTCACCTGCTGGTCGGTGTTTGCAAAGATCACAACGTTACGGAAGAGGCCAGCCCCCGACCACATCGATTTGGATCGAGCTACGTGGCCTCGGTTCGCCCACTACCCACTGTTTCGTTGGCCCACCCACGTTTGTAGAAACTTGGCCACGCCTGAAGCGCACGAACAGCCCACTTCATTCTCTCACGGTTCGTCAGCCCACGTATGTAAATGCATGCCGCCCATACCAGCCTCTCTGAAGAACATGTACAGCCAGCCCATATCTGCCGGGCCGAGGTCTCGTCCCTACAGCTGCGGCCCACCCACGCTCCGCTCCCAGTTGCCCCTAGGTACACACTACGACGAGGGACGAGCCTTGCCTTGCCTTGCCCTGGCGTCGACTCGAAGCTCCAGAAGCTTCCGGCGTTCGGAATCGGAGGGAAGGTTCCCGACACATCGATGGCCCGGCGGGGTGGGTGGGTACTGGGTACGCAGCGTGGAAAGGAACGGAATGGCCGGGCGTGAACGGGATCCCGGGCTCCCCGCGCGCCGGATATGAGATACTAGTTGTGAGCCGGATATGAGCTGACATGGATGGCCCACTCCGGATATCATACGGTTAGGTTAGTGGCGCTCCTAACTACGACATCTCTTACGTATCTTAATGAAGAAGAAAAGACAGGGGCAATGTCAGCGTTGACGGCGCCGCGTGGAACGGCCGCGTGTGAACGGGCTCCCTGCGCGCGGGAGGGATGCTTCGGTCCGGTCGTTGGTTCGGTCGGTGGACCGACGCGGCTACGCGTCGTCTGAAACGCGAGGAGCCGAGGACCACCTAACCACCACCAAACCAAACGGGCAAGCCGAGCCGAACCACGAAGCGGAGGAGCAACAAGGCCGGTGCGACCCGGGCGAGGCTGTAGCTGGGACAGGCGCGAACATCTCGGTGCGGTGCCGTGGATGGAATAGCGTGAGTAGTGGGCATTGCTATAACCTTGGTCTACTTTTTTCCAAGCATGAACGGAATCGCGTGAATGGGTGGGTGTTGTTACTAATAACTTTCCAAGCATTGACGATTTGGTTGGCGTCAGATAAACGGGAGGAAATAATCTATGAAGATATGCGGTATCTTAATTAATCAGCCAAGAGATTTTTTTCTCCCGCCACATGGGAGCTGAGAGAAGGATGTGGAGCACGCAACAAATGATTTCTTTGCTTAGGAATGAAACATCACGATTTCCACCAAATATAAACAGGAAGCATGCTAAAATCGGCAGAGCACCGTTTTTAAGCAGCACGCGCTCCACGCGGTAGAGGAACTGTCCGCCAACGTTGCTTCGCTACGACGCTACGGAAGGAAATCAATTCCAGCTCGATAAATCCAATTAGTAAATCAATTAATTAAATTAATGCCACGCGGCCGTTCCTTCCCGAAGACGTCTTCAGTGGCCGAGGACGGACGGAGGGGGGGAGGAGTAGTATAAAGAAGCCCGGCCACACCTCCTCGTCTTCCCAGGAACGACCTGACCTCGCCACCGCCGCCACCTCCTCCGTCCCATGGCCGCGGCTCATCATTCCTGGGACACCTCATTCCACGAGACAACCTCAACCACCAGGCAGTAGCATCCACCCATCCCTCGGCCTGGCTCGAATCGATTAGCCCGCCTTCTCGCTCGCTCGCATCAGGTTCTGTGAAGATTAGCAGTTGCAGCAAGGGAGGGAAGGAAGGAGGAGAAGGAAGAAAGGAGATGGGCAAGTACGTGGAGCTGCTGGACATGGGCGTGCGCATCGCGGCGCGGTTCCACTCCCACTGCCCGCAGACGGCGCGCCTGTACTACCACCCGCCCGCCGGCGACCGCAAGGGCGAGGCGTCGGCGTCGGCCGCGGCGGCGGCCGTGATGAACCATCAGCAGGAGCAACTACAGCAGGGGCAGGGGTTCGGCGCCTCTGAGATCATCCTCTACGCCGTCGTCTAGGTTTACCTTCGCCGATTCTTGCGATGATGGTTTGTTGACAAGGGGAGACGGAGTTGTGCCGTGCTATCTTTATCTTTTTTTCATTTTCTGTTTCCGATTTGGTTCGGTCTGGTTGATTACCTCTGGCCGTGGGAGATTCGAGAACTGATTATGTGAGCTTGCATTGCAACCAAGTTTCATCAGTTAATCCATGATGTGAGATTCATTGAAATTTGCTACCACTACCGTGTCTGCTGGTTCGATTTGCTCGAGGATTTGACATTCGTTTTCGACGCGGTTCGTTTCCCGCACAAACGGAAGCTGCCGCCGTTTGCAAAGGTAGAAACAAACGAAGATGCTTTGCTTGCGGTTCCCACGTTGAGACCGGGGGAATTTCCTTGGCCTGGACGGATTTTGATTTGTCTTGAGCCCCACCACACCCAGTCGGATCAGATCCGCGATCTGATTGATGGACGGATTGCTTCCACCGCACCATCGCGTCCCCCGTTCCGTTCCCCCGAAGCGAAAGGATTTTTTTCTTTAGTTGCTCTTGCACCGTCCCTCCACTGCGGGTTTGATTTTCTGCTGTGGGGGCCGGCCTGCTGCGCTGACGCGGCTGGTTTGTCTTCTTCTCTTTGGTCGCCGTGACAGGTCCTGCCACCACGTTCTGCGGCTGGTGGTGCAGTATACTGTTAGGGTAGTGGATTGAAATTCTCTGCCGTACTGCACATAGGCTGACATGTAGGTCCAGCATCCATCGGACCTACATGTCAGTCTATGCTACTCGTAGGGTAGTTGGTAGGCAGACAGCGTTGCTGGTCCAAATCGATGATGATTATGATAGGGTAGCAAGCAGGGAGTATGGGCTTGCGTGTCCTGCCTGACACCCCACCGCGTTTGAATTCGTGGGGTGACATACGGATGCGCTGTACGAGTAGTAGTACTTTCTCATTTTTTGATAAATTTTTGAGAAAAATAAAATATATGGTATCTGGATCAGTGTTTGCAATCAGCGCCCAGACGTCTAGGCGTATGGCCGCCTAGGCACCTAGACGTCCGGTCAGGCGGGCGACGACAGAGGTTGATAGGAGAGAAAGGAGCGGTGGCGGTGTTGGAGGCGGCAGCGGGCGGTGTTGGAGGCGGCAGCGGAGGTTGATGAGACGGAGAAAGGATCGGGGCGGAACTGCGAAGGCAAGTAACGAGTCACGACTGGGCTGGGCCGAATATAACGGTTGTATGTCTTCAATCAGATCGGATGGCTCATATTACTTTGGATGCCCCAATAAAAACATGCTCTTGAGTCCTGACCTAACCCTATTGTCCCCTTCTTCCTCACCTCTCCTCACCGATTCGACGGCGACGGCGACGGCCAGCATCACCCGATTTGATGGTGGCGGCGGACGGCGTTACCAGATTCGACGGCAGCTGCGACCGACACCATCAGATTCGACGGTGAGGGCCATCGACGACGACAGCGACGGCGGTCGGCGGTGGCTGCGGCGGCGACCAGGCGAGGCGAGCCTCCCTAGCGTCCTCCCGCCACCAACTGGGCGCCTAGGTGACGCCTCAAAAACATTGATCTAGACTAGCTAGTGGTGGTACTCTTAGGGGGTGTCACCGCTCCAGCTGGAACAACGCGACACCGAGACGCGACCGTAGGAACAGAGCCCATTTGAATATGAAAAGGACATGCGTGGGCTCGATGGGCTAGAAGAAGAAACAGAAGACGCGACCTACGGCGCACTCGCGGGTTTAAAAGGAAGCCGAGAGCTTTCGTGAGACGACACGATGAAACAGGATTACTGACCTCCTCTTTCGAATTTCCAAATTTCTCTTCCCCCTCTTTCTCTCTCCAACCCTAGTTCTTCCTCATGAGTTGTGTGATTGTGCGAGTTCTGAGTTTCTCTCCCATTCGAGTTTGTCGCTGGATCGTTTGAGTTTGAGTTCTCCTTACACTGATATTTGAGACTGGTTTGTGGATTTCTTTGCTCTTCCTCATTCTCTCTTCCATCGGTCGCCACGGGGAAGCAGGTTAAACCTAGATCTCAAGCTCGTCTCATCATCGAGAAGATGGTGGAATCAGAGAACTATTGGTGAGAGTCCATTCAACAGTTGATCTCCGCCATGGGGGACATGGACCAATGAGTTTTATCCATGGAGAATGGGTGGACGAAGATGCAATCCCAGTTAGAGTTGTCGCTGCAAACGACCACTGCTCTTCAACACGAGCAGATTCATATGGTCGAATCTCTCAAGGTAGCTATTTCGACTACTTCTTCGTCAGGCACATCAACAGGTATCATGGAACCCTCTCCCCTTGCCCGCATCCCTCCTCGCGTCCCCAAACCTGTTATTGCTCGTCCTAATCCAGGTGTTGGGGCTTGAGATGGGTGATCAGCCATGACCTAGGGTTAGACCTCACATGCCTAAAATGGATTTCTCCAAATTTCATTGTATTGATGCTAGAATCTTGCTTGATAAGTGCGTGCCATATTTCTCTCAATATGACATACCTGTCAATTTTCAAGTGACTTGCTGCATCTCTACATTTGGTGGATAGAGCATCACGTTGGTTTCAAGTTTCTAAGCATTTCTTACCTCTGCATGATTGGGATAGATTTGCTCTGGAAGTCCGTAGGGAATTTGGTATTAACATTCATAGAGGCAGGACCATGGATCTTCTGAATTTGAAACAGGCTGGTTTTGTAACTGAATATAAGCAGTCAGGACTCATTCATCTGGACGCCCCACGCGTGGGGTAGTACATTGCATCCGGACGCTGCCGGTGACGGTCAGGATGCTAATGATACTCCTCCTAGCTAGTGGGCTGGGAGCGACAAGAGCCGCCCATTCATTACTGACGGTACTCGTTTAATTTTCCCGTGTGTTTGTTGGCTCGTGCCTGCCGCGGCGAGGAGCAGCAGCGCACGTCCCCCGTCCCGTCCGTGCCCGCCGAAATATCTCCTTCCCCAGGGCCCCCCTTCTCGTTTTCCTCCATGCCGACTCGTGGACCTCGTGGTGCCCACGTCTCGCTCCATTGGTTGGCGGTTGGGTTTTACGAGATCCTCCTCCACCTGCTGTTCGTCCGTGACCGACGGACCATGGTGCGTAGTATCGGTTCAAATCAAAGACGGTCAGGTCCACGGTAACGGCATCATGAGGAGATAAATAAGGGGGCAAGGAATATGCCTTGCGTTTGCGTGCCCCAGCACGCCTGCGTGCATTTGTCCCCCGTTTTGTCTTTTTTTTTTTTAAAAAAGGTGTGGTTCTGTATCTGAATACGGGAATCAAGAACAAATAAAAATGTGGTCGGCTACCTCGAGGGCCATTATTTGACCGGGTGGTGCAAACGCTGAAGGATGATTGGTTTGTTGCCTGGCCGTCTGGCGTCTGACTCCTCTCAGAAGGTGGCAGCGAGCGTGGCTCACACACACCAGGGATGGGGCGATGCAACGCAACCAACCAACCAATCATTCAGGCCCCTCTAGCGGCTGCCAGCGGCTAGCCTTCGCGGTTCTCGTCGCCACGTCGCGGAATTTTTGTTTTCTTTTTGCTGCCGAGGGGGCTGATGTGGCGTGGCGTGGGGGCCGAGCTGATCGAGACGCGGCTGCCTGCCATGACCATATGACCTTTTGCCCCTCCCCTCTCTAGATGGCGAGGATCCGTGACCACGTTCTGCGGCTGCTGCAGGCACAAGACAGGCGTCTACCGAATATCATCACCTCTTTCTCTCTAGTCTCGAGAACGTATCTGCGGGTCCAATCGTTTTGCGCGAGGAATCTGCCTTTAAATTTCGTTACATTATTGATCGGGTATTGGGGTATCAGGGCCGGCCCTAAACCAGGGTGTGAGGGGCGACTGCCCCGGGCTCTCGAGTTCTAAGGGCCTTATTTGAATGTACATATATATCACACACATAATTTTATTTTATTATTTAGTTTTATAAATATTCTCAAACTACAACAAAGTCTAATTAAAAAATAGTGCTGCTAGAAAATCTAAAAACTAGCCGCAGCTTAAGGTAGGCAAGTTACTTATAGAAAATGGACCACCTAATCTTTTTTCTGGACAGTGCAAATTACCGACACAAATTATTTTTTTCTCTGACATATCACTTCCGCTTTGCTAACATAACCCCGCTCCCACAATCGCCGCTAGATTGTTTTAGGTCATGAGGCTACAATTTTCGGACCCCTTCCTCTACCCCTTTTCAATCGAGAAATAGGACACAATTGGTATTGTGTACGTAATACGAATTTATTTTGTTTTAGCACTACATAAATTTTCATCATTATTTTTTTGCAGGATTGTTCTCTTTAATATGTATAAAATATCTTTATGAAGTGTATGTTATAGTAGTTTATGTGATATATGTATCAAACATATTTAAATTGTCTTCAGAAGTGTTTTTCGTTGTAGATTGTGTACTACATATATCAGTTTATCTCTGCTAAATAAATTTCTGACATCAAAACTATTGTATATATATCTTTGTAGAAAAAATCTTATTTATCTCTATCTTTCTAAAAAAATAAGATTTTTATAGATCAAATACATATGTAGTATTTTTTATAGGCCTCTGATTTGTTTTTGCCCCGGGCCCTGAAAACTTCAGGACCGGCCCTGCGGGGTATGTATGGCTTTGATGTCGTTTCAGAAGAAGAAAAAAAAAAGAGAGAACATGTTCAAGGCGTGTGGTTGGCACAGGTGCCGGTGAGCGGTACTGACCGTGCGCCGGATGCGTTGGTCCCCCGCACAATAGAAAGCATCATCGGAGCAGGCTCTATCCGCCAGTTGGAAAGCATCGCCGGAGCTGCGTTTCTCGTTGTCGATCACCGAATCTTCACTTTGTCGGCGGCGGTTGCCTGCCCTGATATTTTGCCCGACGCCCCCTGCCCCCTTCAGTATGCAGGCCGGCACGGCGGGGAACAAAGACCCGCAGGTCCGGCGCCGGATACCCGCTCCGTCGCTCGCTGGCTCCATCGTTACGCGGGTCCATGAAAAATCTCAGCCGTTCATTTTTTTTCTTCTGTGAAGCTGTTAAGGTGTACTACGGTAATTTAATTTACTTCGGATTCCAGTTCGTAAATTACTAAGGTGATTGCACCTGGAGGACATGCATGGTCGTGCTCCTCCTCGTTCCATAGGTTTCATATCCTTTGTCCTTCCTCCAAAACCCCCCAAATGTACGAGTTGGACGAACGAACGAGACCGTTGGACCGCGGAGAGGAGTCCCCGACCGCGTGCGAGACAGAGACACGAGCACCAGCACCTGTACGACTGTCTTTTAATTTCCTTTTTTTTCCTGTGGATGAGATGAGACGCAGCCAGGCCAGGCCCGCCGGGTGGTGCAACCACAAATGTTTGGTTGGTTGCGTGGCCGTCTGACTCCGGCTCCGCGTACAAAAGGTGGCAGCGAGCGTGGCTCTCACACACGCACCAGCGTTACAGGCAAACAACCCTAGCAGCAGGCGTCTACCGTCCGCGGTTCTCGTCGCCGCGTCGCGGAATCTTTTGTTTCTTTTCTCCGCTGGCGTGGCGTAGCATAGGGACCGAGCCGGATCGAAGGAGGCGCGGCTGCCTGCCATGACCATTGACCATACCTTTTGAGTTTTATACCTTTTGCCCCTCGTCTCTCCTCTCCAAATGGATTCCAGTGACGAGGACACCCCGTACCCACGTTCTGCGGAGGCAGGCAGGCGTCCACCAAATATCATCACCTCTCTCTACTCTCTAGAGAGTACTATACGCGATTTGGCGATTTTGTTCATGTAACCTGCCTGTGAATCTCGTGTTGCATGATTGATCAGATATGCCTTCGCTGTGCTATCCCTTTTAAGATTCATTCGTTTTACTCACTTCATCTTCATCCTCAAATATATAAAGTTTTCAGAAGTAAAATTAGTTTCAATAACATCATGTATTTAGAAACAGAGAGAGTATATTGTAACGTACCCTCTCCTATTAGGAGATAACCAGGGTCTTCAAACTCGAGCGTTTCCTGAGTTACACGTTCCATATTTATAGAAAGTACATAGGGCGGTGCCGTCGACCACATGCGATCGGGTTCAAGAAGTGACCAATTCTTATCATAATGATAATTTTGCTCAATCACTTCTCACTGAACTATCCATTGTCAGTCCATTTCTCAAGGGTTTTCTCTGGATGGAGGGTTGATGAGATATAAGCAAAAATTATTTGTGGGCAACAACTTTGCAATTCAGACCAAAATAATCTCTGCATTTCATGCTTCTCCACTCGGGGGGCCACTATGGGATTTAGGCCACATTCATTCAAATTCAGATATTATTTTACTGGAAGACTTTACATCAGGATGTCTAGTCATTCATCAAACAGTGTAGCATATGTCAAAAAGTCAAGCATGAATTGTGCAAATGCCCTGGCCTTCTCCAACCTTTGCCTATCCCTGGCATTGCTTGGACTGACATCTCTATGGATTTTATTGAGAGTCTTCCCAACTCTGCTGGATATACTGTCATTATAGTGGTGGTTGACAAATTGACAAAGTTTGCTCACTTTCTGCTCTTAAAACATCTATTCCAGGCTTCAACTATGGCTCAAGTATTTCTAGACAATATTGTGAAGCTACATGGTATTCCAAGATGTATTATATCTAATCGAGATAAGATATTCACTTCTGCATTTTGGACTGAACTTTTTAAGTTGCTGAATACTGGCTTGCATTCGAATTCAGCATACCATCCCCAGAGTGATGGTCAAACTGAGCGCATTAATCAATGCTTGGAGATGTTCTTAAAGAAATGCTATAAGTGGCTACCATTGGCAGAACTGTGGTATAACACTTCATTGCACTCTTCACTTCAGTGTACTCCCTTCAAAGCCTTGTATGGTATTGATCCTCCTGCTACCTTTTGTCCATTACTAAGAGACACTGATAACACTAAGGTGGCAGAGTTGTTGAAGGAAAGATAGACATTCACTGAAATGCTCAAGTTACAGCTGAGAAGAGCTCAAAACAAAATGAAAACTTAAGTTGATAAAAAAGAGATCTGATAGGTCCTTCCAAGTGGGTGAACAGGTCCTCCTCAAGTTGCAACCTTATGTCCAAAACTCGATTGTTCACATACCCCATCCTAAGCTGGCTCTCAAGTTTTATGGACCTTACAAGGTGATTCAGAGAATTGGTAAAACTGCTTACAAGTTGGAATGCCTGATGGAAGCCTCATTCATTTTCACGTTTCTCAGCTGAAGCAATTCACTCCTGATTATACACCTGCATTATCTACTCTACTGAATATACCAGCGCTGGATGTTCTTGACTTGGTCCCGGTGAAGATCCTTGACAGGTGTCTGGTTAAGAGAGGAAATTCTGCTATTGCTCAAATATTGGTGCACTGATCTTCCTTGCTCGAGCCTTCAGCTACTTGGAAAGATTACCACACCTTGAAGATCAGGTATCCATCATCAGCAGTTTTAGGACAACCTGCTTCTCAAGGAGAGGCCATAGTCACAGCTCTGGCTGGAACGGCGCATCGCCAAGATGTCGGCGCAGGAACAGAGCCCGCTTGAATATGAAAAGGACGTGCGTGGGCTCGATGGGTCAGAGGAAGAAACAAAAGACGCGACCCACAGCCCACTCGCCGGTTTAAAAGGGAGGCGGGAGCTTTCGTGAGACGACAAGACAAAACAAAATTACCACCTCCTCTTCCAAATTCCCGAATTCCCCTTCCTCCTCTCTCTACAACCCTAGTTCTTCCTCATGTATCGGAATGGCTGTGATTGATTGAGAGATAAAATTGATATGACCTTATACGAGTTGTGTGATTGTGCGAGTTTTGAGTTTCTCTTCAGTTCGAGTTTGTCGCTGGATAATTTGAGTTCGGGTTCTCCTTACAGGGTATGGGGTGAGAGCGACGAGCTAGAGCCGCCCGTTCATCACTGTCGGTACTCCTGCTCCGGGATACAGACGGAGGCGGCAGCAGGAAGGAGGGACGCCGCGTCGATCCGCGAGAGGCAGGCAAATCTCACGTCGTGCTCTCCATTTCCTCAACCGCGGCGGCGGCACGTCTTGGATCCATCCCCCTTCTCTTCCCGTTCACGTTTTGTCAGTGCGAACTCGTGGACCTCGTGGTGCCCACGTCTCCCTGCATTGGTTGGTTTTTACGGGATCATCCACCTGCTGATCCGTGACCGCCGGACGATGGTGCGTTGCATTGGTCCGAAACAGACGTTCAGGTTCAGGGCATCAGTAGAATAAAATTGGACAAGGAATATGCCTTGCGTTTGCGTGCCCCTGCACGTCTACGTGCGTTTGTCCTCCGATTTTTTTATTTATTAGAAACGAAAGATATGGTTCTGTGTCCAAATACGGGAATCAAGAACAAATTAATAAAAAGAGGTCAAGTCACTGACCTCGGGCGCGATTGGTTGGCCGAACGGGATGAGATGAGATGAGACGCGGTCAGGCCCGCGGGGTGGTGGTGCAACCGCTCGCTGGACTGGAGGATCATTCGTTGCTCGGTTGGTTGCCTGGCCGTCTGGACTCCTGGCGCGGCGTACGTACGTACGTACGTACAAAATGTGGCAGCGAGCGAGCGTGGCTCACACACACACACCAGCGATGCAACGCAACAAACCCCAACCTAACCAATCCGCGGTTCTCGTCGCCGCGTCGCGGAATCTTTTGTTCTCTCTGCCAGGGCCGAGCCGATCGAGAGAGACGCGGCTTGCCTGCCATGCCCATGACTTTTCGTCCCTCACCTCTCCACTCTATAGATGGATTCCATGACGACGCCCCCCGTGCCCACGCCACGTTCTGCGGCTGCTGACGCAGGCGTCGACCAAATATCATCACCTCCTTTCTCAAGAGTAGTGTAAGTACGCGACTTGGAGATTTATTCACAGAATCTGCGTGTGATTCTCGTTGCATGATTGAGCGGGTATGACTTCGCTGTCGTATCCCTTTTAAGATTCATACGTTCTTATTAAGCAATATTTTCGTTTCCAAATAATCGTCACTTGTTAGATTATTTTTAAACTAACACGTGATAAATTATCAAATACGGAGGGAGTATATTGACCTACGTAATGTACATCATTGCGAATATATGAAAAATATGAAATTAATGAAATAACATATGGTTTGAAAAATTTACCAAATTCACCGGCGTCCACCAGCTCAATAAATCCGATTAGTTAACTAATTAATTAAGGCCCCAGTTCCTTACCGACTCTTCGGTGGCCGAGGACGGAGGGGGAGGAGTAGTATAAAGAAGCCCGGCCACACCTCCTCGTCTTCCCAGGAGCGACCTGACCTCGCCTCCGCCGCCACCTCCTCCGTCCCATGGCCGCGCCTCATCATTCCTGGGACACCTCATTCCACGAAACAACCTCCACCACCAGGCAGTAGCATCCACTCGTCCATCCGTCCTCCGTCCGTCAGGCTGGCTCGAATCGATTTGTCCGCCTTCTCCGGTTCTGTGTTCGTCCGCCCGTGAGGATTAGCACTTTTACTCGCAGCAAGCGAGGGAAGGAAGGAGAAGGAGGAGGAGGAGATGGGCAAGTACGTTGAGCTGCTAGACATGGGCGTGCGCATCGCGGCGCGGTTCCACTCCCACTGCCCGCAGACGGCGCGCCTGTACTACCACCCGCCCGCCGGCGACCGCAAGGGCGAGGCGGCGTCGGCGGCAGTGATGAACCATCAGCAGCAGAATGAGCAACAGCAGGTGCAGGGGTTCGGCGCCTCCGAGATCATCCTCTACGCCGTTGTCTAGGTTTACCGCCGCCGCCGATTCGTGCCGAAGGAGACGCAGTTGTGCCGTGCTATCTTTATCTTCTTTTTTCCATTTAACTCATTTGGTTGGGCCTGATTGATTGATTACCATGGCCGACCCGGGGGGTTTGATTCTGAACCGGTTATGTGAGCTCGCATTGCAACCAAGTTTCTGTTAATCCATGATGTGAGAGATTTCTTCGCAATCTGCTAGACTGTTACTACTACCTCGTCTGGTTTAATGATTTGATCGAGGATTTGGCATTTGCTTTCGACTCGGTTCGTTTCCGCACAGCAAACGGAGCCGCCGCCGCTTGCAGAGGCAGTAGAAACAAACGAAGATGCATCGCATTGCTTGCGGTTCCCATGAACATTCTTTCTCTCGCGTGCTCATATCATGCTTCATGGAACGGAATCGAATGTCACCGTTGCAGGGTCGGCGACCGACGGATTATGATTTCCTTTGTTCAGCCCCACCACCAGATCGAATACGCACTCCGACGGATTTTCTTTCGTCGAGCCTCACCACACCCAGTCGGATCAGATACGCGATCTGATTGATGGACGGGTTGCTTCCACCGCAACATCGCGTCCCCGTTCCGTTCCTCCAAAGCGAGAGGATTTTCTTCCACCTCCACTGCGGGTTTGATTTTCTGCTGCGGGGGCCGGCCGGCTGCGCTGACGCGGCCGGTTTGTCTTCTTCTCTTTGGTCGCCGTGACAGGTCCTGCCACCACGTTCTGCGGCTGGTGGTAGAGTAGTAGGCAGGCAGGCAGAGTTACTGGTCCGTGAAACCTGGGAATCCATTTTAGTGCGGCGATTCGATCACGGGCTGCGTCCACCGAAAGCAGCAGCAGCAGATGATGATAGAGTAGCAGGCAGGGAATATGGGCTCGCGTGTCCTGCCTGACACCGCATTTGAATTCGTGGGATGGGGTGGCGTCCAGATGAATCATGCCCTTATGAATGAGTCCACTTGGCATAACCGACGCGTCCGTGGAGTTGTATTACTACATCGCATCCGGACGCTGCCAGCGTGGTGGTGGGAGTACTCCTAGGTCCTAGCTAGTACTAGTAGGGTGGGAGCGGCAAGAGCCGCCCATTCATCACTGTCGGTACTCGTTCAATTTCCCCGTGTATTTGTTGGCTCGTGCCTGCCACGGCGAGGAGCAGCAGCGCACGTCTGACGTCTCCCGTCGCGTCCGTGCCCGCCGAAATATCTCCTTCCCCAGGTTCCCCTTCTCGTTTTATCCCCCATGCCAACTCGTGGACCTCGTGGTGCCCACGTCTCGCTCCCTTGGTTGGGTTTTACGGGATCCTCCTCCACCTGCTGTGCTGGTCGTCCGTGACCGACGGACGATGGTGCGTTGGATCGGTTTCAAATTAGAGACGTTCAGGTTCACGGCACCAGCAGAAGATAATAAGTACTACGGGAGCAAGGAATATGCTTTGCGTTTGCGTGCCCCTGCACGACTGCATGTCGTCTGTCCTCAGTTTTATTTTTTTTAGAAAAGAAAGAGATGTGGCTATGTATCTAAAATACGGGAATCGAGAACAAATTAAAATAGTGGTGAAGTCACTCACCTCGGGCGCGATTGGTTGGCCGGACAGGATGAGATGAGACGCGGCCAGGTCCGCCGGGGTGATGGTGCAACCGCTCGCTGGACTGGAGGATGATTGGTCGGTTGCCTGGCCGCCTGTCTCCTCTCCTCGTGGCGCGGCGTGCAGAAGGTGGTAGCAAGCGTGGCGATGGGCGATGCAACGCAACCAACCAACCAATGATGCGGCTCTCCAGCGGCGGCCAGCGGGTAGTAGCCTCCGCGGTTCTAGTCGCCGCGTAGCGGAATCTTTTGTTTTATTTTTTTTCTCGGCCGGGGCGGGCGCGGGGCTGGTGTGGCGTGGGGGCCGAGCCGATCGAAGGAGATGCGGCTGCCTGCCATGGCCATGACTTTTTTGCCCCTCTCCCCTCCTCTCCAGATGACGAGGATCCTGTGCCCACGTTCTGCGGCTGCTGCTGCAGGCACAAGGCAGGCGTCGGCCGAATATCATCACATCTTTCTCTCTCGAGAACGTATATGCGGGTCCAATTGTTTTGCGCGATTAGTTCACGGAATGTGCCTTTGAATCTCGGTGCATGATTGATCGGGCATGTATGGCTTCGTTGTCGTTTCGGAAGGAAAAAAAGAGAACATGTTCAAGGCGGGTGGTTGGCACAGGTGCCGGTGAGCGGTACAGACCGTGCGCCGGATGCGTTGATCACCCGCACAATGGAAACACGAATCGTGGAGCGGGCGCTATCCGCCCGTTGGGAAAGCATCGCCGGAGCTGCGTTTCTCGTTGTCGATCGCCGAATCTTCACTTGGCCGGCGGCGGTTGCCTGCCCTGATATTTTACTCCACCCCACTGTCTGCAGTATGGAAGCGACTAGAATCCAATCAGATCTTTAATATAATCGCACAATCAACTACCTTCAACCGTTGGGTGTGTATTCTATAGTTAGTATATTTTTTATTTAAATCTCCTCTACTACCTCTACCAGAGGAGCTAAATAAAAACATGCAACAACGGTAGGATTCATATACAACGTTGTGTATATTTGATTGTACGATTATAATAAAACTGGCGCGGCGGGGAACAAAGATCCGCAGGTCTGGCGCCGGATTCCGCTTTGTCGCTCGCGGGCTCCATTGTTACTACTCCGGAGTAGTTGTTATGTGGGTCCATAAAAATTCTCAGCCGTTGATTTTTTTCAGTGGAGCTGTTAAGGTGTACTACGGTGATTTAATTTACTTCGGGTTCCAGTTCGTACTATGGACGCGGACTTTATTATATACTGAGTGCTGGTACGTATAAATTACTAAGGTGATTGCACCTGGAGGACATGCATGATCGTGGTCCTTCTCGTTCCCGAGACGGACCAGCGCCGCCCGTTCGTCCTTGTCGGCCTGCAACTTTCTTTGTTTTCCTGCAAGCCATTCCTGCAATCCAATGGAGTGATGAGCAGTACTCGGTTCCATATGATTCAGATCATTTGTCCTTCCTCCAAAATCCCTTCCATCCAAACGTACGAGTTGGACGAACGAACGAACGAGACCGTTGGACCGCGGAGAGGAGTCCCCGACCGCGTGCGAGACAGAGACACAGGCACCGGCGCACCGCGATACCGGCGCCTGTGTCTTAGTAATTTTTTTTTCCCGTGGATGAGATGAGACGCGACCAGACCCGCCAGGTGGTGCAAACGGCCCTAGCGGCAGGCGTCTAGCGTCCGCGGTTCTCGTCGCCGCGTCGCGCAATATTTTGTTTTCTTTTCTCTGCCGGCGGGGCTGGCGTGGCGTAGCGTAGGGGCCGAGACGATCGAAACGCGGCTGCCTGCTAACCATGACTTTTTGCCCTCTCCTCTCCTCTCCTCTCCTCTTCAGATGGACCTCTGCCCACGTTCTGCAGCTGCTGCAGTCACAGGGCAGGCGTCCACCAAATGGACTCAAATCCGAATGCAGTTACTGCAGCTGCAGCTGACAGGTGGGGTCCACGCCGGCTGGCTCCATCTGTCAGCTGCAGTAACTGTACTTACTGTTGGGGATTTTGTTTCCCACCGAAAATAGGAGGCAATTTACTGAAAATCTCCGGAAAAACACGCGAAAACACAACAGCGATTAACACCGACAGACTGACGGGACGAGTAATATCGCGTACCGATTTGAAGACGGATGAACTGCTGTAAATCTGACGGCGAACAACTGCTGCGGACACTGGTGACGACGTTGGGCTGCAACGCCTGATCTCTTCGGTAGTCGACCTGTGATGAAGAACGCGAGCAGTCGCGCGAAGCGCTTCCTTAAAACCTTATTCACCTTCTCCCGATGCAAGATCGCAAGGGCGAGCGGTTCCGGAGACCTGCTCTCCCGATCGTCGGTGCATGTCGGCGCTTAGGATGGAGTAGACTAAAAGGTGGCGCAAGAAACACAAATGTGGAACGATCTGATCATAGGATAAGTTGTCCTACCGCGGACGCCTGCATTTATAGAGTCCCGCGGAGGCAGTTCAGTTGCGATCCGTAGGATCCGCATCAGATCCGACTCTGCAGTCGTAGACGCGTCCGTCTCCAACAACTTGGACTCAGTCTCGTAAGCCCCAAAATTCGGAAGCCCAAAAGCCCAAAGTCCAATTTATTTTTCTGCAAAAATATAAAATTTGGGCTCGACTCGAGGCACGAAT
The DNA here is from genome assembly GCA_036927565.1 of Tuctoria greenei. Taxonomy (NCBI): domain Eukaryota; kingdom Viridiplantae; phylum Streptophyta; class Magnoliopsida; order Poales; family Poaceae; genus Tuctoria; species Tuctoria greenei. Next base: position 145,787,743 of record JAYESD010000011.1, read on the forward strand.
TCACACGAACACACACACGCGCGAGTGTGTGGGGCGGGGTGTGGTCCACTTCTCTCTTCTCATGTACTCTCTCACTAAATGACTAGAAGAACAACCTTCCTTATATGTAGGAGTTGCTCCCCTTCTACTTCCCATGTGTGACTATCTATACAACACCACCCTATGGGCCTTTGAGATTTTCTAGGAATCATTTCTGAATTATTATTGGGCCAAACCCATTAATTCTAACAATCCTCCACCGGATCTGAAAGCCATTAGAAGAGAGGTCATTCTCGTTCCTTGTTTAATATACTAGTGTTTCAACAGAGACTGTTAAGTTGAATTTTTGCCTAGATTCTCAAGATTCATCAGCTCACAATTTGAACAATGGACTACACCTTGAATTGCATGTTTTGTGCGAACTGACTTCCCCCAAAGATCATTACCAGTACTTGACTTTCAGTAGTCTACCCTGCAGATGGACCATATGCGTCGTACTCTCTAGTCTCTTCATGAGCTTTCCATAGATCATTCAAATCTCACGGACTACGACATTAGATAGTCGAAGCTCATATAGGTGTGTTTCCTTCAGGATTGCCCTGTAGGATGACATTTTTACCATACATAGCCAACAGAAACACATTAAGGCAAATCGCCAACCGGTCATATAGTTTGAGAGTACAAGTGTGCACTTCACATAGAGAGGGTCTAAAAAAAGTAATATCTCTAGTGAACCACTAGCTTGTTTTCTCATTTCTTAATTCACGGGATCTCAATCACATAGGTTGGATTACTACTATGATGTCACATCAATGGGTATCAAACCCATCTCCCTCGAAGAACTTTCTATCACATTACGTGATAGACCCTTTGTAAAGAGATCTGCCAGGTTTTTATCTGTTCGTATGTACAAAACAGTAATAACTCCGGAGTTTCTCATTTTCCTGACAGATTTCAAACGTCTCTTGACGTGTCTTTATGATTTTGCATTATCCTTAGAACTGGTAACTTGGCAATCATTGTCTGATTGTCAAAGTTTATGAGGATTGTCGGCAATAGTTTTTCAATTATAGACAAATCCATCAAGAGCTCTCGCAGCCATTCTGCATCTGCAGTTGCTGTCTCTAAAGTAGTAAGTTTTGCTTCTATGGTTGACCTCGTCAAAATGGTCTGTTTGCAAGACCTCCATGATATAGCGCCACCAGCTAGAGTGAATACATATCCACTTGTGGCATAGAGTTCATCAACACCAGAGATCCAGTTCGAATCACTATAACTCTTAGGCGCGATCGGATGCCCAGTATAGTAAATTTCATAACTCATTGTATCTCTCAAGTAGCGCATAACTCTTTCAAGTGCATGTCAATGATCTATACCCGGGTTTGACATGAAGCTGCTCAGTTTGCTCACAGCAAATGAGATATCAGGATGGGTTGCACTAGCTAAGTACATAAGTGAATCAATTATCTTAGAATATCTAAGTTGATCTCTTGACTCTTTATTGTTCTTTCTGAGTATCACATTGGGATCATAAGGCGTTGAAGAAATCTTGCTATCCATAAAGCCAAACTGGTTCAAGATTTTCTCAATATAGTGGGACAGACATAAAGTAATCTCACTCTCATCCTTATTCAACTTAATATTCAAAATAATATTAGCTTCTCTCAGATCTTTCATATCAAAACACTTTGATAGAAAAGACTTGACCTCATAAATTATATCAACACTCGTACAAAAAATGAGTATATCATCCACATACAAGCATAATATAATGCTATCGCCCCACCATGGCGATAGTACACGCACCGATCAGCCTCATTAATGACAAATCCCGCAGGTGTTAAAGTACTACCGAACTTCTCATATCATTGCTTAGTTGCTTGTTTTAGGCCATACAAAGATTTTAACAATTTGCACAACTTTGTCTCTTTACCTTTTACTACGAACTCATCATGTTGTTCCATATAAATCTCCTCTTCCAACTCTCTATTAAGGAAAGCTGTCTTCGCTTCCATTTGATGGATGACTAGACCATAAGAGGCAACCCCCACCTCCATTCCATTAACAAAAATAGAGATCATTACATGGTTTAACCCTGGGACTGAGGATTCCTCTCCCATGTAACACGCTGAAAGCATCTAGGCCCCATGAGGTACGGTTTCGGTGATTAATGACAACCATTCGATATTACTAATGAATTTGTGAATGCAAGGTCTCAATAACACTCAATCAAATGAAATCAAAATTACATTGGAGACCCATATAAAATCAACGAATGAGATCAAATCAAATCATATGAAGACAAGAAGTGAAAGCTCTAACTTGATATCACTCAATGCTTGAAGACAATCAAAACAACATTTCAAACAAGTGTCAAAGAGGTCACAAGTTCAAAATTCCAAAAGAACAACTCAAAACAACTCGAAGTCAACAAGTTGAACACACCGGATCATCCGATGGTCTTGGAGTTGACTGCATCGGTCGAGTTGGTTCAACTGAAGAAGAAGACCTCAGACAAATGCACTCACCGGATCATCCGATGTGAGTGGCTCAGTGACATCGGTCCATCATCACAGATTGCAATACCATTGGACCAAGTGAAGCACCGGATCATCCGATGTGCAGACTTACACACATCGGTCGATCACTCCAGTGAGCCTCAAGATCAAGCAAAATTCTGGAGGAAGAGCCACCGAATCATCCGATGAGAAGACAGATCAACATCGGTCTAACAACGGTCATATCTGACACAGTGACATCAGCTAATTTGGCTTTGACCGATGTTAACTGAAGGGGAGACATCGGATCATCCGGTGTTCGCAGAGAAGTGATGTCAGCCTACTTTTCCAACGGCTATCTCGTGGAGGCTGGCTATTTATACCCCTTCAACCTGTCAAATCGATAAGACTTGAAGCCCAGACATACTCTACACATCCTAGAGCATTCAAGCAATAGAGCTACCACTTTCACATCATTTGCTCATCATTTGTACACCAAGAGATAGGCTAGAACTAGCTAGAGATAGTGCTTGGGTGCCTCCATTCTTGGTGATTGGAGTCTCTAGTGTAGTGAGAGCCATAAGGGAGTGTCCCTTGGTGTGTGCGACTTCCGGAGCTTGCCAAGAAGATTGTGGAAGCCCGGAGGATTCCAGAGTGTACAAGGCTTGAGCTCCACCTTGCCGAGGTTGGTGAACGGAGAAGAATAGTGAAGAACCCCCTTGTCTCGGTGACTTGGGAGTGGCAAAACCCTTCGGTGGGTGCCACAACGTGGATGTAGGTAGATCCTTGTGATCTTACCGAACCACGGGATAAACTCCGTGTCCCTTGAGCGTTTGCATCCCTCTCCCTTTTTACACTTATGCAATCTTCATTCCGCAACTTTAATTTACATTGATTGCGTAGTTTAATCGCATAGGGAATTAGGCTTGAGGTCGTTAATTTTCCTAATTGCTTTAAAAATTGAAAGAAAGCCCAATTCACCCCCCCTCTTGGGCGTTTCAATCCTTACAATTGGTATCAGAGCCTTGTTGCTCATTGGATCATTCTAGCTTCACCGCTAGAGAGCTTAAATGGCCAAGAATGGGGGTTCGGTTCCTATCTTCGAGGGCAAGAACTTTGCCTATTGGAAAGCACGCATGCGTGCCTACCTAGAGGCTATTGCTCCCGAAGTTTGGGAAGCGACCCATGCGGGATTTGAAGATCTCAATTATGTTGGTGACCAACTAAAATGGGATGCTAAGGCTAGAAATGCCATCTATGAATGCATAAGTCAAGACGTTTTTGCTAGAATTGCTAGTAAAGAGAAAGCTTGTGAAATTTGGGCATGTTTAATTGAAATTCATGAGGGCTCATCTCGTGTTAAAGAACTCAAATATCACTTGCTAAAATCCAAGTATGATGAATTCAAAATGCTTCCTCATGAGAATGTTAACCAAATGTTTTCTCGCTTAAATGTGCTCATTGAGGAGATTAACGCACTTGACATTGCTTCTCTTGGTAAGGGTCTTATCAACCGCAAGATCCTCATGCTTCTACCCAAGCCCAAGTACAACATTATCAACTCAATGCTCCAAAAGGAATCACTTGACAACATTGAAGTCTCGGAGCTCATTGGAGAAATTCATGCTCATGAGATGAGCGTACTTGGAATGATGGAGGAGTCATCGTCAAAAACCATTGCTCTCAAGGCTTCAACCAAGAAAACAACTCCCAAGAAAAAGAAAGTGGTTGAGCCTAGCTCAAGCGAAGAAGAGCAAGCAACAAGCGAAGATGACGATGATGAGCTTGCGTTGATGATGAGAAAATTCTCACGTCTAAACTCCAAAATCGCAAAGAAGGGATACTATTTTGATCCAAAGAAGAAAGCCTTCCTCCCAAGAAAAGATGAAAACAAGACATGCTACAATTGTGGTGATCAAGGGCACATATCATATGATTGTCCAAGACCCGACAAGAGGAAGGACAACCACAAAGGAAAGTATAGAAAGCTAGAAGAAAGTGATGAAGATGAAGAAGAGGTCAAACCCAAGCGCTCCTTTGGAAAGAAGAAATTTGACAAGGGCAAAAAGACCAAGCTCTTTCCAAAGAAGAGAAGAGGGCCTCAAAAAGTCTTCATGTGCGAGGCAAATGAGTGGATCACGGATGAAGAGTCAAGCGACGAAGAGAGTGAAGATGAAGAAAACTTGGCGGGCCTTGCTATCGTCGACAAGGACAACTCACCTCTTCGTCCACCTCCTATGTGCCTCATGGCTAAAGGTAACACTAAGGTATGTGACGATTCTAGCGATGATGATGATGAGCTCTCCCCCGATGAACTAGCATCTATGATTAATGAATACCATGTCATCATAAAAAGGGAAAAGAGCAAGGTTAAAGCACTTGAACAAGCTTGTGCTAAACTTGAGAGTGCGAAGCTCGATTTGCATGACAAGTATGTAACCATACTTAAAGAGCATGACACGCTCAAAACACATGTCAAGCAAATCGAGGAGGAAAATGCTCAAATCAAGCTTGATCATCATGAGCTTGACTTAGCAAACCAAGCACTCTTGGGAAAGCACAATGACTTGGTTCAAAAACATGAAGTGCTTAACCTTGCTTATGAGGCAATTGAACTAAAAATGAAAAACATGAAAAAGGAAACCCTTGATGGCAAAGTATCAACTATTTCACATGCCACTAATACTTTGGATAAGTCTTTGCCTTTGAAAGCAAGCCTTAGGGAGAAGGAATTGATGGACGAAATTGAAAGTCTTCGCACTAGTGTGGTGAGACTTTCCAAGGGGGAGGACAAGCACAAGGAAATCCTCTACCAACAAGCCAAAGGCTTCAACAAGAGAGGACTTGGATCCTTCCCGGTGCTCAACAAAGGGAAGGTGCCCTCACCGGAGCTTAGGACGAGCTTCATCAAAGAAGTTGGATCCTATTGCCAACATTGTGAGGTCACTGGACACCACACGAGGGAGTGTCCTCTTCCCAACCGTTCTTCTCCCAAATTGTCTCCTAACTACACATCTACTTTCCATGATTATCACTATCTCTTAAGCAAAGTAGGTGGTAAGGTGAAGGCAAGGTTCATCGGCAAAGACATTAAGGGCATGAAGGGGAAGCTCCCCAAGCAACTTTGGGTCCCAAAATCACTTGTATCACACATACAAGGACCTAAGTTAGCTTGGGTGCCTAAACTCAAAAACTAACTTCATGTGTGTAGGTGAACTACAAAGCCGGAGGAAAGCATTGGGTACTCGATAGCGGGTGCACTCAACATATGACCGGCAATGATGGTATGTTCACCACCATAGAAAACCCCGGTAATCATGAACAAGTTACTTTTGGTGACAATTCTAAGGGTAAGGTAATAGGATTAGGTAAAATTGCTATCTCGAATGATTTATCCATTTCTAATGTGTTGTATGTTAAGTCACTTAGCTTTAATCTACTTTCCATTGCACAACTTTGTGATCTTGGACTAACATGCACATTTAGCAAGGATGATGTTGTTGTGAGTTGTGAGGCAAGCAAAGAGCTTATCTTCAAAGGATTTCGGCATGGACATCTCTACTTAGTAGATTTCTCCAACAAGAATGCTAGCCTAACCACTTGTCTTTTCACTAAGACAAGCTTGGGTTGGCTATGGCACCGACGCATAGCACACATTGGAATGAGCAAACTTAAGAAGTCATTCAAACTTGGGATGGTGAACGGCGTGAAGGATGTGACGTTTGAGAAGAACAAGCTTTGTAGCGCATGTCAAGCCGGGAAGCAAGTTGCTTCACACCACCCAATGAAGACAATGGTGTCAACCTCCAAGCCACTTGAACTACTCCACATGGACCTCTTCGGACCGTCCACATACCAAAGTCTTGGCGGTAACTTCTATTGTCTTGTTATAGTTGATGATTACTCTCGCTATGCTTGGACTCTATTTTTAGGTGACAAGAGTGAAACTCCGGAAGTGTTCAAGACCTTCGCCAACCGTGCTCAAAGGGAATTCCAACTTCCCATTATCAAGGTCCGGAGTGACAACGGCACCGAATTCAAGAACTACAACATTGGGGAGTGGTGTGACCGTGAAGGTGTGAAGCATGAATTCTCCGCCACGTACACTCCTCAACAAAACGGTGTTGTTGAGAGGAAGAACAAAACCCTCATCACTCTTGCAAGAGCAATGCTTGATGACTACGGCACGTCGGAGAAATTTTGGGCCGAAGCAATCAACACGGCGTGCCATGCCGCAAATAGGGTCTACCTTCACCGACTACTCCAAAAGACCCCATATGAGCTCCTCATTGGGAGAAAGCCCAACATCTCCTACTTTAGAGTCTTTGGGTGCAAATGCTACATTTACCGCAAGAAAAGGCTCGGTAAGTTTGAAAGAAGATGTGATGTTGGTATTTTTCTTGGTTATGCATCAAACTCAAAAGCATATCGAGTATTCAACCAAACCTCCGGTCTAGTTGAAGAAAGTTGTGATGTTGAGTTTGATGAGACTAATGGCTCCCAAGAGGAGAGTTTTGGTCATGATGAAATAGATGATGAGCCTCTACGAGAAGCCATGAAAAACATGACCATTGGAGACATCAAGCCGGAAGTTGAAGAGGGCCATGATCAAGGGGGAGCTTCAAGTTCCAACAACAACACCTCCATGGCGCCTCAAGTAGACGAAGAGGAGAAAGATGATCCATTGCCAACTCAAGACTCACAAGCAACACAACATCAAGATGGAGAAGAAGTCCATGATCAAGTCCAACCACAAGAGGAACAACACGCCTCACCACCGCCAAGTGCCTCACAACCACTTATGAGGCATGGACGCATCTCCAAGGCTCATCCAATGGACCAAATCATTGGAAGTCCTTCAAGGGGCGTAAGTACTCGTTCCCGCCATGTTGCTTCATTTTGTGAGCACTACTCGTTTGTTTCATGTGTAGAACCCACTCACATCGAGGAAGCGCTCCAAGACCCAAATTGGGTAATGGCTATGCAAGAAGAACTCAACAACTTCATCCGCAATGAAGTTTGGGTGTTGGTGGAGCGACCCAAGGACAAGAACGTCATCGGAACAAAGTGGGTGTACCGCAACAAACAAGACGAGAATGGCGTTGTGGTCCGTAACAAGGCAAGACTTGTGGCCAAAGGGTTCTCCCAAGTTGAAGGACTAGATTTTGGCGAAACATTTGCTCCGGTCGCCCGGTTAGAGGCAATTCGTATACTCCTTGCTTTTGCTTCACATCATAACATAATGCTTTATCAAATGGATGTGAAAAGTGCCTTTCTTAATGGCTATATTAACGAGCTTGTTTATGTTGAGCAACCTCCCGGGTTTGAAGATCCGAGGAATCCTAATCATGTGTATAGGCTACACAAGGCGCTCTACGGACTCAAGCAAGCACCTAGGGCGTGGTATGAACGACTAAGGGATTTCCTAGTCATGCAAGGATTCAAGATCGGGAGGTTGGATATTACACTCTTCACCAAGGACATCAACGGAGATTTATTTCTTTGTCAAATTTACGTTGATGACATTATTTTTGGCTCAACTAACAAAGCTCTTAGCCATGAGTTTGGCAAAATGATGTCTAGGGAATTCGAGATGTCAATGATTGGAGAGCTCAATTTCTTCCTTGGATTCCAAATCAAGCAACTTCAAGAGGGAACTTTTGTCTACCAAGAGAAATACACCAAGGACCTCTTGAAGAAATTTGAGATGGGAGATTGTAGCTCAAGAAGCACTCCAATGGCAACAAATTGCCATCTCGACGCGGATAAGGACGGTAAACCTATTGACCAATCTCACTACCGCTCTATGATTGGTTCATTGCTTTATCTTACCGCATCTAGGCCCGATATAATGTTTAGTGTATGCTTATGTGCTCGCTTTCAAGCGGCTCCTAAAGAATCGCATAAGAAGGCGGTCTTTAGGATACTTAGGTATCTTAAGCATACCCCTAGTATGGGCTTGTGGTACCCTAAAGGTACAACCTTCCAACTCTTGGGATACTCGGATTCGGACTTCGCCGGATGCCGCGTAGATCGCAAGAGTACCTCCGGTGGGTGCCACTTGCTTGGGCGTTCCCTAGTGTCTTGGTCTAGCAAAAAGCAGAATTCCGTGGCTTTGTCCACCGCGGAAGCGGAGTATATAGCGGCCGGTGCATGTTGTGCCCAAATTCTATATATGAAGCAAACCCTTTTGGACTTTGGAATTAAAATTGGTTGTGTGCCTCTCCTTTGTGACAATGAAAGTGCGGTTAAGATAGCTAGAAACCCCGTTCAACACTCCCGCACTAAGCACATTGATATTCGCCATCACTTCTTGCGTGATCATGAGGCCAAAGAAGACATCTCTTTGCAAGGTGTTAGATCCGAAGAACAATTGGCGGATATTTTCACTAAACCACTTGATGAGAAAACTTTTTCTAGACTTAGAAATGAATTAAATGTGCTAGATGCATCTAACGTCATGTAAGTTGCCATGTTCATGTAAGGATGCATATCATATAAGTCTTGTCTAACTCCCAAAGGATAGGGGCAAGCTAGAAGTAGTTTTCCCTGAGGAAGCCTTTGGAAGGTTCAAACTTGGCAAGATAGATTTATTTTATGTCTTGCACGATCCCTGTCATATAAACTTGCACTCATTTAATCTCTTGCACTATAATTTGTTTGGCATTGCATACGGTAGATTGTCACAAAGGGGAACCCACCTCATGAGAAGGAGACTTGTTTGAAATGCAATATCTCAACTCATATAAGGTGGAAAGAACAAAATGTTAGGTACGTTAATGCCTAGAGGATCATGCTTCAAAGAGATAGAAGTCTTCATACTCTACCTCACAAAGCATGGGCCTTACATTTTATTTGTATATTTTCCTCCATTTTTCTCAGTGTTCCATTTGCATTAAGGCCTAGCCAAGCTATTGGCATATTAGATTCTTGAGGGGTAAGGGGTTGCCCAAAAAGTCCTAAGACATGTGTTTCTCTTCGATTGTTTGTTTGGTCAAAGGACATATATGGGATGTTTCTGTTTTGTTGTCATCGGATTATCCGATGCCCAAGCCAATCCCTCATCGGACCAATAGGTGTTCATTCTTCAAGGGCCAGTTCAGTCAGAACCTCAAATGATCCGACGAGTTCATTCCGAAAAACATCGGTCCATCCGATGTTCACTCTTCTGGAGCTGTGATCAATTCAACCGATGTTTACTTCCCCCTACGTCGGATCATCCGATGTCAACATCACTCTGTTGAACACCCTTACTGTGATATTCGACCGATGATCAAAACCCTAGACGTCGGTCCATCCGGTGTCAATTGCAATTCTTGAATATCCCTTCTGTGGCAATCGACCGACGTTCACTTCACCTGTCATCGGTCCATCCGGTGTTAATTTTTTGACTAGGGTTTGGGTCCCACTATTTAAACCCACGCGCCACTGCGTCTTCTCTCTCCCCGACCTCTCACTCGCCCGCGCGCTGCCGCCTTTTCCTCCGTCCGACGACCACCGCGCGCCGCCTCTCCCTCGCACCCAGCCGCCGCCGCCGCTCTAGGCGCCGCCGCCGCCGCCCTAGGCGCCGCCGCCGCCGCCCACAGCGCCGCCCCCGCTTGCCGTGCTCCACCCGCGCCGCCTTACCTCCAAGCACCGCGCCGCCGTGCTCCACCCGCGCCGCCTCACCTCCAAGCGCCCCCGCCGCCGTGCTCCACCCGCGCCCAAGCGCCACCGCCGCCTCCACGCACCTCTCCACCGCATCCAAGCACCGCCACCACTCTTCCCTCCATCGCAGCGCCTCCACCCCGCGACGCCGCCATCTCCGGTCACCTCCCGTCGCTAGGTTTTCCCGAGCTCCATCGTCGCTAAGGTTTGCTCCGTGCCGTGCGACGTCCCTCGTTGTTTCTCTCGTCGTTCGTTTTCATCGTCGCTAACCCTACCTCTCCATTGCATTAAGATGGGTCGCGACCGCAAAGGAAAGGGAAAAGCGATCGCGGAGCCCGCCGCGAAGAAGCGTAAACTTTCGAAGGATGAGAAGCAGGCTCTAATGGCCGCTCGCGCCGCCGAGGAGCGTGAGCGCAGCCGAGGGGGTTCCCTGAGGATTCGCGAGGCCCGTCCAAGGCAGCCTCCCGTGATCGACGACTCCGACGCCGAAGAGGAGCCGGTTGAGCCTCTCGTCCGCCGGCGCTCAGCCCGGACGCGTGGGGGTCACACCGAGGCTGCTCCTCGTCCGAGACCGACGGCTGCCGACCGTCGTGAGGACAGGGAGGCCGAGAGGGCCATCTACGAGATGGACACGGCCGTCCGTGTCGGTGAGGGAGTCCGGTTGACGGACTACAGAAAGATGAAGGCCAAGCAGCTACGCAAGCTTCGTTGGAACGTGCTGCTTGAGGAGTGGTTCCCACAGCCCCGAGTGACTCTTGTGGATAGTCGTTTCTGGACTATCACCCAGGCGTCTCTCTATGAGACCTACAGGCGTCGGGGGCACAAGCTTTTTCAGCACAACTACCTGGACTGGGGGCAGCTTGCAGTGGCAGCACAGACTGAGGTTCGTCCTTTCTTTGAGAGATACAGAGGTTTGGTGCAGCTGCTGTCTTATGAGAGAAGTGCTTATGTGGAAGAGTGGGTCCGTGTCTTCTACGCGACCCTGTACATCTCAGAGGGCAGGAGGTCGATTGCCTTCATGTTCAATGGTCAGCGCTACCACCTCTCGAGGCAGACTTTGGGGCATATTCTTGAGTTGGACCTGCACGACACCTGCGTGCACGAGAAGGTCTATGGGCAGGCAGATCCACCGAGGAGGCCACTTACTGGAGGGGTAGCACCACAGCTTGACGAGATCCGCTCTCTGTTTGGCCCCTCGTTCTCTCCGGACTAGCCGAGAGTTCCAGCTCTCCTGACCCCAGCTGCGCGCATTGTGCACCTCGCCTTGCGCCGCACGCTCCTGCCGAGGTCAGGTTACTTGGAGGGGTTCACGAGTCTGCAGCAGACCCTCCTGTTCTACATAATGAACGGGATGGATTTCGATATCGTGGACATACTCCTATGCGAGATGGAAGACGTAATCACGGATGGGATTGGCATGATGAGGCAGATGGTCTACGGGCACTGGATCAGTTACATTTGCTCTATGGTGGTGCCTGAGGGACATACAGCACAAGCCCGGCTAGCTGACGAGAGTGTGACTCGCTTTGGTCACTATCGTGCCTCTGCTCCTGGAGACCGTCGCCTTGGTCGTCCAGTTGAGCGCCAGGTCTGGGCCCGTCTGTCAGAGGAAGACTGGTCCGACCTAGAGCGGGAGGACGAGAGGCTTGCTGAGGCTGAGGCTCAGGGGGAGGACTTGCAGCACGTCTGGTCCGAGAGCGACACAGACGAGAGTGTCGAGGAGTACTTCCCTCCGCCTCCACCCTCACCGAGGCAGCACGACGCCGAGGCAGGAGGATCAGCTGCTCCGCCACCGACACCACCTCCTGTGTCCGAGGCGCAGGTGTCACAGCCGTCAGAGCTGTCATCTCTTCTTCAGCAGATGATCGAGCAGCAGCGCCAGGACAGGCTCGCTGCTGAGCAGGCTAGGGCAGAGCAGGCTGCTCACCTGGCACATCTGCAGCGGCAACAACAGGAGCTCCAGCTGGAGATCGCCCGTCAGAGGCGAGAGGATACGGACCGGTTCACCAACCTGGTAGATCAGATGCACCGCCGTACCCTCGACCAGCAGCAGCAGACCCAGCAGGCCATGATGGGGATCCTAGGGTTGATCACCAACCTTTACACTCAGATCGGGATCGCCCTTCCTCCACAGCAGCTTGGACTGGGACTGGCTCCAGGTGTTGCTCAGACGCCGGCGTCCGTGGTGAGCGCTCCACTTCCTCCAGCTCCACCGGCACCTCCAGTACCTGCTTCCTCTCCTCCAGCACCGGCAGCGGACCCTCCAGCTCCCGCCGCCCCGGCAGCTCCTACGACCGGCGACTCCAGCTCCGACGACTGCGACGGTGCCCAGTTCGTCCTCGCGCCCAGCTCTCAGGGTCTGTAGGCGTTCTGATCCCTTTTTGGTGTCTTGATGCCAATGGGGGAGAAGATGTAGAAGAGTCAGGGGGAGTGGTAGTCTCAGGGGGAGTGTAGGGGGAGTGTGTGTGTGTGCTTATCCTTTGTATTCGTGCTTGAAGTACTCTTTTGTAATTTTAATTAAGCACTCTTTCACTTGTCTCATTTTCTTATGATTTTAATCAATTGAGCTTTTCGCACCACAAATTTCTTTTGCGTTTTACAAGCTTAATGTGTCCTATGCTGTATTCATTGCATATATACTTGAGCATTATCATCAAATTCATTATTATTGCGCTTTAAATTATTGTGTTGTCATCAATCACCAAAAAGGGGGAGATTGAAAGCATCTAGGCCCCATGAGGTACGGTTTTGGTGATTAATGACAACCATTCGATATTACTAATGAATTTGTGAATGCAAGGTCTCAATAACACTCAATCAAATGAAATCAAAATTACATTGGAGACCCATATAAAATCAACGAATGAGATCAAATCAAATCATATGAAGACAAGAAGTGAAAGCTCTAACTTGATATCACTCAATGCTTGAAGACAATCAAAACAACATTTCAAACAAGTGTCAAAGAGGTCACAAGTTCAAAATTCCAAAAGAACAACTCAAAACAACTCGAAGTCAACAAGTTGAACACACCGGATCATCCGATGGTCTTGGAGTTGACTGTATCGGTCGAGTTGGTTCAACTGAAGAAGAAGACCTCAGACAAATGCACTCACCGGATCATCCGATGTGAGTGGCTCAGTGACATCGGTCCATCATCACAGATTGCAATACCATTGGACCAAGTGAAGCACCGGATCATCCGATGTGCAGACTTACACACATCGGTCGATCACTCCAGTGAGCCTCAAGATCAAGCAAAATTCTGGAGGAAGAGCCACCGGATCATCCGATGAGAAGACAGATCAACATCGGTCTAACAACGGTCATATCTGACACAGTGACATCAGCTAATTTGGCTTTGACCGATGTTAACTGAAGGGGAGACATCGGATCATCCGGTGTTCGCAGAGAAGTGATGTCAGCATACTTTTCCAACGGCTATCTCGTGGAGGCTGGCTATTTATACCCCTTCAATCTGTCAAATCGATAAGACTTGAAGCCCAGACATACTCTACACATCCTAGAGCATTCAAGCAATAGAGCTACCACTTTCACATCATTTGCTCATCATTTGTACACCAAGAGATAGGCTAGAACTAGCTAGAGATAGTGCTTGGGTGCCTCCATTCTTGGTGATTGGAGTCTCTAGTGTAGTGAGAGCCATAAGGGAGTGTCCCTTGGTGTGTGCGACTTCCGGAGCTTGCCAAGAAGATTGTGGAAGCCCGGAGGATTCCAGAGTGTACAAGGCTTGAGCTCCACCTTGCCGAGGTTGGCGAACGGAGAAGAATAGTGAAGAACCCCCTTGTCTCGGTGACTTGGGAGTGGCAAAACCCTTCGGTGGGTACCACAACGTGGATGTAGGTAGATCCTTGTGATCTTACCGAACCACGGGATAAACTCCGTGTCCCTTGAGCGTTTGCATCCCTCTCCCTTTTTACACTTATGCAATCTTCATTCCGCAACTTTAATTTACATTGATTGCATAGTTTAATCGCATAGGGAATTGGGCTTGAGGTCGTTAATTTTCTTAATTGCTTTAAAAATTGAAAGAAAGCCCAATTCACCCCCCCTCTTGGACGTTTCGATCCTTACACACGCACTCACAGACCTATGTTTTTGTTCCTCTCGCCTGATTCAGACGAGCCAAAATACCGGGAGGGCAAACAAGTTTTACCCTAGAATCGGCCTATTTTCTTGCTACTTCATGCAACAGTCAAGCAACACCTGAAAACATAACTCCCAACAGTAATTAAGCTACCACTAGCTAACAGAAAACTAGAACCGAACACGAGACACAACCCGGCTGAATTGTTTGCTTCCTCTGATACACCCCACCTAGGCCGCAATGCCCTCATTCTCTTCATCACTATCATCAGCTACCTCCCGATGAGCATCTCCATCTATGATCTTCGCCGAATTAGCCGGCGCCTCAATCTTGCGCTTCTAGGCCTGCTTCCCCGTCATTACTATAGTTGAGTTCATCACCATCTCCACTCCAGCGCGCACAACCTCCTGCAAATCCTCTTTGAGCAATCCTGCCCAAAATTTCATAAACACACATGAATGACAGATAATCTGGCAAGGGTGGTTTGGTAGTTTTTGTCAAAACATGCACAGTTTCGAGCTTTCCAGATCGCCCAACAGATAGCAGATAAACCAAACATGAAAAATTGTTTACCACTTGGAAATACATTTGCTATCCATGACCAATATTGCACAAATGAAGAAGGTTTGTGAGAACTACCAAACCAGTGTGCCACCACAGACCACCCAGCTGAAGCAACTGGACGGGAAAAAAAGAGATGGTTTATAGTCTCTTTGTCATTGCAAAAATAGCAGAATTCGTCGTCCTCCCAATTCTTTCTTAACAATACATCTTTGGTCAGAATCACACCATTCAATGTTAACCACATGAAGGTTTTGATTTTAGGAGGAATTTTGTCTTTCCATATTTGAGAGAAACTCTGACCATTTTCATGTTTAGTCAGATGAGAATACATAGATTTAACAGTGAAACTACCAAATTTATTCCATCTCCACTTAACAGCATCTTTCCCCGTGGAAATACAAACACCATTCAGTTTCTCAGCTAGATTATACCACATATCATGCATGAAAACAGGAAGACAATTTCTAAATTCAATCACCCAATTATTAGTATAGCAATCATGAACTTAAATATTAGGATTAGCAGCCACCAAAAATAGAAAAGGAAATTCCTTCTTCAGTGGAATGTTAAACAGCCATATGTCACTCCAAAAAGAAATGGATTTTCCATTCCCAACCACAAATATACGTCCTATCAAATAAAACTTCCTAACTTTTAAGAGGTCCTTCCAGAGAGAGGAGTCGTTTGATCTAACTTTCACATCTCTAATTGGTTTGTCCCCAACATACTTAGCTCGCACTAAATCCTGCCAGACCCCCTCCTCTGATTCCAACTTCCACCACCACTTACAAAGAAGGCTTATATTCATCAACCTCAGGTTCTTGATACCCAAGCCCCCTTTTCTCTGCTTCCTACAGACTTTTCCCACTTAATTAAGTGGTACTTCTTCTTAGTCCCACCCCTCTGCCACAAAAAAAGCTTTTCTATGTTTGTCCATTTCCTTGATCACAGACTTAGATAAAAGAAACATAGACATATGATAGGTAGGTATGTTTGAAAGACTGGCTTTAATTAGAACTACCCTACCTGCCATAGTCAACAAGTTGCCTTTCCAAGCCTCGATTTTCTTTTTCATTTTATTAACCATATAATCCCAGTCAGCCACGGTAGGTTTCCTAGTGCTAATAGGCACCCCCAAATACCGAATGGGAAAAGAACCCAATTGTCAATTAAACAAATCGGCATACTTGCGGGCTAGCTCATGATCACCTCCAATCACCATTATTTCACTTTTATCGAAGTTTATTTTGAGGCCTGACATAAGGTCAAAAAGATATAGCAGCAACTTTAAATGGTTGGCCACCTCCTCAGACCCCCTAATACACAATATAATATCGTCGGCATATTGGAGAATAGGGATCTCACCTTGGAATATATGTATGGCTAGACCTCAAATTAAACCGCTGTCTAACGCTCTAAACACCATTTTATTTAGTGCATCAACAGCAAAATTAAGCAGCAAAGGGGATAAGAGGTCCCCCTGTCGGACCCCTTTATAACTTCTAAAATATGGTTCACTTTCATTGTTCATTTTGACACTGACAGTGCCATTATCCATTACTTGTTTAATCCAATCACACCATTGGGAATTAAATCCCCTGTTTCTAAGACAACTGAAAAGAAAAGACCAATTTACTTTGTCATATGCTTTCTCAAAGTCGAGCTTTAGGATAATCTCCACCACCTTTTTTCTACTGGTTTCATGTAAGATCTCATGCAAAGTGAGAATACCATTCATAATATTTCTGTTAGGTATGAATGCCGACTGTACCCTGTGAATGATCCTATGCACAAACGGTTCAAGTCTCAGTGTTAATACTTTAGCCACCCACTTGTAAAGGCAATTAAGAAGACATATTGGCCTAAATTGTGTTAAACTTGACACCTTTTTTTTCTTTCTTTTCCAGCAGTACTCAGCCTGACCACACCATCTCCCTGTGGGAAACCCAATTTTTCCCTAGCAACTTCCAGAGGTACAAGACCTAATGATGCAACCATATCCTTCTGGTGAATCATCCTCTGTGGATGCATCTCTTGCAGCAACCAAACATTACCTTCAACTTCAGACAGATTTTCCTCTTCTCATTATAAGTTTTTGGATTCCCAACTAACTCCACTGTATTTTTACTAGTAGCCTCAACAGATTTACCCTGAATGTTGTTGTTGTCTTTGGACCCCTCTTGTTCCATGGGAGCCAATGTACTCTTAGAGCTGCACCCCCTTCAAATCCTTTGAACAGTTGTGATTGTCCAGAATTCTGATATGAGACTTTCAACTTTTGCTTAGGGGGGTTTGCCTCTGATTCAACTTCCCTCTCATACATAAAGTCATAGAAGTAGGGGGGAACTGTACCCTCAGCAATTGTTGGAACCTTTGCAACATCTCTGCAAGAAATCTTGATGCGAACAAAATCATTTCTGAAGCGATACTTCTCATCCACCTCAGCAGTCATGCCAACCAAGGAGCCAACATAAGCCAACGTCTCCATATTGTTAGAAATCAAGAGGGAGCCCAAAGATCAAATAGACACTAAATCACTTCGAATTACATAGAGAAATCTGATTACAAGATCAACACCAAGTGTTATCTCTCAAATAGCACAAGAATACTAATAATACCTTCTCCTCCATCTTTGTTGTTGTTTGACGATGCGGCCATCTAGCCAACAAGGCGAGGCCACAAGAAGAACGACGACGAGAGGCGTTTCCTCTTGTTCTTCTCTTGGTATGTTGATCGGATTCTGAGTGGGTTAGAGTGTTCAAGTGTGTATGAGTGTATGCCTTGGCATTCCTTGATCATACACTTGACCCTCTTCTTATAGTTGACCAAGAGACACAAGAGGGGGCCTCCCACCCTTAGGAATCATTGAGTCTTCCGATCAGAGACTCAAAATTCGGTAGGTTGTGTCCTTTCAATTAGAACACATGTCAATTTCGAGTTCAAACTGACAGTTACTGAAATTATCGGACTAGTCCGTATGGGGTCTGGACTAGTCCGATATCCTTACTGGACAATATCGGACTAGTCCTATAAGGGTCCGGACTAGTCCGGTTATCCTTACTGGACAGCAACTAGACTAGTTCGGTCTCTACCGGACAAGTCTGGTATTTCCAACATTCTTCCCCTTGAACTCGAATCTGACACTTACAAACTTAATGCTAAATTTAGGGTCCATTTTCTCATACTTGACATATAGGGCACGACACATCACAACAACCATTTACGAATTGTTGGACTCAAAGACCACAATACATCTCACACTTAAAAATGAACTTTACTCTTACTTGGCCCCTAAATATCCAGTGATCATAGGTTCTCCCTTAAACCCATGTCGGCTACGTGTTCACTGAACATGCTGGGTGG